>JABBOT010000009.1:18242782-18728382 GCA_016165875.1 Acanthopleura granulata | reverse complement strand
CAGTTAACTGATGATTCTTTTTAGGGGAAAACATATCTCAGCATGCTGGTTTATGAGTAAACTGGTCGGTGCCCAAACAAGACCAGCGCCCGTCGGCAGCACCTGGTAAACTCTATGACTTAAAGCTGCAGCGGAACTAGCAAAAAGTTGGATTGGAACAAACGACATCACTGGCCACACAAAAATTTTGTGCATAAAGCTTTAGAAGAGGTTGTTAAAAATAAAAAAAAATGTTTTTTCATTGTTGTTGTGTTTGTTACTTGCTGCTACTGTTATTCCTCTCTGTCTTATTTCCATTATTATCATTGACAGAAAAAAGTGTAGACGACATTTGCAACGCAAATTAAAGGAAGACTAAGTTTCTCTCGCTCTGTATGGTGAGGCACAAATATATGGACTCCTTATGTATGTGTACAAAAGATTGGGCACTCCACAGAAAAACCGGGTATGTTTCATGGCGGAAAATCACTGAAAACCTGGCTAATGAAAAAACTGAGGACTAGACGTGTATGGCGAGTGTATGGCGGGCCGTACCACGAGTCAGATCTTACATTACCTACGTTATGGTGTGCATAGTTGTATATCTGTTGTGTTGGTATTCTTGATACTCTATACTAGTCTTTAACTTGTACTGCACGCTGTCTATGACCTTACATTACGGTATATGGTGAGTCAAACTTTACCGTCCGCTACATGCATGTTAGACCAAGCCTATATTGTACGCTGTGTGAATGGTAAATCACAACTTACGATATGTGTGGTGAGTAAAACTTCATTGTCCGCTACATGAATGTTAGACCAAAAAATTGTAATACGTTGTGCGTGGATGGTGGACCCGAACTTATTGTATTCTGTATTGGGTCACATTTTGTGGTAGGTTACATGCTTGTTAGGCCAAAACTGACGGTGACTTGGGTGTAAGTGAGCTTGTAACTTACGGTAGATCTGTCACTGTCCACGGTGACGGTCCCTTGGTCAGCTGTCCTCACTAAACCTCTTGGAGACGAGTTGTCGTCCAGGATGGCGATGGTTCGGATTGTATTCACGCACTCGGCGTCAGACACGACATTGGCGTTTGGCACGTTCTGGGTTGTTTCATACTCAACCACCATGGTGACTTCTTGCGTCAGGTCCGCGTTCGACATTTGGATTCTAACCAGTGAGTCTCCATCAAATCGACCTACCCAGTCACCATTAACGTTTTCGGTACTAAAGTTCTCTGTTGTAATGTAGTATTTGTTACGGCTAACATCTACCACAGAGCCGCCCTCGCCGAACTGGATTTCTACTTCCGGATGGTCCACACACACTGAAAATAAAAAAAGAAAAGAAAAAAACAATGATCACTGAATTCGTTCAGTGAAGATCTTGCTATGAAGTAAAGAAATCTGTGTATAAATACCTCGCTAGTTTACTTTAACACTTAATGGCTCGATCCTTATGGGTGTATTTTGCAAGAACCAAGATGGGCCATCGGATACATAATGAGCGCTATTATAATGTAATAAAATCAAAGCAAGTTGTTTCATATGTCTGTGACCACAGACTAGGGAGTGTGACGTGTAGTGGTTAAGTTAATATGCATTTTTCCATGTTCCCAGAATTTCAAATATGTACAAATGATTTGAAACTGAGAGTAATGCCAGTGCAAACATTCAGTCAATGCGTTTAATCGCTGTTCACAGAGTTTTTCAAACTGATCGGAATGGCAAGAGAAAGAATATTTACATCGGGCTTCGAACTCTTCTTCGACGTGGTTACATCCGCAAATGTTCTCATCGTAGAAGGTTCCGATCGGACAGGTCATACCCCAGGAGGCTTCTCCATCTCGGACAATGTAATCGTTACGGTTATCAGCAGCGGGTTCAAGGTAACAGGCTAGTCAAGGGAAAAACGTATATATATATATATGAATGCACGACGAATAAGGAGAACTGACATGAAAAAGAAACACACCATCTGAGAGTTGCCCTATGCGTTTTATTTTCAGTCAGTCGTAAAGAATGGGAGAAGTAAAAACATATATATATTTATATTTGATTGCTGTTTAACTCCGCACTCTTGATGTTTTTTTTTATTTATTTATTCGAAGTTTGTTAACTTTATGGAAGGAGGACACCGGAATGCTCATAAAAAAAACCCACCACCGTTGGCAAGTTGCTACTAAGGTTTTCTACGTGACCGGCGGGCTGTTTATTGGCGACAAGACACGTGGTATGCAACCCTGGCCTGACTGCAGAAGCGACCTTCCAAGTACGATCGACCAGCTTTAATGTAAGTGAGGCCTCTACAACGAGAGTGAGACGGGACGAATCTACACATTTTATTTATTTATTTGATTGGTGTTTTATACTGCACTATTAGTATTATTTCGCTTACACGACAGCGGCCAGCATTATGGTGGGAGGAAACCGAGCAGCGCTGGGGGGATATCCACGACCATCCGCAGGTTGCTAGCAGACCTTCCCACGTAAGACCAGATCAGAGTGAGCTAGGCTTGAACTCACAACGATCGCACTGAAGAGAGGCTCCTGGCTCATTGCACTGCACTAGTACGTTAGACACCTCGGCCACGTAGGTCCCGGTGTACAAATTTAAATTAGGGCATACGGATTATTTAATGTCTTCGACAAAAACCACCCTGATTGTTCAGACGATTTCCATTGAAACCCATGTTAACTTACTGCCTTCGCTGGTGATTGTGGTGTCACAGAAATCATTGCAGGTGGGATCCGTGACGCACTGATCCCCTTGCAGGGACGTCCCTGCGGGACAACACTCGATAAAACTGGACACTCCCCCAGTGCAGACGATGCGGGCGCGACAGTTGTTGTAGCCTCCCAGCACCGTCCCGTCAGCACGGCCAATGCAAGGATCTATGGGGAATAAAAGACATTATTATTTATTGTTGGTGATAAAACAACAACCCACAAGGCAGATAAGAATGAACACCTTTAATGTCCATATGTAAATAATTGGACGATATACAGTCTCGCTGGACGGTTTCCTCCCACCATAATGCTGGCCGCCGTCGTATAAGTGAAATGTTCTTGACCACGGCGTAAAACATCAATCAAATAAATAAATAAATAAAACTAAAGAAGTAATAAAATTTATATAAATAAAACAATAAACAAATATAAAGTAAAAAATTATATCGACAGATCAATACATGACCACTGCGGTCTCTGGCTTTTCCTGATTTCGCTGATTCGCTTTCACCATTAAATCACAAGGTTTAACAGGCGCTTTAACGAAAGGGCAGTGGAATATTTCGACCACTCCGATGTTCGAAATATCGAATCGACTAAACAAGTCTTCGAAATTGGCTTCTGTATTTCCAGTTTGCTTATTTGTTGTTGTTTTTTTTTTCCAGAGCGCCCAATGTCTGATAACAGTCTGTCTGTACATATATGTACACAGGCTTGACATATACAGTTATCAGATAACATGGTGGAGAAGGGAAGGAGTCAATGAAATCATGTACACTACCAGATTAAGTATGACACAGCGTCAGCCCACATATAAGCCATATAAGCACATATAAGTTTATCTTCTTAATCAGACGGTTCGTGGATGGTAACCGTCACCAGATGTTGCTGGACATTCGCATTCCAGAGATGACATTAACAGGACAGCCATAGCACCAGACAATATTTACAACTAGAAATAGAAGATGAACGTACCAGACAGTTAGAAGTGTTTGGTACCGGGTGAGTGAATGGTACCGGGAGATGAGTGGTAACGGGGTGTGTGAGTCATATGGATGCCTGAGTGGTGCCGTGCGCGTGATTGGTACCGGATGTATGAGTGGTACCGGATGTGTTAGTGGTAACGGGGGTGTGAGTGGTGACGGGTGTGTGAATGGGAAGTGTCGTGTACGTGAGTGGTAAGCGGTGCATGAGGGGTAAAGGATGTGTGAGTGGTGCGCGAATGGTAACGGGGGTTGTGAGTGAGAGGTGCTGTGTGCCTGAGAGGTAAAGGATGCGTGAGTGGTACTACTTATACGGTTCACAGTTTATAAGGAGGTAAAGTACCTCTACATAGCATTACTTCACCATTTTCCTTAAAAATATTTGGATGAAATCATTTTTTTTTTATTCTGGCGGTTCAGGGTAAAGACTATCCATGGTAATGAGCACGCTCATTTACACGATGCTTGAAGCAAACTGGTTCTAAGCCAATCAGCTAGACTGACTGCACCTAATGTGGCCCTAAGTCAGTCAGGTAGATAACTCAAGACTGAGTGCACCTAGTGGCCCTAAGCCAATCAGACAGATAACTCAAGACTGAGTGCATTTAAAGCGGCCCTAGGCCAATTAGACATATTCAAGACAGAGTGCACCTAAAGTGGCCCGAAACCAGTTAACTAGGCCCCGGTTTCATGAAGCGCACTTTATATCCCATTAACTACCACTACAACGTATGTTGTAAAGATATGGAATGCACTTAGCTAAGGGCTACTTAACACTCCACAAGTTCGCTAGATGAAACCCGAACCAGGTATCTCAAGACAAGGTGAACGTAAAATGGCCGTAAAAAACTTAGTGAATTTAATGAGGTCCTAAACCAGTAAGCCAGGTAACTCAAGGTCGACTACATCTATACCTGGCCAATCAGCCAGGTAACCCAAGACGTCGGAGGATTTTCTCAACTCACCCTCAGAATTGTGACAACGTGTAAATGAAATATAAGAAGAAATCACAGCATAGAGAGCAAAACCAGAAGAGCGACAACCGTGTGAGTCAACGGCCATACATCGGGCCTGGGAAGGACTATAGGATTAGACGAGCGCATTGATTTTCCTTCATATTTATGTACAATAGTGAATTTGTCAACTTCAACCACAAAAATATATTTCCCGAAACTTTCGCGTTCTGCTATGCCATACCAACACGCACAACTTGGATTTTTCTCTGCATCATATCAATCTAGCATGACCACCAGTTTTTGAGCTGTGGCCCCTGGAAGTAATAGCATTTTGTCACCTTGGTAACCTCGGGGAGTGTGAGGGAGGGAGGGAGGGAGTAACCCTGACAAAAAGTATGCAAAGCAGACAAAATTCTGATATGCGTAAAATGACCATATAGAAATTTATAGCGTATCAACACCTTAGACTGTATGTGTGGCACTATTTTCAAATAAGTGCTCCAGCACTTTTCATTTCGGAACCAAATCTTGGACCCATTTGGTTGAATTGCGCATGTCTAACCTTCATTCTCACTACTCATGCAAATGTTTAAACGGGAACAACTTATACACCCACTAGCACCATGGCTTAAGCAGAATTAGGTAAAACAAATGCAAGTTATGAGCAGTGACTTGTCTAGAATTACTCTCAGTAATTACATTTAATTCATATTTATTCTCCCTTACATTTAAAGATATAGACCCTAGCAAAAATAAAGCTGTGCTCAAAAACCGTTAAAATTCCTGACTTTCAGATATTTGTTTTCACAAAATTAAAGGAAATGTAAGCCTGTGTATGAAAAAACTAGCATGACCTTACTGTTCTGCTTCGGCGGCAGATAAAAGTGGGCGTGACGTCACTGTTGACATACAATATCAATGTGGTTCATAAAATCCACCATACACTCAAGAGGTATTTTCTAATGCAATCTTTAATGGTCTATTAACTCACCATAACTTCATTTTTTGCGGTGTTTTCCCCTTTAATAAACGATCACCAGGAAGCCATTCACATTGACCAGGTCTCGGACACTCATGATATGCATCGTTGGCATACTCAGAATGCTACCAGTTTTAAGAAAGCTTACATGGTGATGTAGTTGTATTGGAACCTTTAAAAGCATAGACGAAGGCTATTTTCTCTATTCATCAGTCCAAATCAAGAACGTGATGTTTTTTGAAGGGCTCTTCAGCACCTACCTTGCGGACACCTGGCATCGACAGGGTCGTCTCCTGTGAGTCTTTCTGGGTTCCAGTACGTGCCGACGGAGAGTGGTCGCAGAACCTGGGCATAGGTACCATCCTCCTGCAAGAAGCACTGGAAAAACGAAAAGCAGTCGCCGGATGGCGCGTATCCCACACCATTTAGGACGATGCAGTTGTCGCAAGGATCGCCAATTGGGGGTGGGCGCGTTGTTGTTGTCGTTGTCGTTGTTGTTGTGGTGGTCGTTGTTGTTGTAGTGGTGGTAAGGTCGACTAAAACCAGAGAAATTTCATTTCAAATTTTAAATGTAAATAGTCTTGAGTGTGGATAAAATGAACAAAAAATGCGACGAAGAATAAGTAAAAATCACACATTTAACGGTTTAAAATATTTAGTTTCTGCCGTATTTAATTTTAGATTGGTTTGTAATTTGTAGGTATGGAATTAAAGTTCATGATATTGGGCATTTGCAAGAGAGGATTTGCTCAGTTTGACCGCACTTCAAGACAAAATGACTTGTCTTTTTATGGAGATGACGTCACAGTGTCCGACTTTCCAGATGACAACCTGTTATTTCCATCACAGGCAAATGCATGTATTGGCATCAGTCGGTATTTACATCATCAAGCCAACTGTACTATACTTCAAGCTATTGTTGAAACGACATAGCTTTGAACATTATATTTTCAGACATTTTTAACAAGTCAAATAAACTTAGTAATGATTATAAAGATTTATTTATTTGATTGGTTCTCAAGAAGTTTACGCTGAGAATGCGACGAGGTCAGGTAATTTATGGGTGAAGGAAACCGAAAATTATTGTTAGTGGCAAGAAATAAAACACATTTATCATTTAGACAAATGATTATGATTTAATTCAGTATGTTTTATTATCGGCAAGAGAAATTAATGAATATCAGAGAAAGTCCCCCTGAAAAAACGTATCTCAGATCATCAGAGTAACGACATTTTGCAAGTAACTTATGAAGTGTATTAACTTTTTTGTTGTACATATTCAGTATTCCTGCAAACGGCCACACGTTATGCAGTATTAAAGTACAAATCAACGGTAATTCACTGGTTACAGTGCAAATAAATCAACAGCAAGGTCTGTATATGTTATTTTAGTACAGGTGAATAGTAAGGTTTGCTAATTAGTAACAAAACGGGTTCGGGATTTAGAAAGATAATGCAGAGAAAAAACAATAGGTAACTCACTTGGGCAGATGGAGTCGTAGGCATTAGGCCTGAACCTCTCAGCGTCGACGACGAAATCTCTGAAGGTTGGTATGATAGTGAGGGCATTTCGGTTCGTAACATAATTCTCAATAATGGATCTATCCACGAAATTGTCCCCAACCGTGATAACGGAGACGTACGTCTCTGTTCTAGCGCGGTCGACGGCGGCCTGGCTTGTTGGCTGAGTAAACAAATCATTGGCCAGGACAATGAGGAGCAAGGCTGTCTGTCGGCCCGGTCCGGCTTGTCGAATCTGGTTCAATCCACACTCAATTCCCAGGTGAAGCCTGTTGAAGCCTCCACGGGCCTCAAACCCGGTGTTCTCGGTGTTTCCAATGAGGGTTTTAATCCTTTCCAGGTTTTGCATGTTTGGCTGGTTTATGCCAAAGACAAGGTCGGTGTCTTGTCCGTATGTACAGAGAGCGATTCTGGATTGCAATGGACCGTTTCCAATATTATGAATTTCCACGAGTTCGGACAAAGCCCTCTTGGTAGCCCCCAGTCTGTCCACTCGGACTAAATTTGAGTCAGAGGTATCCAAAATGATCGCCAGATCCAAGGCATAGCTACATTCTGTCAGATAAAAACATTGCAAATTAATTCAGCAGTCTTCATTATATAATACTTCCTCTTTGGAACTGTAAGAGAGTTATTAAGCTTTCGTTTATTTGCTGGAAACCAAAGATAAGCTTTGTAAATGTTTGATTTCAGCCATACCTGGTTTTGTCCTACTCTATGTACACTTACCTTTCATCATATCATACTGCCATATTCTTATTTTATTCTTTTACATTTAACACTTAAAGCATGGATTAAATGCATTCTTGGACATTTAACACTTAAAGCATGGATTAAATGCATTTTCTTGGACATTTAACACTTACAGCATGGATTAAAATGCATTCTTGGACATTTAACACTTAAAGCATGGATTAAATGCATTCTTGGACATTTAACACTTAAAGCATGCATTAAATGCATTCTTGGACATTTAACACTTAAAGCATGCATTAAATGCATTCTTGGACATTTAACACTTACCGCATGCATTAAATGCATTCTTGGACATTTAACACTTAAAGCATTGATTAAATGCATTCTTGGACATTTAACACTTAAAGCATGCATTAAATGCATTCTTGGACATTTAACACTTACCGCATGGATTAAATGCATTCTTGGACATTTAACACTTAAAGCATGCATTAAATGCATTCTTGGACATTCAACCCTTAAAGCATGCATTAAATGCATTCTTGGACATTCAACACTTAAAGCATGCATTAAATGCATTCTTGGACATCTAACGACGTAACGCGTAGTGCCTCATGCACGGCAATGGCAGACCCGTGCTTGTTTTTATATGCATTCGAGTGATTTATTCGACGGGTAAACAATTACTAAGTCTTTGATTAGAACCATAACATATTCCTTTTTATATTTATTGATTATTTTATATTTTGATCTTTCTTATTTATGTACCTTGTTATGTTTATTACAGTAACCGACCTTTGATTAAGTGCAGTCTTCCTGAGCGATAAGGCCTTTAACCAAGTCACACCTCATGACATACTTACGTTCTTTATCCTGGCCCCAAGCAAAGGGCAACATCACCAGTAGAACAGCCAAATAGAGCTTCATCTCTGTGGTTTCAGACAGACGGCTGAAAAATAAAAAGTCAAAAATGAAAATGAAATTTTTGATAAAGGAAGACAGCGATGGATGCAGGCCTGATAAACTTGTTAATACTTCGTGGTGCAAATAAGGGTGAAATAAGCCTAGGCTTCAAGTTTTATATCCACACCACAAAGTGGTATAATATCGCTGTTATCAGATTTAACGCAGTCCAATCTTTTTCATATGAATATCAAAGATCCAAACTTTGATAAATTGTATAAACGGCTTAACATTTTGACAAAATATATTGCTGCCAGAAAAGGAATTGGTATAGTTTTTTGCAGGGTGTCAGTAAGAAATAATACTGTGACAATCAAACCTGGCTACCTTCAGTCAAACCTCTTAGCTGGTGTAAGGTTTAATCCAGAAATCAAAATTTTGTGCCCCATAAGATGGCATCAGTTTTGGTTATGCTTGATGATTTTTCCTTTTGTCCATTACAGATGTTACAAGGCTCACCAAGGAGCCGTCGTGTCTCACAATCTAACATTACTTAGTTTCCATAACTAGAAATGCTAACTGCCGTGTACTTTGTTTCTATGTTTCTAATACTCAAATACAAATCAGCGCTGTATAGAAAAAAAACCTTCTCTCTACTTTAGGGCTTACGCTATACCTACAAAAATTAATTCCAGATGAACTTGGCATAGTTAAATAATAAACCTCACATCCATAAAGAAATTGCTGGTATCTCCCATTCCACTGGCAGTCAAATCACAGTCAGATTCTCTGCAAAAATTAATTACTTTGTTTCCAGCAACATACTCACAAATATTCATGAATATTTAAACTTATGTCACCAGTATCTAATTATATTCTGCATATAGGCGAAGATAATTGCAAATAAAGCACAGAAACAGTCGTTGATTTAAATCTAATCGGCAACTGAATAGTTTTACATCGCTCCCTCCCCCCCCCCTCCCAGTGATAACGATAAGGTTGTATAACCAACATACCGGTAAACCTGAAAATGACATTCACTTGATACTAACCTGTCGTGTACTCAGTCCAAAAGAGATACCAACCCGGCCGACAGGCTATCTCTTCCCAACACCTCTTATGGACCACGTTGATTTTCCAAAAACACTCAGTGTGTATGAGGCAGACGATAAGGATGCCCTCCTTCTCACGTGCTTAGGAAAATTTGCATAATGAAATCCGCCCCGTCTATACATCTACTCTTAGAGGACAACATTAACGAGGCGGAAATTGAAGGCAAACTACAAAAAACTGAAACACTCTTTTTACTTTTTTTTATCGCCATGCCTCAAACTACTTGTTAAGTGGAGTTTTAATACTCCGAGAATAGGTGCGCCTAGCTTGTTTCAGGTTTTTCTTATGTTTTTCTCCCTCCTCAAAACGAAAAAGTCGATGAGGTGAATTCTGTAGAAATTTAACATGTCTGCAGGGTGCAATTGTCCACATGGATATGTCTAAAGAAAAGACCGAAAAAAAAGCCACAAGGCCTAAATGTTTTCATCAGAGTAATGAGTTCGGTGATGATGATAGATTAGCGAATCTAAATGAGTGCATGTCAACAACATATCATCCGTCCACAGTACATACCAAGTAAAATAATGGCAACTCCCTTTTATATACCACAACTCTTAACTCAAGTCTCTTAGTTAGCTAAGCAATAGGTGATTCTTTGCATGATACTGTAGGGCAGATATTACGGACAGATATAATTCAGAAAGTGCATAAATAAGTAATGGAATTATCCAAACATGCAATACCTAATAACGATAATTCTGGCAACAACACCAAGAGGACAAACAATAATATTGAATGTTTGGGGTTTTCTGACAGGAAGTAAAGCGTTTTAGGTTTCAAGGCATGGTCCAGTTGTGATGGATATGTTTTCTATGTCAAAACTGTATTCTAAAGGAACCACACGATTTTAGTCAAATACAGCAAAGTAAACTCTGTACTTAAAGACTCAGTATTCTATCATATACATACGCATCACTACCCAAGGATACGAATAGAACAGGGCGTCATCGGGTAAACGGGTGCATTGGAATGTACGGAAGATGCGACGGTTTGAGCTTTGAAAAAGTTATTCCTTGCAGAAGTAACGTGACCAATGAGAAATGTTTTTTCCTTTAGTACTTTCTGCTGTTGGTCATGGCGCTAAGGGCGTATAAGTTGTTGCTTCTCAAACAGGGACGTGGACAGCTAAATTAAAACCATAACTGAGGCAAATTGACAAGGCCAGACTTTCACCGTTTGCAGGTGACCATCTGCCAACTATCACACTGTCGTTGTTGCTTTGATTGTACTCTCTACGCCGCAGCCTTTTACAGTTACTTCTGTTTTTTATCTTTAAGAGTTCGTTGTGTGAGTGTCATACGTTTACCTATGTCTGGACGGTAAAACCGATGTATAACCAAATACAGAGCACAGAACTCCGGCGCCCTCAGTTTATCAGGGCAATATTTATCTACTACCGTAGTCTGTTAGTCTTACTGTGCAGATTTTGAGATATCATAGCACATCAAAGCAGGGTAAATAAATTAGCAGGAAAGAAAATTAAAAACCGAACTGTCAAACAGACACATGCCATATGATAATTTGCTGCATGGGTCCCGCATATGAATTGTTTATACCTGGTTAGATTTTGAGGTCAGCAATAAATGAAGATCAACACCACGATAATGGTCTGATTTCATTAGCAGTAAAATGTCGTTATCAAATGCATACACAAACAAAGCAGAATATCACGGTGTTATTAAGGAGAAAAAATTGTGCGGCAACGAAAACATGTGGGTTTTTTTGTGCTGCTTTGTGACGTTGTGACCTTTATATCAACACAAGTCATCTATGTTTATATTTTTACCTCCTGGTTTTCTTGCGCAACAGTATATTTTGTTTTTGTTTCTTTTTTGTGTCAGAGACGCATGGCTTTTCTTACATTCTTAGGAGTGATAAAATACAGTGAAATCTTGCTATACATTGCACAGGTTTGAGTTTTTCTGACATTATGCACAATTATATTTTATACATTATACTCATCCGGTTACTAATTAATGAAAATATTGAGATATATTCACCGTACATCATGATATGTAAACTTCCGGTTTCCTCAAAACACAGGCTTGATTGCTATCGGCTGGGTTGGAAGTTCTTTGATAAGGCGTTATCTAAAATAACTAACGGAAAAAATAATAAATAAACAATAGGTTGCAATACGTGTCATAGCCTCCTCCTCCGACATATTGGCTGACACCTACAGTGGATAAACACTACACATGACATTATGAAATTCATGTTTTTGATGTAGATCTACTCGTGTGCTGTTTTCAGATGTGCATGTTTGACCTATATAAAGCGAAATAGACAGTGTTATGAACATGTGTACATTTTAAATCTCGGAATACTATAACAACGCTTTTGGAGAATGACAAAAACATTCCCAGCCAGCACAAATACGATGGCTCGAGGTCGTACTTTTTATCGGCCCGCCAAAATACATCGGCCCTATGTCAGATTTGCTCACCGGATCGAGGTCGGCCCGATGTCGGTATTTGTTAGCCTACGGAGGCCCGACAGAAAAAAGATTAAAATACGATGTCGGCCTGTGGTCGGCTTTTTATATCTGCCCGACGGCGGTAAAATCAATCTGTTTTATGTCAGGTTTGCTCATGGGATCGCGATCGGCCCAGTGACGCCATCTTGTGGCTAACTTATGGACGTATCAAAATACAATGTTTAAATTAGAGCAATCACATGAGATTATTTTAACATTTTGAAGGCAGACTTAAACCTTTAATGTTCTTGAGTACGGGGCAAAACACCAATCAAATAGTAGCGGTTTTGCAGATATCATTGAAAAGCAACCAGTCTGTTTATTTACCTCGAGTTACCATAGATTTTCATACATTATCTGTTAAAGAATGGATGGTTTAAGGACAGACCATTACGTTAGCAGTGGAAACCAATCGGTCGTTTGCCAAATGAATAACTATAGGTTAGGCATATAATTTAGTATTAAAGATCGACCTTGAAGAAGATCTTGTAATCGTTTGACATACATGTACATGCAGCATAAGCACTTATCAAGTACATTAGAGTATGTATATTTTTCAGTTGTATTACCTATAAAGTCAAGTAAAGAAAATATATCCACTTCAATAACATTTATTGTATCATGAGACTGGACAGAGATTATCAATATTAGCCTCTGCAGGTAGTTCTGTTCGTCGCTCTCTGCAGAACTGAATGCCTTCTCAGTCACACTTATGCCCAAGGCCCTTTTTAAAACTTTTTCTGTTTCTGCATTGCAAGCTCCCTCAGTTTCAAGAAGTCTTCTATCTTCCCCTAAAATACATGAGATTGTAACTAGATTAAAATTGCAATTATTTATTTCCTCAGTTTTGATGTTGTTTATAGCACACAAAGTTATAGAATATATCTGTGTACATGTTAAAACAGCCCATCAACAAGTATATAAGCCTCGGATGTTTTTGATATTAAAAGCAAAACATACATCAAATTATCAACTTCAAAGTTTATGAAAGAATGCTGCTATTCCCACTCCCCATGGGCAACGACAAACAAAATGTTGTGCTATATCGGATGACAAAACAAATTTTGAAAATAATTTGACTCTTATGCAAAAACGCTTGGACCGATGTCGGGCCGACGTTGGGCCGCCGCTGACAAAATATATTAAGCCTATATATATAGTGTGCATGGCGCAAAAACAAAATAAATAACGGCATCTTTAGCATGTGACAATATCGTGAAAGAAAATATGCATGCGTGCGCTTGTAGATGTACTCAGTTGTCGGCCTATATATCTAGGCCCTACATAGGTTATGGCGGAAATCAGCTCTTTATGTGTTACAAATTAAAGGAATGGAAAAAGACAGAGAATATTCATCAAATGCTACTGAGAGCAGGCTTAAACCATAAACGAAACTGTGTGTTAGCGTATGTTGAATTAACTTCTTACTTAGTTTCCCGCTTAATTCCAGACTGGTGTGGATGTCGTCTACTGAATGTACTTTTCAGAATTGGGCCTTCTTGTGTAAACCAGATGAGGAGGGAGGTTGTACAGCTCAGCACCACATAGTTACTGAAGTTTTATTGGTATTTATTAAAAATATAATAGTTAAACTAATACTGAAAATATTGGACATAACTTTTATCTTTAAATAATGCCTATTTTTTAACACTTGCAATTAATTCCGTAATATGATAATTGAGAAACTTTGTGACGTCATTTATATTTAGACCACTCTGTTATCGTGCCGCCGTCGGCCTTCCGTCGGGCTTTTCAGTCTGGCTGTTGGACTACGTGGTTAACACTACTTAATTTCAAGATTCCTTGCGGATGCACAGTTCTATATATCTATCTGCTATACCAATTACACAGCAGAGCATCGGACCATGGTCCTACTGACGTCACGTGTTTTACGTATTGCACGGGAAAGTTCACACAGCCAGGCAATGTAAGCCCCGGCCGGCAAAATCTGGGCCTGTTGCCGCTGATAACCTGATACATTTGACAGAGTAGCCATATCGGGCCGCCGTCTGAAATTGCACGACGGTAGCTGACCATTGCCTATCATGTTGGCTCGGTTTCCTGACATTGTCCGGTAGGATGGAAATGATTAAATAGCACTACTCAGAAACCTGTAGGTTTAATCACACTCAACGTGTGACATACCACAAATACACATATGAAATGACACACCTACATGTACATTTAATAACCGAAACAGACATTTATACGCTTTTTATTTGTTTATATGCACAATACATGAAAGAACAGGGTGAGATATAAATTTTATAAGTAGCGTGAAGAGGGTTGGGATTATATAATACATGTACCATAAAAGAATAGTTGTTACTATGCATATTAACAGACCGATGCATTCATGGGCTGCGCCGGAACCTTCATACATGTACATACAAAGTACGCCCTTAATTTTGTTTCTTGCCCTGAAGCGGCAATGGCAACTTGTTCTTGTACAATTTATCCACACATCGGTTTATATATGAAAGCTATTTTTTCATCAATACACATCGGTTCATATACTGGCTTCATCAGTTTGGGAAAAGGATTTCGGGATTCATCAGCATGTAAGATGTCAGTAATGTGAGATACATGCACTGGATGCTTCCAATCGGCACTCTCATCTTGAATGGATTACTAAACTGTTGTCACATAAGTCCTTAATGTGGTCCAGTATAAATAACAAAGTTTCTATTCGATGTATCTCTTCTTTATTCTCATCAGTGGACAAGTCGTCAACTCCACCGCACAGTCTGTGTTAAGTGTCTCCACGAGGCTATAGGGCCCTAGCTCTTAACGTTATAGCTTGTCCTCAAGCACGGCGGATGCACTGCGTTGCTAGGCTGATCAACAGTCATGTGACCTTTATTGCACGCAACCTGTTATGATTGCTTTCTTCTATTCAACTTCAACTCCAAATACAGAAATATAGGTGATGTCGTCACAGCCGTGCATGATACTTTAAGATAGCACTGAATCGGTGCCTCCCTATAAACAACATTTAATAGCTAATTGAAACTCGGGTCGAAGCCCAGTTGACCATTGTTCTCTTGCAATACATGAATTACTTTCCTTCTCATCGTCAGTTACGGAGCTTGAACACGAATAACTTCAGTATTCGGAAATGGTTCCCGATTTGTTTTACTAAGAAACGTAAGGATGCAGCTGATGTCTTGGCTAGGAACAGAGGCCAGAGAAAATGTGTCCAAGATTTAATTATATTTTCTTTTTAAATCATTGTGAAGGTGATTGGTACTGATGCTAAAACATTCAATGCGCCTTTTCGTCATCACCGTAAACGGTTGACCGCTTCTATTTTCATGAATCAGTCCTAAGTTTTATATTTCATATATTTTCTTAGTTCTTTGGTGGTTCGTGTTATTTGTCGCCTTTGGAAGCTGTTCTAGCGATTATTGTCCCGGAACATCCATTTTGGTTGACTGCTGGTATACGAATGTCGGTTTCGACGCCTAGGTTCTGCAAGTTTAGTGATAACTAACCTCTGTATGTAAAAAAAAAAAACCCTCTGTACGTCTAATGATAACAACGTAAAGACTACAGCACAGAGAGTAAAACCAGAGCAGCGACGACAGTGTGATAGTCGACAAATGATCACACCTTACCGGTGAAATCCGGCTTCTTGTCAGTTCACCTAGAATAGGTTTTTATTCTAACTGTCCATATATGTGTTTAAGAAATAACAATTTACACGCCCCTTAGCACCATGGCTTAAGCAGAATTAAAAAGACAATTGCAATGATGTTAAATGCAATATTCTTGAGGTCACTGGTCTAGTCTTACTCAAAACGCTGTGGTGTCATCACATTCAACATGAACACAATAACATGAAAACGATGCAGAAGAAGCAGGCCTCCTGGATACTTAGCCTACCATCGGAATCCCGGTGTATACAGGACTAAAATATAAAAGACTACAGCATAGAGATAAAACCAGAGCAGCGACGACAGGGTGATAGTTAACAGATGATCACCCTTTATCGGTGAAATCCGCCCTCTTGTCAGTTTACCACGGATAGGGTTTTATTCTAACTGTTCATGTAAGTTTTTAAGAAATAACAACTTTAACGTCCTTTAGCACCATGGAGTAATGTATGATTGTTTCTGCCTACACCTCTGCATGATCAGTGATAACTAAACCTCTGCGTATTAATTGATAACCAAGCTGTGTACATTCATTGATAACAAAGCCTCTGAGTGTTTAATGATAATCAAGTTTCTACATCCAATCATAACCAAGCCTTTGCATTTACTCGTGGTCAAAAGTCTTTGCATTTAATAATAATAAACAGTGCTTTTCTACATTCTGTGATAAACCGAACCTCTGTGCATTCAATAATAACCAAGCCTGCGCACGTCCAATGTCTATGGGCATTCAGTAATAATCAAGCCTCTCCACTTAATGGCATCTGCATTCATTGGTTATCAACCCTCTTTGCATTCAACCATAAGCACGCTTTGACTCATTTCGTGATAACCAATCCTGTGCACATTGGCTGACAACTACGAGTGCGCACACATCGAAAATCAAGCTTCTGTGAACCCAATGCGCATTTATTTATAACTGTGCTGCTGTGAATTCATTGGTAACCAACTCTCTGATAACCAAATGTGCTTACTCACTCAAACCCAACCTTTGCGCACATTGTTCTACATTCAGCAACAACCTAGCATCTCCACATACATTTTTAGCCAAGACTTTGCATGGGCTTTCTCATGACGCGGATTTATTGGTTATTGGCCCGGAAACCCCATTTTGGTTGACTGCTGGTGTACGAATGTCGGTTTCTACTCCTTGGTTCTCAGCCTAAAAGTATGGCCGAGTCTGTTTACCTCATGAATGTGCTGTTCACAATAGACTCGCTTTTTTTAACCGACCAGCTGTTGAGACAGGACTACACAAAGCACAATTAAGAACGGCATATGCCATGCTCGTGCACCAATTGTTGACTACATTCTGATGTCCTTTCACCCATCTCATCGACGGTGGACTTTAGGGGATGGGAGAGTAAACCGAACAAAAGTTAACAAAGCCTTCCACTTCGCTTATGTTTGAGGTTTATCCTAATGTTAAGTAAGGGAAATCTTCGAATACTTGATTAGGGCACGGCTTATCACGTCACTGCTTCTTGCATTTAGAGTACCTTCAGACTAAAGGCGTCAAATACGCTACAGTTAATATCACTGCATTTTCTTTTACCTAGTTTTACCTATTTAAATAAATAAATAGAATAAGACCAGACTTCATCGGTTACTAGCGAAGTTTTCCAGCTGTCCTGTGATGCCTACGCTGGTTTTACTCTCTATGATAATAGGGCGTTAACCCATAATCACTCATTTATTTGTCCCATTTAACTGATAACAGTTACAAAACAGGACAACATATCCATTCGCTGCGGATTATTGTTGCTTTACTCTGGGCTATGCCCATATTCCCCCAACATAGTGCTGCCATAGTATAAGAAAATATTTCCCCGGGCCCTGAACGGTTCACTCCAACCATTATTAAATATAAATAATATAATATAATAAATAAATAAATAAATAAATAGGCCCCAAAACCGAAATACACATACCAGCTGTCAACCAAAATGGGCGTTCCTGGTCAATAATCGCAAGACCAGTTTCCAAAAAAGACAAATGACACAAACCCCTCAAAGAACTAAACAAATATATAAATATAAAATTTGGACGGATTCATGAAAAGAGAGGCAGTCAACAATTTTCATTGATGACGAAAAGAAGTAATGAATGTTCTAGGCGGACGAATAAAATCAGTATTCAAATCGTATATATATACTGTCGATAATCAGCTATGTATCTCAGTTGCGCTTTGATTGCAACTGCTCATATATCCAACGTGGCGATCACACTCAACACGCTGAACATACGGCCATTAGCTCCGAGTTAGGCTGAATTAGACACAATCTAAACCTGTAATTACCTTTTGGCGATTTTTTCAAACCTGGAATTGTTCTTGCCTGCATCCGTCAACAAGCCAGATATGACATCTGAGGCAAGACTCATCCTGAGGTCCCTTCTGGTATTTCATTTCCGTGCTAAGAAACAATGAAATAAACTCCAATTCAAATTTAAATCTGAAAAGGCTTAGGTCGCAATGTTGTGTGTTTATGGCAAGGAGTTAAATGCAGATCTCCTCTTGTCATCCAACTTCATCCACCATTATAACATCTTTGTGTGGCTCTGACATCTTATGTCCGTTCAAATGATGGTACATTGTTATAAGCCCTTTAAAGAATAAAAAGCAGTCTAGTTAAGTAAAACTGGCAGCATGACGCTATTTCACTGCGACAAGCTCTTTGGCTACACACTTCATCAATTTGCTAACAAGCCATAAAGAATAATATACGGTGTCACTACCTCATATAAGGTCTTAAAACCAGAACTCCGACTCAACAGGTGTAACTGTTTGTTAAATTTAATTGTGCGTGCTTTTTACAAAGTACTGAGGGTTGGATAAAAAAACAACAATAGGTACTAAAGTACGTTCGAATGGTGAAAGGTTTCAGGATCAAACAATCATACCCATCCATTTGTAGTAATGAAAACCACACCTTTAATAAGAGTACGTTGTGTCAAATGGACATGTAGTCTTTTTATGCAAGGTAGTTATCTTATCTCTTCATTGTTAATAAATCAGTATTTACAAATATGACAGCTGAATAAGCAACAGTTTTGTGAAAGAGTAATCGTGATTTATGAAAACAATTAGAATTAAAAAGGGATGTGAATGTTTCTGCTCCATTACACAGTGTACAAAGCGGCAACTTCAAAAAGCGGTGTAATGTTGTCTAAAAGCAGCTCCCAGAAATACATGTATTTATTAAGAACAAACGTGTGTTTGAAACGAGATGTGAATGCTTATACACACAAAAAAGCACAATTAAAAGCTAACGAATTATGTGTCAAGTGTTGTGAATATGGTGTTATGGAACAATGAAACAAATACATAAATTCAACAGCAAACAGGAAACGCTGCCGCCATATTGTTAGTGCTGACTCACTGTAACACCATGTAGAAGACACCACACAAGGTCTAGCACCCAGTCACAATATGCTAACGCCGAGTAGTCCAGTACCGAGCCTATCTTTTTATTGTGAGCACCAAGCCAGGAAAGCAAGAAAATGTCTCATTTTAAAGTCTTACGTATGACAAGGCTCAGACTAGAACCCAGGTCACCCGAGTTAGGAGTCTAACCGTTCGGCCAGGACATGGCGATTGATGTTGTATAGAGGGGCGCCTCGGGTTGCCATGGCGACAAACACTGGTTGAAAAGGCAAGTTAAGATATGCTCTCCTGATGTACTTTTTAATCTTTTGTGGAAGAATGAATTCGTAACGCCACATTTAAATACTTCAGTCATGCTGCCGCAATGTGCTCAAGAACGAATGAATTCTCATATAGCCTCCGGATAATACAAATCAATATATCTTCAGCTTTTATGTCCATTATTTAACACAGGTGTGGTTCTTGCTAGTTATTTCTACAAGCATAAATAAAGGCGAAGGAATATTTTCAAAATTAGATGTCAAAACTGAAGTTTGTCCTGAATTTTGTCAACGAGTGACTTATAACATTCGCCATACTGGATTGTTGTTTGTTTAAACATTTTGGTCAGATCAACTTGGACATCAGTTTCACCTGTCATACTGAAAACCTATTGGGGTAACGATTGCCGTAGCACGTATGTTCTAGAGAGCTACAGTGACAAAAATGAAAGCTGACTTAACCAAGGTCTCATGAAACCTCAAATCTCAAACCGTTCCTTCCTAATTTTACAATAGTCAATTAAATCACTCATTTTTCAGTCTCTTACCTTGTATTCTTCCCCCAACTTCCGTTCCCTTTAGACTACACTCACTTGATTACTAAGAGACTTTTGCTTTATAACTATTTAAATATCTAGAAAAACTCGGTTTGATATGTGCAATATATTTTTCCCACTTTAAATGTTATGTTTGTTTTTTGCTTTTGTCTTTTTTTTAAAAAATATATATAAAAAGACATGTGATCTTGTGACAGCACGTTAGATAAAATATCCCCAAGCTTTTTATGTCAGGGATTTAGGTGTTTTAAAAGTGTCAGTGTTGGTCTAAGGGGCATGTGTAAACCATCATTATTTAAATAGTATACGACGGCGGACAATGTTAGGTGTCAACTGAAAGAATAACTGAAACGCATGACGGGATGTTCTTTGGGATGAATTCGTGGGCAATCCGAGAATGGCTTGTTAACCAAATAAAATACGTAAAACACTCGTGTTGGCGTTTTACTTCTAGGATACAAGTTGTGGGATTGAGTTATTACCAAAAACAAGAAGAACAGAAAACAACTACTGGAAAGTTTCCAAAACATCCGTTTACAGTATAACACTACTGTTGTTAAGTGTGCAAAGTGCGCTTTGGCATGTTTCCATATTATTGTGTACTCTTTTTAAATGTAATCAAAACATAGCATTCATAGCATACATGGCATACATAGAGTAATTCTAGACCGGTGACGTCTGATATGTTGCATTCCATATCACTGCTATGATTTATCCAATTCTGCTATTTCATGTGCTGCTCGGAGGGCGTATAAGTTGTTTAGACAACGCTATGTTTCTGATGTAATCTACACAGTCAGGAAGCCTGCTCAGTGCCCGACGAACGGAGGTGGTTTATTTGGGGCACTCCGGTTTTGTCAAGCACGTGTGCGCTAGCCTATTTAATGTGGTACAAAAAGTCCACCGCAGCCCCTCAATTTTTACTTACATTTCAATCAGTGTAAAACATAATCGAAAAATAATAACGATCACATTTGGAAATGGCCTTTTATATGATGCAAACTTTAAACATTCTGAGATGACATATGACATTTAAAGGAGAAAATCAACATCACATGCCATACGCATATTTGCATCAATAGAGTATCCCTCATAAAGTTTATGAAGCACACATTCTTTATTTTAGTGATTTTCCGTTAGCAATATATCGCTATTCGAAGTATATAAAATCCAACACCTAGAGGAAACCGAAATAGCAGTCATGTTTTGAATTCTAAGGAATCAAGTACGAGAAAATTTTTATGCCCCGAAAACGCAGCTGTTTCCACCGACGTCACACTAACCCATTTTGCCATTTCTGCATGTACGAGTCATGCGACATCGTCTTTGCAGTTCCTTTAAGATGGAGTAACCCATCGCCTTGCAAGAATTTCAGATTAAAAGTGGATTTAGGGACGTATCAAGTACGGCAGAACAAAATTACTGTGGTTGTTTACGGCCTGTTTCCTGTTTCCGTGAAACAACTACGGTTAAATTATTTGTTGCCTTTGCTTTTATAGACGCCCACAAACCACTTATAAATATCTTTTTGAGTCCAACGGTTTCTTTCGGACAGTGTTGTTTTCTTCAATTGATCCTGTCTTACAGCCGGTCAAAGGCGTTCTCAGGTTTTGAATGGAAACTAATGGAATGTTTTATTACCAAAATATGGATAGGTATAGTCTTTCGATACGATCGTTGGACAAAACCGTGAGTGGGTTTCAGTTGAAAAAAAACCAAACGTTGTGCGTGTAGGACTTTTTAGCCAAAGTCGTCACAGAATTTAACCTATATTGGAGAGAGATATAGCTTGTAGGCTGTGTCTATTTCCAATAACAATAGGTGTTCCTTCGCTGACACTAAACTGTTTGAAACTGAGGATCATTAGGCTACATGCCATTTTAAGTGTCTCGTCAATTTAGAGCTTCAAAATGCATTCGGATATCATGGTGGTGTCCTCCATTACTATCTTCGTATTTTGAGGATTCATTTTGACAGAGTCATATTCCCAGAGAGAGTTTTTACAGCCTGTTGAAATTTTAATCATGGGCTGACAATAAGCCTCAAATACTCAACTTTATAACCACTGTTTGTTTTTAGTTCAAGAGATAATGGAATATATGGCATGGGATAGTTGAAGTATATACTTGTAGGTAAACCTGAGTCACAAAACAGCGTTAAGTGAACAATAACGTGTTGTATTCACTCAAACAGCTTCATATTGTACATTTTCATTTTATCAATAGTCATTCACTACATGTAAAGTTACAAGTTAAAGTTTCCCTTACAAACCGTTAATTACGAAATTATACCGGCAATTAAACTTGTGACTCTTGCATAGTTACAAAATGCACTTTTGTTGAGGGTGGTCGAAGGTGCCTCAGAACATACCCACTTCAGGCGATATGGCATTCAGCATTCCCGCTTTTTTGCTCAAAACTTTATATTTAGCTCTTCAGTTTTGTTTGCCCCCAAACATTGATATTATCTGTAATGAGACTTGCTGTGACTGCCTCACGGCTATAGGCGTGAATCTTACGACTAGGTAAACCCGCATTTGAAGAAAAAACAGCAATATGTCACCACTAATGTATCTAGCAACCATTAGTAGATTCGATGGGTTGTTATTTTTTGTACCCTCCGCCACGGAGCGGTGATGGTATGAAGGGGCTGAATGTGACGTGTGCATTAGACCGTATCGTGTTGGACAGACAAGCCAGGGGCTTCACTTAGCACTTCACTATTTGTTTAACCCCAAGACCAAATGCACATGTATGTATCACGTTCTTTGTATAAAGAACAAAGATTAGATCTGTTCTAGGCAATTCACTTTTACGATGGCGCAAGCACGCTAAAGATATATCAAGTTCACAAAACGCAATCTCAGATAATGATAATACTGTTATCCTCCCCCTAAGTAACACCTCTAAAAATGACATTGATGCAAATGTGACAGATTTTGTCAGTTATAACTTTATGTGACACCACGCTGTGTATGTCATGTTTCTGAGAAATTTCGTGCATGATGTTGTTAGTCTTTAGATAACATAGACGTGATTTACGAGAAAAGAGACGAAATATTGTTTAACTAAGTTGTTTTTTGTACGCTTTCGAAACAGAATAACGGTTTTGACAGCGACGTCAATTTCTATAGCCGGCTCTACGGAAATGCGCATTCAGCATTAATTTAGGTCCCTAGGCGATCTTAGAAGTGGAAATTTCTCATTCCCTGTGGTTTTTCGTAATCCTGTGACCTATACTCGAGTGATCTAAGAATGAAATGAGACATCACATTATTGTTTATTTAATATGTTGACAGCAGGACGTTTGAGTGCTTCTAGGCCAGAGGGCTTCTAATCCTCGCAGTTTTTACGTAATTCTGCCATGGTGTTGAAGGGGTCTAAGTTGCTGATGTTAACACATTTGCATGAACAGTTAGAAGACAACCTTAGCTGAGGCAAACTGACACTGGTTTTCACTGGTTACTTATGACGATTTGCCAACTATCTCGCTGTTGCGAATGCTTTGTTTTCCCTCTCCATGCTGTAATCCGTTAATATTAATGACAACAGACAAGTATCAGTAAAGTAAGCAAAAAGCAGACTGTGAAAATCTCTCACGTCCTTTACGCTTGTTACAAATATTAGGTGACTTTACCAATATTTATCGCAATGCAAGCGCTCTCTCATTTACACCTGAGTTGGTATTCTTTTGTTTCAATAAAACGCTAAGGAATATATTAGATATGCTAGTGCATGGAGATTACACCAGTGAGAGACCTACAAATCTGTGACCGATATCAGTTGACAAGGTCTTAATAGAGTACACACGTGTGAGATTTTAGAAAAGAATCGTCGTTTAATCACAGAAGAGACATTAACCACGAAAAGATCACGTATCACAGTGTGTCTGATGTGAGTATGATTACGTTTCATGTCGTATTTAACAATTTTTCAGCTATGTGACGACGAGGAATCCTCAGAATGTATATAGATACACTGTGTCTTCTTTTGGCAGGGCGAGCCCATGTCGCTGAGTGCTGAGGACACTGGAATATCATGCCGAGGAAACCAGACATGACACCCTTCCCAATTACTTTATACTGATACCGGACCGAATAGTCCTGTTTCTTTGCTCTAATTTCTGAGTAATGACAGCCAAGCGAAGCAGCTGCAAGTGCCATTTTAAAATTATTTGGTATATGACCTGATCATGGATTGATCCCTGATCTCCCGACTTCGAAAGCCTGGCAGTGTCTCAGTTCCAAAAATTCACTTGTATTAAATATACTTTCTCATTCGAGTACCAGAGAAATTTCCGAATTTTCGATTTCGAACGTATGTCTGAGGGTAGTACATTGGACGGTCCGGAATGAAACACCACCCTTCGCCAGATACCTGAATGTCAATAGTCATGAATTAAAGCTTCAACCGAAGCAGCGAGGGCTGGTTTCGAGCTAGAGAGAGTCACTCTAGCAAAATTAGTCGACGAGGGTTATGTTTGCTGTACACTATTAGAAAAGTCCGTGTTTTTACCACACTTTACCATTCTATTAGTTCTACGAGGGCTTCAACAGTACGGCCGCTTTAGTGGTAAAACGTCCGTAAGTGGAGAAACACGTGGCCTGTGTGGTATTCACATATAATTTCACACCTTGATACACCTACGGACATTATGATTATTTTACAGTGAAAACACTTGTTGCCAGGTCATTTACCGGTAGTTTTTCGAAAGTTTTATAACAGTGTAGGTTGTTAGCTTTGTGCCAGACATTTTAAAACACAATTTCAGTATCCAACAAAGTGTTTGTATTGAAAGCATGGCGTTTAGGTGTGAACATCGGTCTACAGCCAAGCGAAAATCATTTTGGAAGCACAAAATCACTGTGTGTGAAATTTTAAAAACTAAAAATGACGTAAAGAAGCAGCCCATTTATTTTGCTTAAAATGGTTGTTGATGAAGTTTGTGCGAGGATTTCTTTCAGAGTAGACCAGAGTAGAAAGGACGGACGCTGTAGATTGCTTATGTACTTGGGCTTGTTGAACCATTAGGAATGAAGAGAATGTC
Source organism: Acanthopleura granulata (assembly GCA_016165875.1). Classification (NCBI taxonomy): domain Eukaryota; kingdom Metazoa; phylum Mollusca; class Polyplacophora; order Chitonida; family Chitonidae; genus Acanthopleura; species Acanthopleura granulata. The sequence goes on along the minus strand of JABBOT010000009.1, from coordinate 18,703,140 downwards.
AGATGTCAGGTTAACTTGAATATACAACCAATATAATAGAGCCTATCACAAGTAGGAAAAAATTCAAGTGACAACACCTATTTTCTAAGGTTTGTAATAATATTCTTCGTAACGGGCATATATCCCTTTGTTTCATAAAATCGTATTTATTTATTTATTTGATTGGTGTTTTGCGCCGTACTCAGCAATATTTATACGACGGCGGCCACCATGATGGTGGGAGAAAACCGGGCAGAGCCCGGGAGAAACCCACGGCAATCCACAGGTTGCTGGCAGACCTGTCCATGTATGGCTGGAGAGGAAGCCAGTATAAGCTGGACTTGAACTCACAGCGACCACATTAACGAGAGGCTCCTGGGTCATTGTTTTGTGCTAGCATGCCACCTAGGCCTCTGTCTAACTATAGACTCGAGTGTTATCTCTTTTATATCTTTAACAATGTGTAGTGTTACAAACAGCTATTGAAATTCATTCTAACAGAATCGGCGATTTCATGGTCGTCATGAATTGTTGTATGATGGTCAATATTTTTTTATTAGGAAGGAATGTTATGATCAGATCCTGAATTGTGCGGGGACATCGAGACTCATGATATCGGCAGATTATCGCTGGCGTGATACCTAACAATTGAACATATTGTTAATCCAATTAAAAGGTCAGGGTTTGCCTGTGAAAAAGTGCAAATGAACAATGTCCTATAAACTTTTTGCTGTCAAACAAAATAAAATATTTTCGCCTAAGAGATAATATATCACTCTTCCGTCTTTATCGAAGTGGTAAGGTATATTTTTCTGATTTATACGAATGATAATGTCAATTTCACAGCTCACTAGAGACTCATAGAAGGCGAGCAAACCGGAGCAAGGTTTAAAGTTTCCATACTTTGCTTTGCGGTGAAGGAACTGTAGATGTAGAAACGAATGAAGAACAGTTCCATAACTTAAATGACATCTAAAAACATACCACTTCCTGATCACGAGATAAACCGTGTGTAAAGAAAAAACACAGATAACAGCCGATTAAGTAATAGAACACTCGCCAATTACATAAAATGACATGAATTATTTTAATAGGTGATTAAGACAAAAAAAAAATTCGGAAATTCGGTTTATTTAGTATCCAGCCCCTGTCACAAGTTTTAGTCATGCTGTGACACATTTGTTTTATTTATTTATATATTTATTTGACCTGTCATAAACTATGCACATTTCAAAAATTCTTCACCACCGAAAAAATACGAGCAGAACACCATGGCTAAGAAAAACTAACTAAACTAGCTAAGACGTAACTATTTCAGATAGAATGTTAAGCAGGTAAATACGATCAGGTGTAAACTGACGTGGAACTTTTCTAAGCCAAAACATGCTGATACATTATTCAGAGCGAAAAAAGAGCCAAAAATACAAACTATTTATATGTACATGAATGCTATCTTTTAAAGAGGAATTCACACACGAAGACAAACCGCTGAAATTTAGAAAATGACTCATATATCGTACGACATTAGCTGATGCTTATCGTAGTTCTCACCCTCACTCATTAAACACAAAAACATACCACTTGGTATACTTGTGCATACATACACCCACAATACAATAAAGACAGACAGGCAGAAAATGTACACATTTGATGGAGAACATAGCTCTGAAGACATCTACAAATGTTAACAAATGAACAAAGGCGTCAGACAGAAATTAAATCTCATGCAAAGAAAAAAAACTGAAAGTAATTAAAGCCAGTCTAAGGCGTATATCAACGCAGGCTTATGTGCACCACAGTACGTCTTTCCTATACAGATCAGATATGGGATACAGATGCAATAGCGTCATCCTCAGGGCTGGCACCAGCAGGATATACATTCAGAAAGTGTGGTCTCTAATAATGATAACACTGTTACACAAATTCAATTTCTAAATGGTATTTACCAATCTGATATATTCAACTAAGAGAGTTGTGTCATTTCTGACCATCAGAGGGGTAATGCGATGTGCGCTGTAAAGTCTACTGATCAGCTACCGATACACTCTATTTCAGCAGAAGGCCGGTTGGTAGAGTGGTTTAGACAGTTAACATATATTGCTGGCGACTTAGTGCTTGACTCTGAAGTCCCTGGTTCCAAATGCGGCCTTACAATCTGTCCTAAATCCAGAAAAGTGTAATCGGTAATACTGATAATATTTTTATCACTGATATACACGGTGTTATTTAAAACAAATCTTAGCTTACAGCATATAAGGACACCGTTTTCTTCTTGCCGGAATGCTTTTGAACAAACACACTTTCTACAAAAATGAAAACAGGGATTTTATTTGATTCTTCGGGTCGCGTTTTTTTTTTCTTCATGTGTTGTATATTTTCTCATTCTGTTGAAAATTGTCACTCATGTTTTAGATCAATCACCCAAATTCATTGTATTACTGGTTGCAACTTCTTTATAGGTGTTTTCGCAGTAAAAAAAGTTGCAGAGAGACATGAGATCTACACTGTTGCAATTGACAATCATTTTCGTTACCACACCTTATGTCAGCGACATGGCCACTCTGTTAGTATGTATGTCATTTCCCTTCTTTGATCTGCTCTCATCCACATTAATACAGTTGACCTTCATAAAGGTTAACGTAGTTTATCATCACTCAACTTTGCCTTCTACTATGATGACACTGAACATAAACGACACACAAGAGATAACCAATTTATAGCATAACCTTTGTTTATGTGGCCAAGGCTGTTACGGATACATCCATGTGAATAGGGATATAACTTTCTGAATAGGGATATATCCGCCGAAATAAGGATATATCCGCGAGAACACGGATAGATCAACCTGGAAGGGAATAAATCTGTGTAGATAGGAAAATAAGTGAGAAGAGGGTTACAACTGTGTGAATATGAATAGATAGGGATAGATTCGCGTGAACCAGTTAGATTCGCGTGAATACAGATAGATTCGATTATATGGGGATAGATCCTGGTGAGGAGCTATTCGTCTCCATGAATAGGAATACATCAGTCAGAATTAGCATGTATTGGCGTGAATAGAGGATAGACCGGGCTGAATAGGGATAGATTATAAAACTGTGGGAATATAATCACTTGGTCTAGCCCTTTCACCGTCTGTGTAATTATTTATTTTTCTGGGTATATGATTTATGCCGGACGTGGTACTCCACATTATGTTACAGGTACACTGGCGGCCATCTTGATGAGTGGAGGATGTATATTTTAAGCCTTGAAATGCCCTGAGCCCTTATTGTTGTCACATTCAACTCCAGAATTACGGCGCCTGGGGGCAATAAATAGATTAACATAAACGCTCCATAACGGGTATGTGGGATGATTTCAAAGACAGTTTTTGCCATTTTTCTTTAGGTTTAGAAAAAAGCAAGAAAAATAACAAAAAAATGTCCCTCTGTCGATACAGCGGCCATGGCGAACCCGTCTGACAGCCCGCGAGCAGGTAACCCCCTCCATCCCACCCAGGGTCGCTCAGTTATTCCTGGTGTAACCTTAAGGACATCACATTTTCATTTGCATGATGGATGAAGGTAGTTTTTATTGTTTGTCTTCTCGTTGTCATCATATTAAATTGCCCGCAGAAGTTTAATTAAAGGGGTTCGGTTGTTGGTGGCGAGAAGGGGTGCATAAGATATAGCTATGTGAGTCAGAAAGGCCTATAAAAAGGGGCGAGCTATCCTGGCCGACCTACAGACTGATAATTAGTATCCAACTGTCGACTGAAAGCTTCCTGAGCTTACATCATTGAGGCGTCAGCAGATCCGCACCCCCACCCTCGGGCAATTCGACCTTATCACCACCGATTAATCACTTTAATTTGATCTTTAAGTCGTCTTATATTCCTCAACAGAATGTATAACCACCGCGCTGACATGTAGTTTATCCGAGGTCACTTACCCCTGTTGTAGGCTAGAGTATCTGTCTCCATGTCTAGCTATTAACATTGGCATTTAAACTCAGGAGGTTAAAATCTGTCAGTTATAAACGTGAAGCAAAGGATGGTGATTTACCCCGTGCCCTCCGGATCCATCCCCCTGTTTAAACGTAATAAACTTACGTCTGGTAAGTGAAACATTCGTAAGTACCGCGTTAAACGCCAGGCAAATAAATAAAGTGGTTTAACACTGATGTTGGCAGAGTAGCATTTACGGACTATATTAAGGATTCAGCAATATTTCGGTTTCACGTCATCACAAACACACTTTACCCTTTACCCTTTTTCAAGAATTGACGTCTTTATAGAAAAGGAATAAATTTCGTATAAGAGGATCTGTTGATAAAGTCAGAGAGCTCATTTCCGGTCCACGGATAGAGAATTTGAATGAATGAATGATTATGGCTTAAAACCACATAGGCAGTTTTTCAGTCATATCATGGCGACAGAGAATTTGAAGATTTCCCCGCAGTATTTCATCACTGGTTCAACGGTAACGATAAGCGATTGAAGTTGTTTACCGGGGCGTCTTTTTAGTCTTATGTTTGTTGATTGGCTTTGTTTATTTGGTTGGTTAGTGTTTTACGGTGCTCTCAAGAATATTTCACTCATATGACTTCACTCATATTTCACTCGTACTTGGAGATGTTCCCAAGTATGGCTGGAGTAGAAGTTAGCATGGACTCGACTTGAACACATAGTAACCCCTCTGATGAGAGGTTCCGGGGTAATAGTGCTGTGCCAGTGCGTTAACAACTCGGTCACGGAGGCCTCACCGTTCTTTGAAGGCGAATAAATAAATAACAAAATACAAGGCTCCATGCTCGGCCTTTTACTATTCCTAGATTTTGTTAATGCTACTATTAAGTCTACCAGATCTAATAATAACACAATCATTCAAATATCTCGGAACTGAAGGGGAAAATTAATATAAATGAACTCCATTCGTAATAATTCTTTGGTGAGACATACACTACTGTATCGTAAGTTGTCCGTTGCTTTGCAGAAACGAAGTTAGACGAAAAGTTTTAAGGCAACTTATGAAAAACATTAAATTTGTTAGTTTGAATAAAGCCTACGTATTACTGCAGAAAATCTATTCAGGTCTCGAACCCATATTGCTGAATACCTACCTTTCTCATTCCCGCGTATTATTCAGTGTGCAATGTGCGACAACACTTCAAAAACAGAATACAGTATTCTCTGTTTCAACAGCTTTAGCGATTGATGTAATGAAATGTGAACAAATTTCTGTTTAACCACATGTAACTAGCCTTCAAATACTTCTATCTCAAGGACATTGGACATTTAGGAAGTATTTTTGTTAATCCTTCAAATGAATACCCTGGATTTTTTTACACTTATACTGGTTCAAATAGACAGTGAAGACATACAGCATAGGAGAGATAAGATTGAACTTTTGCCGATTATAGAAAAAGTTGATGAGATGAAAATGTATGCGTTTGAGCGACAAAACACCGGTATGATAATCCACTGAGGAAGTACTTGGGCTTTTTATACAGCTCCTGGGGAAAGATCAGTCGCTGTTTATGTGACGTTACAGAGTGATCGCTCTGTTGCCTAGCCTATCAGACAAACATCACAAAAAACGCAGACATCATTTCGGTGCTGATTTTACACAGACTTAAAGCACACAAATATCAGTTATTTTATCATTAGAAATTGTTAATTGTTATGATTATACCCATATATAGTCATTAAAATGAAATTTAATTAACCATTGTATCAATCTCGTTTATCTTATCTAATGACCTTTTATTCTGGGGACAGTTCTTTAGCTTACATGGCATCTTCGATAAAACTGCATGCTTCAGAGCGACAACACATTGATTTCCATTGTTTTCGGCCCATCGTCCAGTTCTTGCCCTGTTTGACCCGCTGAAAAACGATTTCTTAAGAAACATGAAAAATTACCGAGCTAAGAATAGTGAACAATTTGATCTGTAACAAGGTATCCCCTATGACTTTGAGATTGACGGGAAGGACTGAGTATCAATCAACCGATAAGCCGTATCACGAGGGGGGACAACTCGGTGTTACTGTTTTCAAGGCTAGTTTACCTCTTCTCTGATCAACTATTGAGCTGATCAAACGCCCTTTGGTGTCTCAGATATATATATATATATATATATATATATATATATATATATATATATATATATATATATATATATATATATATATCGGAGACTAACTAGTCTATTACTTGATATTGGAACCATTGCAGGGATTGTATCAACTGTCAGGGGTGAAGAATTTTAAGAATCTTTTTTGCTCTGAAAATCACATTTTCCCGAGAAAATAGCTTCCATAATATGACTTTAATGAAGCTCGACATCACCTCTTAAATTTGATATTACAGCACCCAAATCATGAAAGATGACCTACAAATACTTGAATTAGAAACTTTAACGAACTGCCTTGATCTTTGGATAAAATGTGGTTGGCAGGGTGCAGTGCTTTGCCCAACACTGTATCTGAATTAGGATACAATTGTTTCCATCCTCGTCACTGAAGTCGGTCTGGCTCTAAATACAAATAGAGAATACACGCTTCCGTAATTGGAAATGTGGCAATGTTACGGACCATTTACAAGAAGGAAGCCATCAACATCACATACAACGCCAAAACCTGTCCTGAAAAATGACTTCATTCATATTTTTTAATATGAAAAGAATTAAATGTATTTAAATATCTGGTTTCTTCTAATGATTAATGTTTTTTTGTGAATTGTGAATTTATTTGATTGTTGAGTAATGTCAAATTGTTGAAATTGCCACTTGTTTGATGGCAGTCCTTTTCGTGGGTGGACGAAACTGGGGTGCCCGAGGCAAACCACCGACCTTTGGCAAGTTGCTGACGAACTTTCTCATCTATGACATACAGGTATGCACGACATATTAGTGGAAGACAAAAGGTCTACAACGAACATAAGACTACCACACGAGCGTCCTCGTCGAGAACAGAGATGTCTACAAATTAACTTTCCATCCCGTTACTAGTGTGTCCTGCCGATTGAAAGGCCATCGCCTTTCACCACAACACCACGGCACAATGGCAGGGTTTGATATCTGAAACAATGTTTTTATATCGTAGGACTTCAATGGCGTTCAGTTAGTTACTTGCCAAAGTCCGGTGGTTTTATCCGGTCAGTCCGGCTTCCCTGGCTAGGAAGCTGCACACAATAGTACAAGTGCGATATTTCTGTGTGCGTCTTTAAACATCAATGAATCAAATGATCAGTCAAATCAGAACAAATTATGCCTGATCGTCTAAGGCAATTAGCTACAAGAATGGACATATATAATGTAAAATAGAATCATTAAAATGGTTATCTCTAAATCCACAAGATACAGATGATATTAGTGAAAACAACAGAATATATATAATTATCCCGGAAGAACTCGTAAAGAAAGATTTATTCAGTTTGAAATGTGTCACCATAAGAGATTAACATAAGTATAAAAATGCTTTTGCCTGGACACGTGAATTTTATTTATTTCCTGATTTCATGTTTTAATGCCATTACACAGTTGCACACATATGGCTGATCTAATTCAACATGTGTGTTAGGCCTTTTAGTATATGTTCCAATAATAATTATATCTACGAGTTAATGACCAAACAACAATATTTATAGCTATATCCACAAGAATATGTATAATATGTCATATAATATGTTTGCATAATATATCTCACAGTCCCGACGGAACGTGACATTTAGACCTATGTTTGTTCAAGGAAGAGCCAAGGGGATAATTTTCGTTTTGAAATTGTAAATTGTCCTTATTTTGACAGTAATATACCAAAAAGCCCTGCATATGGCGTGTATATACATGTATTTCGCCTTATAGTGTTTGTTACATCCTTTGTAAACTGTGATGATTTCAGTCTTCGTCACAAATTTTTAATTACAAAACTAGTATGCCATGGACACTCAATCAAGCGCCTGCACATTAGAATTTTTAAATTCCACAATGATTTTTTGGTTATTTATTTATTTGATTGGTGTTTTACATCGTACTCAATATTATTACAATATTACTCACTATTATCTATCCTTTACGAGTGGCCTACAAATGTCGGACCTGAGGCTTAGATGCAATGCTGTTTTATTTTGTACCAACAAAGGCATTATTCTCATTCCAAATGTAAAGATAATTGAGGTGTTAAGACTTTTTCACCAAATTAAGTGCAGTCAATTGTTTTGATTGTATGGTAGGTTTTAAAGGCAATATTGATATGCTGGTTCTTCAATGACGTCACAAAACTCTTTGTAAACCTCTTTGTTCATCTCTGAATCAAATTCTTGTGAAACGCACTCCTGTAATGTAACGTAAAAGCTTATCTGACATAAAGGCCTGCTTTATAGGGCCAGAGAAATGTCGGCTTGGCGTCACTGTTCAATCAACATTATTAATATGGGCCATAAATCCCAGCAAACAATCAAAACGTTTGACTGTATTTAATCTGGTGAAAAAAGCCTTTAAAAATCAGTGAAGCCATTTCTTTTCACTCACCATATCTTAATTTTTGTGGGGTTTTTCCTTAAAGAACTTTTTGAAGTGCAGACTTTCATAGTGGATTACAATCGTCAATGTACAGCCCTTCGTTGGGTGAATATATCACCGCGTTGATAAGCCACGAGCATGTGGAGTACATGTGAGATATCCATTAGTTTGTGCTTTGAATGTAGGACATGATCCTGGGCACGGCGCTAAACATCAATCATATAAGCAAATAAGACATTTAAAACAAGTGTTGCCTTCGACCCGGTTTCCTCCAACCATAATGCTGGCCCCCGTCGTATAAATGAAATATTCTTCAGTACGGCGTAAAACACCAATGAAATAAATAAATAAATTCATTTGATGTACATTTGTATAAATAAATCCAGGTTACCATTAATATAATAATAGTTCTTATCTGGTTTCCCATCCGAAGTTAAAGTTGTTAAGCTTCATCCACGTGACATTAGCAAGACAAATTTCCGTGTTTAGTTCAACAGAATTGGCCCATCGTAACATACGGTTACGCAAATGCATCCAATGGCTCACAGTAGCTAATCCATCGTGGCTACAGTTTCAGCCCAATAGCTGTCATTTTAAACATCATATAACTTTTTCAACATGGCGTTCGGCAACGATGAAACAAATGGGTAAATAAATAACATCAAGGGGCTATATTAGATTGGAAAACGTCAGCTGAAAAGCGCTTTACTCGCGGCGTCTTGGGGTAAAGGTGTTTTGCAAGTTGAACCAGTTTGTGGGGTTGAGGAACCGATGGAAGATTTCCCCGAGCATTAACAGCAATGTAATACCACTGCGGTCAGTGTCAGAGTTATTTCAACGACTACTCTCATCTTTCATCTTCGTGTCATCTTGACAGAAAACAGCAATAAACGACTGTCACGTCATTTGCTAAAAAGCCGTCATCAGTAACAGTTTTCAAGCTGGGGGGAAAGCCCGCATTATACATAACGTGTCATATAGCCTCTGAATTCATAAAATCTTTTTCTTCAAAAAGATGATTAAAGAACTTTGAAATGGGAGAAGTGACATATCCTGTGGGCACAGGAGGTGTCGTCCGCTACGTGTGTGGCTGACACTAGCCTCAGTCGGAGCACAAAACGTCACCTCATTGGTCACGATCATTTGTAATCTCAAATGCGTGGACTGATTTACGAGGTCTTGTCTGGCTCCACGAAGCTCAGAAAGGATTAATACAGGAATTAAAGTGAGACAGCACATGTTCCTAGCTGAGTTTGCTAAAAATGTTAGACAATACTATATTTATTTCAATGAAGTATTTCTTCTAACAGCCACTACGACAGTTGAAACTGACATTTGACCGTTCTTCATCCACTACTATGAAACCGTAGCCATTCTGTGTGAGCTGTCACGTAATTGTAGTTGAACACTTGTCACCTGAGAATGTAGTAAACTGCTAGGGTTGTGTTTGAAACTTAAGTACCTATGCAAGAATTCAATGATTAAGAAAGTTAATGCAACCACAGCACAATTGTCTGGAAATACTTTGCAGTGTTGGTCACACCTGTACTAGTTTCATTAGAACACTGTCCTGTCACTATGTTATTACATGTTACATTGACACACAACTCAGAACATTTACGTCACAGCTGATAGACAGCTGATATCTCCTAGCTCTCTGACTGGCGAGTCTCTCACAAGCTTAAAAGCATGGGGGCCATCAGACCCCAGTCGCAACAAAATACTCCGCATTTCAAACGCAGATAATTCAGCAACGATTCAGCAAAAGTTTATGCATTCAAGAGGGAATTTTATAATTTTTTTTACTGAACAGAGAATTAGTCACGAGGTGTCTTTTACTTTAACCTTGTCTTTAGATTTATCTATTTATTTGACTGGTGTTTTCCGCCGTACTCGAGAATATTTCTCTCACACGACGGCCGCCAGTGCTATGGTGGGAGGGAACCGAGCAGAGCCCGGGGAAACCCACGACTATCCGTGGGTTACTGGAGGACCTTCCCGGAGACGAAGCCAGCATGAGCTGGATGTGAACTAGCAGCGACCGCATTGATCAGAGGTTTCGGGTCATTAAGCTACCCTAGCGCGCTAACAAACTCCTTGACTTGAAAACTGTTTGCTCTGCAAATCTTTGAAGCTTCAGCTTCAACACGATGAGTAGGTGTGAAATATAACCACAAAGATGAAGGCTGGTACTTAACATAATGTTAACTCTTACTCTTGGTACCTTTCTCGCCCTTTCGGTGAGAAAGCCCACACAAAAATCTGGACAGTTGACAGTGAGTATCCGGCCCGTCTTTTACGTACTGGAATAGCCTGTCATGTGACAATGGTGAGTGGATTGAGTAGCAGAACCTAGGTATCATGTTACTGATTCAAATATTTCTATTTCAGGGACATGTTATAAATTTCTTTTAACGTCGGTGCATTTTTTTTGTACCAAATTCCGCTGCAGTCGCGTGGTGTTAGAGGGTCGCATAAATGAAACATTTACATAAATTTATTTTTTTTATTTGTGTTTTACGCCTGTACTCAAGAGTTTTTCATTTATACAATAGAGAGCAACATTATGGTGGGAGGAAATCGGGCAGAACCCGGGGGAAACCCGCGACCATCTGCAGGTTGCTTGAGGACCGTACCACTTAAATTGTCTAGAGGTTGGATTTCACCGGTTAATTGTGGCCAAATTTTGCTTTGAGTTTTTGGTCTCCACACTCTAGTATTTGAACTGAACTCTTTGAACACAGCAACAGCATGCAGTTAAGTGCTTATGACAGAAAGATAGGGTTAGAATTTACTATTGCACGAACGGAAATCGTCATTGTCAGGGCTGGCTAGTATACAGTGCATTGTAAAGTACAATACATCGTGATAATTCTTTTAAATATGTGAGACATGCGGTAAAAGCAACTTGATTCAGTCGAGAATATATTGCAATACTGCTCTCTTTGAGCTTATCACGGGTGCTGCACCATACGGTACCCGGAACGCCCATTTTTGGTTGACGGTTGGCACACGAATGTTGGTTTCGACGCCTGGGTCCAAAATTGCTTCTGAAGCCAAAGATCAAGACATAAGTAATAGACAGACAGACAGCGAGCCAAGTTTAATGGGCAGACATTGCTTTATTAATTTCTGGTAACAAGGACATAATTAATCTATGTCAGCGGGAAAAGAAATAAATCACCATTAGAATGCACGTCAGCGAATAGACGTATAGTAAAGACCAGGTTAATTACTCCTTGTATATATCTTTGTTAGTTTGCTCAGCTTTTGCCATTGTTTTTGTTAATAACAATTTCATTGTTCACCGAATTCCATAAAATTATAAATATTTATATCCGTGGCATGGGATATAACGCCGTATCAGAACTCAACACATAGAACCATGGGTAACCCGGCTAGAGAACTAGATATGACAAGATATACATTACGTGTGTGACGTGCGGTTTAATTCTGACAGGGTTTTCACGTGCTTCATAAACAGCTGCTGTTTCACAAGTTGGTTATCTACACAGCCTTCGGGCCTCCGGTGTTTCATATTAACCTCTTTTTTTGACGGTTTTGACGTTTCTCGGCTTCCGTACAAGTACGTATACAAGTATATGTATCATGAGCACACATACCTAACATTATGCAATGGGATATGTCTTCTCGCAAACTGATCTTTGCAGTATGCCTCTGTGGTGGTGTCAATATCTGCTATATCTTAACAGGATATGGTTATATCACCCTTTTTGGTTCTCTGATGTTGAAAAAAACTCGGGGTCTAATTTCAGCACCTGCGTGTCATAAAGAGATAAACAAAAGAAGCAATTCACAGGCAAACAAAAATTAAAACTTTTGTTATTCGGAACAAGAAATAAAAAGAAAACTTTATGTCATGATAACGTGTAATCGGAATCCCAGGTGCACGGTATACAAAGGTCCCCAAGCATTTTGTCGTTACCTTAAACCCACAAATCAACACCAACAATAGAAAGCTAAATAACCTTTTTGATTTATTGTTATTCTTCATTTGGAAAACAGCGTAGATAACAAATGCAATTAAATTTCATAAACACTTCACATACGTGTATATTCAGTACATATGTGTGTAAACGCTCCCCATTACTTATCTCCGCCTGATTAATATCAATCTTGGCCACTCTTTTCGGACTAGTTTCAATAGGGCACTGTATCTTCGTGCGTGTGAAGTACCACAACCCGAGAAAATACAGCATAAAAACTCCAATATGTAGTCAGCCTTAAGGTCAGCAAGTGCGTGCAATTATGGGAAATGGCTCAGGTGGAGCTCCGTTATAATTTTGTTAGTGTGGTTAACAAATGAAACGTAAAACGTAAGGAGACAAATACATGTTCGCTGTTAACGTGATAAGAGTACGCTTCCCGACCACCCAGTCACTGCCACATAGCCCGGGATGAGCGCGAGCTACAAAAAATAGCAATCAACTGTGTGTAATGAATGTCATAAAAAGCATAGCCGCAAAATAATTGGCAAGCGACTAGAATGACCTGCGTAACCTTACACTGTGGTTTTCAGGCGTTATGCTCTACTGACGTAGAAGCAAATGAATAAGTGTCAGAAAACATTCGTATTACAAAACGCTTTATATTTGTGACGTGAGACAACAAGCTGTAATTACTACCTGTTTAACCATGTGTGTCACGGAGATCAAGGTGAGTCGGGAGCCGGGAACTGTTTCCGGTCGGTCGTCAGCTACCCTTGGAAATATTATGTCGAAACAACAATTCTCGCCAGAACTCCTACAGACGATGCTAAGACAGTTCTAGCACACAACTGATTGATGTTCGCCACAAAAATGGGGCAACATTTTTGAAAGCTGCCAATACAAATCCTGACTTCAAATTACTCGTAGAATTTCACGTGGAACAAAAATGAATGATGTATCAACGAAGGAAAACGAATGTGATTCACACGAAATACTCCCAACATGGCGGCACTCGGTAGTTTGACCACAACAACATATCCAATATCGTTACATGATTGTATTAAAATCATATGATGCTTCAACAGAACAAAATGACTCGGATGTATCATGGGGCTGATATCTCGGAGTAGGAAGTAGTCCTGTTTTGGAATGGTTGAATAAATACCATGATCTGTGGCGTTTTGGGCTAATGAGAACCAGTACACTATAAAATGATCAACGCCCAATGCGTTTAATGGGCTCAACTAAGCGTGTTCAATAAATATACACATATATTTAAGTATTAATCATAATTGTGTAAAACATGTATATAGGCTTATATATACTATGATGCTATAATCTCCAAGTCTTTAATATCTGATGCAAATAAGTGTTTAGAATTTAAACATCGAAATTAAGTGTGGTGCATCTGGGCTTCGTTGAATTATATTCTTCGGGATACAAACTTCGCTAAACTTCGGCCACTCGTGTGGTCAGTCCGAAGACAGGTTGACCACGTGACGTTATCTATAACTCCTCTCAGGGAGTTTAAGGGTTTTAGAAATTTTTCTGGAGTTTCCGGTCTGCTGTCAGCTACCCTCAGAAATTTTAGGTCAAAAATATCATGCTATGGGTACTTTTAGGCAGAAGTGTAGCCTTGTGATTGGTTTTATTATTTATTGTGTGGAACAAAATTTGTTATTAAACCTGTAACATAATTTAAATAATTATTGGAGTACTATGAGAGTTATTATGTAACGAACATTTTCAGGCACTGCAATTAGGCTGACTACGTCATGGGATGCGAATGATCGGCAGCTCCAAGGGGAGATTAGGGGATGAGAAACTCACGAATGTCAAAGGAAGGCACTTGAAGTTCCATATCACAGGTAATCTGTTGAAGAGGGCGTGTAAGTTGTTACTTCTTAAACACATGACCCACTTGAATAAAACCCTAACTGAGGCAAACTGACAAGAGGCCAGGCTTTAACTGTAACGTGTGACCATTTGCCAATTATCACCCTGTCGTCGCTGCTCGGGTTTTACTCTCTATGCATTGGTCTTTTATATTTATGTATTAATTGTAAACTGTAAAAGCTTTTGATGTGAAAGTTATCTCAGTAAATACATATTTGATTGTGTGCTATTTCCCTCTCATTTTGTATACAGGTGTGCAATTTGAATACGCCGCATTGGTGAAAGGCTCCTGGTAAAATTTTCTTGCGCTAGCACGCTAATCCCTCGGCGACGGAGAGCGAGGGAAATCCACAAATTCCCTGTCAAGTTAAGGAGTGCAGAGGTTCGTTGTCCAAGACCGAGAAGGGAGCCTCCACTAGCTCAGAGCAGTGATCCAGAAGCCTCCCACCAATGCAGCTGCTGTGAGTTCAAGCCCAGCTAATGGTGGCTTCCTTTCCAGCAACCTGCGGATGGTCGTGGGTTTCCTCACACCATAATGCTGGCTGTTGTGGTTAACAATCAAATAAGTCAAAAAGTCCAAGACCGAGACAGTGCTTGCACTTTGTAACAGCTGTCTTCCTCACAAGACCACGGCAATATTGAATGCTGCACGCACATGTTGCTGCGTACAACGAGTCTTAGCAATCACGTAAAGCTCATGTCTTCTGGAGAGCATTATTTTGACGTAGTGGTGAGCAACTTTCTGAAACTGATCTACATATATCTCAATATTTCTTGTGCATATGTACATCGTGAACCATATCTTTTAGACACACCGGGCATTGTTGGCCTTGACTCTCGTCACCATTCGTTGATGAAAGTTATACTCTAGATTTACGCCAGATTAAGCACACATCTGATGCGGCATTACGCGGCATAGAGCAGGGAATTTGCAGATTCTCTCATTTCCCTTATCTCCACAATGGCCTCCAAGCTTCTAAACATCACTAAAAGAAGTGGGATATGGAAAATAGTAGATCCCGCCCTTCTGAAGGTTTGTGGAGTCTAGGTCCATCTGTATCTTAACGTTCGTTGACAATCACTTCTCTTACACCAATATATGACGCGTTTGTCTTTACATCACATGTGGGAAGCCTCGTCACTATCTTGCTTAAGGTCAGTGGTTTAAGCGCTTCAGATTCCTCCATTCCTAATACTGACCAGGATCATATATAGGCGAAAAATTATTATAGGTGAGAAAAGAAATAAATAGATAAACCGATAAAATAAGACTTTCTAGAGGAGAACAAAAGTTTTTGAGTTTATAATATTGAAATGACCGTTCTAAAAGCATACAAAGTATCTTTTGGAATGAAGTAATTAGGTTGTTAATTCATTTTATGAATAGAAGTTGTACTTCTGTTACTGTTAAAAAAAAACAGTGAAATCTGTGGAATAAAGGAAGTTGAATATTTCTCCACGCTGTTCAATATTACTGAGATACTGCCGATGTGGCGTTAAGCCACAATCATTCATTCAGTGCTTTTCACGCATGTTTTCATGTATGATGCATTCACTCTTCATCCGCCTACTTTCATACAACTCAGTCTGCGTCAAAGATATATCAGTGAAAAGTCATCAACTTGGGAAAATACAAACTTCAAATTAAACATTAAAATCTTGTCAATCCAAATGACGTGTCAGCGACGAAGTGGCTATGCACTTTGTTATCTATAATAGTCTCATTTCTTTGTTGTCATTAACTCCAAAATAATGGTTGTAGTCCAAATTAATGGGTAAGATATACGCTTGTGATAAGTAGATAGCGATCTTAGGCTTATGTGCAAATTTAACGGCGTGTCGAGAATACTAAATTTTACATACCAACTTATCTCTTTTTCCTGAGGTATTAAAATTAAACTGGGCTCAACATTAAGGAGGAATCAAAATTCTTACCACGTACTTTGCATCGTTCCCCAAGGGCTAGCCAAGAAAGATAATACACGTGCATATTTACATGTATTTGCTTTAGCTAAGCTTACAATATTGAACAATTCTACAAATTTCTTTCAACGTCAATCAATGTCGCAAATGTCTTCACTCTGTATTTCTTAAATTTTACAACGAGTACGCCTATCTTGTTAGTAAATACGGGTGTTATATCATTGTGTTAAATTCCGCCGCATAACCCGGAGCTAGGGGTCATATGTTCGTCGTGTTGAGTGTGATCGCCACGTTGCGTGCATGAGCAGTTGCAGTGTCTGCTTAAACCGGGGCTAGAGTCGTATGTTCATCGTGTTGAGTGCGATCGCCACGTTGCATAGGTGAACAGTTTCAATCAAAGCACAACTGGGATACATATTTGATTAAAGAGACATTGTATACTAAAATGGTACACGATTTGGAATCTGATTTTATTCATGCACCTAGGCTATTCATTGCGTCTTTTCGTCAACCTTGGAAACTATGGACTGCTTTTCTTTGGCATGAATGACTCCTAATATTTTGTATTCTATATACTTTCTCATATTTCTATGTTTATCATGTTTCTATATTTATTCCACGATGATGCCGGACTTAATAATGCCAATGTGAAACTATACCCCAAGCATTCATTCCAAGTGAATATAGCTTTTGAATCCCCTCAAATGCGATGGCTGAGAGCTCAAGTCCAACTCATACTGGCTTCCTCTCCGGTCGTACGTGGGAAGATCTGCCAGCAATGCGCGGATGGTCGTGGGTCTCCCCCGGGTTTTGCTGGATTTCCTCCCAGCACAATGCAAGCCGCCGTCGTATAAGTCGAAATATTCTTAAGTACGGCGTATAACACAAATCAAATAAATAAAGAAATAAAGCATCTTTTATTTGTACAAGTTGTCTTATACAACCTTGTGGACCAAAACTGCTGCGAGTTTACAATGATCCCTGCTTTAGTGCAACTGTAACACGTCCCACTGCCTGTTCACCACTTTCAGACTTATTCCTATAACTTACCGACATTGTAACATCATGTACGTAGTTATGTAGACGTACCACTAGTGTCGTGGCCACTTCTTAATCTACCATTGGTCTTATGGCCACTTTTACACGTGTCTCTAGTGTCATGCCCTCTTTTTCACGTACCATGGGTGTCAGAACCATTATCACGGGTATTTACAAGTCCAGTGCCAGTACCTCTGGCGTCGCCTCTGCATTTAAACCTTCCGCAGTTGATAGGGTTACTTTTACACATATCATGGCTGGTAACTCTACTTTTACAAATACTGTTGATATTAAAGACAGATTTACACATACCATTGTTGTTAGTGACAAATTTGGTGTTATTTCCACTTTTGCACATACTACTGTTGGCCATCATGTAAGTGAAATGTTTTGGAGCACGGAGTTAAACGCCACTGAATCAGGTGAATTTTTGAGGTCGTTTAAATTTTTCTGATTTACGGTATTACTGTAATTCAACAGGTCATGTGGGAGTTACTTGCAACGCTCGTCAGACTCCTACATTACTAAGTCGACTGGCTTCAGTTAAATCATCCCTAGGCCTCAAATAAAAAGTACAAGTCGCTTAATTTGAAGACACTCATTAAGTACGTTAATTTTCAAGTCGGATCACGGGAGGAAGGTACATTTTCTTAATTATCCCAATTAGCTTGATGAAATGGCTAAGCAAACATCCCTATTCATTTTTATACAGAGCATCCTCCAGTAAGTCTAACGGGTTAACCGGAAACAGTTTCGAAATTTCCTTTACATTAATGAATCCTGCCCAGATTTATCGGACCTGTTGGCGTTGGCTGTTGAGATCACGAATTGGAACCCAACATCTGCGGGTCACCATATGACTGAAACATTGTTCGACGTTAAACCCCCAGCACTCTGATGTGGATCCTAACGTAGATTTACGTCAAGCGGTTTAGGACTAGCAACCCTTTGATTATTGACCTCGTTTCTGTCATCTAAAACTTCCAGTTAGTTCATTGCAGATATCTGTTCAGTTATCTTTGCTTCTTTTCTTATCCAGTGTAAGTACGTGTAAAATATTTCAAATCCTTTGTATGGGAATCTGATCTTTTTTGTTCAATCTGGGGTTTAATTCGGGCAACTTGGTTACCAGCGCTAACAAATATGGCCAATAAATGTGTAAATGAACAATAAGGCACCTTTCCTTACGCAATAGCCTCAACGCCCAAGCCCGACTGACTCAATTCTCTTGCAATTCTAATGTACAAGTTTGTTCACAAAAAAGCAGGAAAGAGCGTAAGACTGCACAGCTTAAACCCGAATTACCTTTGGCCGGAAAAATGCTCCCCATACTGGAGAATGGTGTTCAACAACAATCAAATAAAGAAATAAATTTTTTCCGAGAAAAGCTTTCTTATGGAGATATACTTGCTTCTAGAACTGTGCCCGATTTTCAAAAACTTTCAAAGTTCACTAGGTCGGTTAAGTGGGTAGTTTTTTTTTCTGGCGAAAGAAACTTGTGACACACTACGTAACCATAGTACTGTATTGATAAAGCACCTTTGCTTAAGCAAATGACCTTAAGAATTTTCGATCAACCGGACCCTTAGCTCTTTATTCTAGCTGTGAAGTAGAGGTAAACACGCACCAAACATGGATATAAACCAATAACATCGGACAATAGTCGCATAGCACTTAAAGTGTAAGCTGCATTTAAATACACCATCGTGAAGGGAGACAAACAGGGGACAATGAAGCAAGTAATAGATTGCGTTTAGAAAGTGTAACGGCCTGTACTAGGCCTGAGATTAAGTTGTCAAGAGTAGTTCTCGTTTGTATTATGAGAGCTGTTCTCCATGTTGGTGTACTGATTTGTGTGCCCGTGGGCAGCCAGTTTGGCGAAATCATAATGCAGATCCTGTCTTAGTTCACCCAGCCATGGTGGTTAGTATGGGTTTGTTTTTTTTTTGTCATAACTGTTAGTGCTAACGTAATGACAAGTTGTAATTCAACTGGATAACTGTGTAACTTTCATCTAGAAGCTTTGTTTCGAGTAAAACGGTATAAATTTAAAACGCACAATGCGTAATGTTATAACCATCATTTGGTGTAAACTACATTGTTAAGGCACGTTTCTCGTTACTTTCGGTTTCACACAGCTTTCGATCTAACAAATAAAACTTCAGTATCAAACCCAGAATCTCGGTGTAACTGTTTCTTCGTAGCAATGCGACATGAGCGGTGAAGCTATACATGCGTACTAGAGATGACCTACTACGTTAAAGAAAGAAACGTTAGAAAAGTTTAATTTAACTTGATTGGTGCTTAACTTTACTCTGAAGAACTTGTCACTTGTATAAATCGGCTGTCGATTTCATGGATGAACTCACAGCGACCTCACTGGAGAAAGGCTCAAGTGAGGGGGGTGCACTAGAACACCCCCACCACCCACCCACCTTATCGAATTGCCAGTGCTCGTCTCTTGTCTACGCTACAAACACATGGATATAATAGCACTGAATTTTAACGCGTCGAGTGAGTGAGTGGAGTGCTTTTGGTTTAACGTCGTAACAATGTTTCAGCCATATGGCGACGAGGAGTCTTTCTGGTGTGCACTTATAGAGTGTCTTCTTGTGGCAAAGTGCCAAAGTGCTGCCACTGGAACATCATGCCAAAGAAACGTCGAGAATCACGCGTGCTGATAACTATACTGGTGATATATACACACATCTGATTAAAATAAGCAGTTTAATACGGTAAAGAAATCAATTTAAAAGCAAACTCCGCCGATCAGAATTTCTTATTTTCAATTTAAAGAAACACAGCCGTGTAGAAGGGCATCGAAGTCTCCGAGGCCAAGGTGGGTAGCGGCCTATTGTAGTGCAATGAGAGTGAGAGTCCAGCTCATGCTCGATTCCTCTCCAGCTGGACGAGGGAAGGTCTACCAGTATCCGAGTTTCCCGAGGGCTCTACCCAGTTTCCTCCCATTATAATGGTGTCAACCGTCGTACAAGTGAAATATTCTTGAGAACGGCGTAAAACTCCAATCAAATAAAATGAAATATAAAGACATCCATCATGGTCTTTGTCGTTGATACAGATGTTACATAACAATCATAGCGATGGTCCATATCAGACTAATAAACAACGCTGGAGCTGGTGTGGCTCTATGATTATGTTCATTTTTGCGGCTGGTAGAATAGTCGACAAATCATCCAAAATTCACAAAAGTCCAGCTTTTCCTTCAACCTTAAACTCTCTACAAATGAGATGAGCGTTTCTAGTCGAACGCTATTTCAAAAAAACACTACTTCCAAAAGAAATATGTCAGAATATACGATACATAAACCTGTTAACATGTTACCGGGAAGAAGTCATGCTTTTTCAATGACTCACGGCAAGTATTCGATATTCCCGGCACTCATATGACACTCAATTCAAATTTCATACTAGTACGCCGTCAGTAATATCTGGACGGGATAAAAACATTGACATTTCCGTCGCGCTTTGGTGGCAACATCATAAAAACACCTTGCTGATGCAATAAACATGGATGTTTATGCATCTCATGGGTTAATTACGAACAGTTATGCCGTAGAGAGTCAGCGACCCTGAACGCTCTGTGCATATTTGCCAACACGAGTGACATACCGGTATTTTGTGGTGAATGATCTCAGGTGACTGGAGTGTTCCTCATATTGGGAGCGGGGCTACGGGAAGTGTTTTCATAGGGCTAATCTGTAATGTTGTTACATCCAGTGACGTCATCAGCTGATAAACCTAACCACTTCAGGGTGCATGGACCTCGAGACTATTTAATAAACATTTCGGGGAAAAATATTAAAACCTAAAAGTTTTCGTGTTGAGTACAATATATGTATACCGCCTATCTCAACTAAAAAAAAACACCTATGCTCTCAAGCTTCGTTACATTTGGGTGACCCCATAACCGTGTCAGTCCGGTGCCAGGCGAATGCTCCAGGGACAGGGTAGAAGGAGAGGTTATCTTTACCTCTTGTGGGGTCGGCTGTTATGACCTAGCCAGTGGCTAGTGCCGTCACTGTACCGGAAAAAAACAAAAGTGGAAATGGAAAGTAAATAAATTAAAAAAAAAGAGAATGTAACCATGGCTGATCCCAGTAACCTAAATACTGTCGTTAACAAAGAATGAAAACAAATGAGATTGAATCCCAAAGGATAAGGACGGAACTCAGTACCCAGTGGGTTTTTTGACAAATGATAAAACGACAGACATATGTGTAAGCCTGCAAACCACGGCGCTCACCGCCGCCATATGATAAGCTAATTTTAGTATTGCCCAAATCTTATAAACGTCGACATTTACACCCCTTTAAATATGAGCGCCTTTCTTTCTAGTCAGGTCGGCTCAGGCCTGCCTCGCCCGACCCCCTGGCATTTTTGTTTCACAAAGTCTGCTCCAGGCACCCCAACGAAACTCTGTCACCATCTCATCACAATCTGTTGTGACCTCTCTTGCGGTTAATTTCAACATTCGGGGTAATGAAAAAAGCTCTTCTCCTTAAACGGCTTTTAATTATTCAGACATCTGGTAAGACGCACCTGTATGATAGACATGTACAGGTGTAAACCCAGGCAACTCTGTATGTCAGTTACATAAGGTGTGTGCCAGACAACGTTGTAAGTCAGCTACATACAGGTGTGTGTCCACACGATCCTACACGACACTTACCTACAACTGTGTGGCAGACAATTCTGTATGTCAGTTAACACAGCTGTGTACTCAGACAATCCTGCATGTCAGTTACATCCAGTTGTGTGTCCAGACAATCCTGTATGTCAGTTACATAATGTGTGTGCCAGATAACCCTGTATGTCAGTTGCACACAGGTGTGTGCCAGACAATCTTGTGTGCCAGTTACACACAGGTGTGTTCGCAGACAAGCTTGTATGTCATTTACATACAGCTGTGTAACCAGACAACCCATGCGCTAAAGTCATCAGTTCCATAAAGTTTAACATTGCAGAAAACCGTTATAAACTGTATGGAACTGATTAGTTTAGCGCATGCGTTGTCTGGTTACACAGCTGTATGTAAATGATGTACAAGCTTGTCTGCAAACATACCAATTGTCAGTCTAATGCCGTAGTACCGGCCTCTGTTTAGGTGAAAACTACTCCTACGGCAGCATTTGTGGAGTCTACATAAAATTTAGAGTACTCAAACTATCTGGTTTAAAAAGGTGATCCTAAGTTAATTGATAAAGGGTCCAAATCACAGAGAAACACATCATTTCCAACTGATTTGGAGAACAATGCAATGAAAAGTGTGACGTAATCCGAGAAAGAACAAAGGAGCACACGGCTCTGAATCCCTTTATTAAAGGCAGAAAAGAGTTTTAGGAGTCTCCCAGTGGGCGTTCGACAGGCTACCTTCTTAAACAACACTGTTTCTCCTTCAGAATGAAGACGTCTTTTAAGCCTTTTTGTTTATGCAGAAAATGTCTTCTCACGCAAGCTCTGTAAGTAAGTAACTCATAGAACTCACAGTTCGTAGAAATGATTTTCCTAAGACACCAACTGCGCCTTTATTTATTTAATTTTTTTATTTCATTTTATATTTATTGTTTATTTTCTATACATTGACAGAGGTGTTGTTTAATTGAGTGATCGACCGACCGATTTGTTTTTATTTGGTGATTAAGGTCATTCTCGACAATTTTTCATTGGTCTTCACCACAAAAATCTTCTAGCTAAAATTCGTCATGTAATCAGCGAGAAATGGATTCGATCCTTCAACCTTATACGCCTCAGGCTATTCGACTGGGGATGGTTTCCTAACATTCTAACAGTCTTAGAATATACTTGCATTTTATACTCATTATTCAATATCAACTTAGTTTTTATTACCGACCAGCCAGATGTGACTAAATGAGGCACACCTTCACTTTTTTTACGCTCAATTGAAATAACTAAATGTAAACTATATGGCCTCGGGCGAACTTCATATTAACTACAAGCAGTCTGATTACTTCTGCTCAGAGAGGACTTTATACGAGATAAACATCAATCTGGGGCAGTGATGTTCAAAACGAAGAATAAACAAACAAAAAGAAAAAAATCACATCCCCCCAGAAACCTGCTCTGAACGTACACATGTAGATAAGTATCTGTACATGTAAATAAGATTAATGAATGATGATTGGCTCACGTGACCTGGGATAAAATTATCTCTCTATATAACAGACGGGCGTTGAGAGCAAAGCTCCCCAAATTAACACAGTCCCTAAGGCCAGGTAGCCGCCCAGCCTAATGCTCATTAGAGTCAGGTGTATGGACGGAATCACTGCACGGTGTGTGCGCTCAAGACCCTGGAATAAACCCTTACTTTATTGCGATCCCGGACGACCAAGCATGACATCATGTTCATTCCTGATCAAGTACATGTTAGCACCCTACTTTAATTACCTTTTTCAGGCGGTAATAAATGTGTCTGTGTATTTATGATAAATCTGCTGCCTGGAAATAAAAGTATTTTGACAAGACTGGACTTTTCCCCTTATTATTTTTGGCAGTTCCCAAAAGAGCTGCAGTATAAGTTCTTTATGACTTGAAGACGATCTAAGTGCATTTTAATTCCTTCAGCAATGGCACTTGTTAGACACTCCTCGGCTTTAAGAGTCGAATTCTAGGTCACATTTATATCTTATTTCATAAATATACACTAAATCCACAAGCTCTCACATGACTGACCAAGTTAGCATTTATCGACTCTTAATGCATCTGTTTCCTCGTGTCAGTCTGTGTTACCCAAAAGATTACACTGCACCGTCGTGTAAACATAGTACCAAGACTGTACGACGGGAGTGTCGTTCAGAACTTGGGGATTAGGCCGTACTACTGGGCCGTCGCTCACAACTCGGGTTAATGTTGTGTCACTGGCCGTCGCCCAAAACACGGGTCCAAGGCTATACCACAGGTCCCTCGCTCCCAATACGGGACCAAGGCGGAACCACTGGGACGTCGCTTCCAACCAGGGGCCCTGGTCGTACCACTGGGCGTGTCGCTCACAAAACGCTCCCAGGGCGTACCACTGAGCCGTAGCTAACAACATGGGAACAAGGCTGTACCAACGGGATTTCGCTCACAACAAAGAACCCAGGCTGTACCACTTGGTAGTTGCTCATAAAAATGGTCCCGGCTGTACTACTTGGCCGTCGCGCTCAAAAACAGAGCCAAAGTTGTTCTGCTAGCCCATATCTTCACACAACACTAAGTCTGCACCTTTTTGTTAACTTTTCCAACAAAGCGCCAAGTCTTTACTACTGATGTAACATGGCATGAAGCCTGTAACTCACATGACACCTTGCCTGAGACACTAAGCTTTTCCCAAGTCTGTACCATTATGCTAATATTCCCAATAGGACACCTAAGAAGTACCACCATGCTAACACTACGTCTGTGCTACTAACCTATCGTTCCTAAAACGACACCAAGCCTGTACCTCCAGGAATTTATCAGTATATCGTTGTCCTTAACACTACACCATGTCTGTACCTCCAAGGATTTATTAGTACATCGTTGTCCCTAACACGACACCAAGTCTGTATCTCTGAATCTGTACCAATAAATTGCTTTCCTTGACACGACAAGACTGTACCTTCAAAACCCTGGTTATTATTACTACGACATTACGTCTGAACCTCATAGACTATACCGGTAGATCGTTTTCCCTAACACGACACCAAGTCTGTACCTCCAAGATTGCACCATTACTTCGTTTTCCCTCACGCCAAACCAAATCTCTACCTCCAAGACTGTACCAAAACTTAGATGGTTTTCCCCCAAATTCATGCCCAGTCTGTACCACTAGATTGTCTTCCTTTGTCCCAAGAGACAAACCTGGGACGCAAACCTTCCTATTGAGGTCGAGCATTTCACTCTTACAGATAAAATAAATTTAAAATTTATTGTAAAGGATGTATATACCGCTTATATGAAAGGCGCTTTGCATTTGATATGACTGTTGAATTCTGACCGGCGGTGTGTCTTGACTACATTTACCTCAAATTAAACAAACTCTGATCTAAACGATATAGCTGCTATACTTGTTTACTCGTTAAAGAGCCACGTAAAAGCTAAATGTGGAAGAATATTTTTCAAAAATGTCACAGCAGACATTAGAAATTTTTTGGAGAGTTGTACTCTCCCTGTCAACTGTGTACAGCTTCACACGGCCAATTTGCATCAGTTGTACACGAATGGTGTACTGGTGATGTACATGCTATTCAGGAGGAATGCAACTTACACGACTTGTGTACTGCTGCATCAGTTGTACACCAGTGGTGTACTTCTGAGACATATCTTATTAAGGACGTGTTATTGAACTTACAGGACTTGTGTACTGCTGCTACACCGCATTGCGTGGGTGTGCATTTCCACTATTCAAAGCATAACTTCACACGTAATTGCGATGGCATTACAGACAAACAAGCGTAATGAGCTGTGACGTCAAATGAGCGAATGAGATATAGCCCAGGAGTTACGCTTTGCTTTTCTGACATACGACAACAATGATACGATCTTAAGGTCGTGCGTAATGACAGTGTATCTGATTTTATGTGCAGAAAAATAATAGCTCTTGTCTACTCAGTTTAATCAATTCAACAGCTCTGCACATTCCAGTCAAAGTTGAAGGTATCTTTAACGCCGATCTCTGCTGATGACATGTACACTCGCATTCAACACTGTAGACTCATGTTAAAAAAACTAAATAAATAAATTAAAAAAAATAACAATAAAACTACGCTTTGAAAGAACATTAGGGTTTGTTGCAGTAAAAACTAGGTAACTAGCCAGCATAGGTCTACTTAGTAGAGGGGTACGCAAATTTATTTTAAAGATCTAATGGCCGATGTAAACGATAGGAAAAAAACGGTAAGAAAAAGGAATTAAGTGATTGAGTTTGATTACTTGACCACTTAGCAGGCCACAGCCCTTTGGTCATCACTCAAAGAAAAAAAGAAACAGATCTGACTGGCTTGAAGCATTAACAAATTCACAAGAGCGAGGCTGATATTTTTTTGCCATATCCACCCATGCAAAGTATACTGATTTTAATTTTTTTTGCTCGTGGACTTATACGTATGCGTATGTTTAACAAGTTGCCACTGCCTTTTTGCGAAGCTGTAATTGGCCAACCGTCAATCGGGGCTCCTCCCTTTTTTCAGCCAGAGGCAGATGGTGTTCATAATGACTAATATAAAACCTCTTAGAGAATCAGCCAGACTCGTAGTCCATCTGCCGTCACTTTTACCAGGCCTGTCGCCCCGTACAGTGAGCAGTCAAGGTCTGAACGTGGTAACAGGTAAGCCGAACCTTTCTGCTCAAATCGTTTCGCTACACTAATGACACATAGAGCAGTATCGAACGATTTAGTATATTACAGGAACATAATCCAGACTGTATGTAGCATGTTACTAAATCATATAGATTAGTCGCACAATTCCGATGGAATAATGGCGCATGCGGAATAATGATTTTTTTCACGGGAAGTCTTTCTCCTGGTTTGTTTTTGATATGCTCTTTTGAAAATAGTATGCAGTATTTATATGCATATTTGTGCATTCTTTTATTTTCCACCCATATGGCGGTTGCTTTGTCTGTGGGATTTTGCAAGTTTAAATTGATTGGATAAATTAAGCTCTTATTCCTGAGAGTGGAGTGATTTTATTGACTTCATGTTTTATCTTCTTAATACGAATTACGGAAGAAAACCTTCCATGGAATATGATGGACTGAATGTAATAAAACGTGGCTTTTCAAATAAGCAGTCAGTACTTCGGATAATTACTTACTGATCTTTTTACAAAGTTTTATTCACGGTTTTTTGTTGTATTTAGCAAAATGTTCCATATATTCAGATGTTCAAAGTGTGTTTATAACCATTTAAATTAAATGAAAGATGTTGCTAATGCTATTTACTCTACTGCAAATAAATATTGTCCACCAAAGATGATCTGAATCAAACAATTACTTTTTTTATTATTTCATTGGGGATTGACGTATAAGAATACGTATCAAGAATTTTTCACATTTTTTTTTTGTAAGTGACTAAAATATTATCACTGGTCCAGGTTTCATTAAACCGGGTCCAGGACTGTTGGCTCTATTCAAATATAGGTGTCAGTAAACAAAATGACTTGCATTGATGTGGCATATCTCTGAAGAATTACATATATATATTTTCTTTATTTGATTATTGTTTAAACCTATACTTAAGGACTTTCCAATAGTTGTTTAAACCCATACTGAAGGACTTTCTAAATATAATGGCTGTCAACTTTATGGCTATTGAAATCAAATACTTATAGTGCTGTTTTCTTTGTTCAGCCTGCTACAGGAAAGCCACAGGGGAAGTCATCATGCTACGAATTCTTTTTGCCCTATTCGCACTTCTGTGCAGCGTCAGAGCTCAAGATGGTAATTATTCGTTTTAAAATTCTACTCCAGGAAAACAACAACATCGTAAGAGAGATAATAAAAACAAAGCAATGTTTATGATATTTGTATATTAAAAAGTCATGACATATTGATTAATGGTTAGCAAAGCATCCAAACAGAAGTTCAATTAACGGTTCACCGGGTAAAACAACACCCAAAGCCAATTTTCATCCGTAAATCTACGGCAATTTGGTTAACACGTCTTGCCATTCAGTATTTAATATGCCTCTAGAATTCATAAAAGAATTAATATTTCTCATACTATGTGGGAGTATGAACTTTAAAGTTTAATGCTGATTTCATTATAATTACAGCTACTTGCGCCGAGTTTATCGACGTAATGATGGTAGTCGATGCCTCCAGCAGTACTGGCCGTTTCAGTGCAGATTACAGGCAGGGTGTGATCAACCTGGTACAACGAATGGACATAAATGGCGCCACTGCTAACAGCAAAGTCCAGCTGGGTATCTGCTACTTTGGAACGAACAGAAAGGAAGTTGTTCCGTTGTCTCTGTCTAATTCACAGGCCAGTGTCATCAGCGCCGTCCAGACCACTTCGATTCCTGGTGGACGAACATCTTATAACGAGGGTATCGAATGTGCCAACGAAAACTTCGCCATAGCTCGCCGTCCTGGGGCCAAACAGGTTATTGTGCTGATTGTTGACGGAAACCCGGACAGATCCGCGTTGGAACCTAGCCAACGTGCCAACCAACAATCAAAGGAGGAGGGCGTCATCGTTTCAGTCATTGCTGTAGCTCAAGGTTTTGTCAACAGAACGGCCGCTGGAGACTTCGCTACCGACAGGGCCCTGTTCTTTGAGACGGACTCTTTCCAGGAATTCGAGGGAAACACCAATTTGTTCTTTGACGCTATCTGTCCAGGTGGGAATAACTGTATGCCACGAATATGCAGTCAAGCGTCAAAACGTTTTCATGAAGAAAAGTATACCGTTATAGACCATATCGGTTATACATCACCAGCTTTTACATGGAGGAGGGCTGCCTCTGTGGCCGAAATGGTTTGCGTGCTAGCGTAGTAAAATACTGTCGCAGTGAGTTTAAGTCCAGCTCAAGCTGGTTTCCGCTCCGCCCGTACGTGGGAAGGTCTGCCAGCATCCTGCAGATGGTCGAAGGTTTCCCCCGATCTGTGCCTGGTTTGTTTCCTGGCCGCCGTTGTATAAGTGAAATAGTCTTGAGTATGGCGTAAAACACCATTATCACAGTCTCCGTGTGACTGGGCAACACCTAAAACAGTCGCCTAATGCCTGCTTGTTTACAAATACCAGAGTAGAGTAGACAACTGCAGTTTCCTGGATTAATTTAGGGACTTGACAAATTATTGTGAAACAAAGACATTTAAATGCATGTATATGCTGAAGTGCCATCGTATTAATGCATCTCTCCAATTCTTTCAGAGGAGTTCATTTCAACCACCACCACCACCACCACCACCACCACAACAACAACAACAACAACGACAACCACCACAACAACAACGCTGGAAATTGGAGGCCCATGCGACAGGTGTATCATCAGAAACGGAATAGGTTATGCTGAAACTGACGATTGCTGGTCATTTTTCCAGTGCTTGCCTGACGATTCCGGCCGGTTTGTTCAGGTGAGACGAGAGCTTGCCGTTGGCACATACTGGAATCAGGCTCGCCTGGCTGGAGACAATCCCATCAACGCTAACTGTCCTAGAGGTAAGTTTAGAAATTCTCACTCTCTTCCCTTTGGGGGCACTCTAACAGTACTTTCAGATGTCCATGCATTTTGTCATCGTCAATACAACTGAACGGTACATCCAGACGTCCATTCATGTTAATATCCTCTGCACTCCAATAATACACCCAGACGTCAGTGTTTGTTAATACCCAAATGTCCATTCATGTTAATATCCTCTGTACTCCAATCGTACATCCAGATGTCCATGCATGAAAATTTCCTGTGCACTCCAATAGTACATCTACATGTCCATGTTAATATCCTCTGCACTCCAATAGTACACCCAGATGTCAGTGTTTGTTAATACCCAGATTCATAATATCCTTTGCACTCCAGTCGTACATCCATAAGTCCATGCATGTCAATATCATTTGTACTCCAATAGTACACCCAGATGTCCATGCATTTTAATATCCTCTGTACTCCAATAGTACACCCAGATGTCCATGCATGTTAATATCCTCTGTACTCCAATAGTACATCCACGTGTCCATGCATGTTAACGTTCTCTGTGTTTTAATAGTACATCCAGATGTCGATGCACACTACTATCGCCAGCGTTTGAAATCAGGAGATTTGTCACGTACTCGACGAAAGAAAGTTAAATGCTATTAGCAAATTTACAATTTTATGTGTGCATAAATGTCAGAAAAACTGTAAGCCGCGTTATACGTGAAGATTACAATACCGAACTTGCACATTTAATACATTTTCGATTAGTTTCGAGTCTCATTATAAAGTAATATAAATGTTACGGGCCTTATACATTCAAAGTCATTAGTGACATTAGTATGTTATTTGAAGCACACTTTAATGACCCCTGTGTTTAATGCTTTTTTTATAGATCCTTGCATTAACGTGAACAATGGTTCCTTTATCAATGGATACGACAACTGCCGTGCCCGCATTCTCTGCATCAACGGGATCACTAGCTTTGTGGACTGTTGTCCATTCGGAACAGCTAACGTTGGCGGTCAGTGCGTGAGCGACCCAAGCTGTGTGGACGTCTGCGAACCAGTTGTGACCAGCGAAGGCCGTAAGTTGACCACTGCCGATTGCTGAAGACAAACATCCAAATACTCATTTTTTTTCTGCGATTGTATTCGGAATACTATCGGTTTTTTAATGTGGTCTTCTTTTTTGAATCGACTGAAATTTTACTTTTTATTTATTTTCTGTTGGGAGAGGGGATATTTGCAGAAAAGGAAAATAAGTGTAATTTGGCCTTTGTCACCCGCTGTAAATTTATTTGATGGCCTGCTCCTAAAACTTCCGCTCTTTTGGGTTTCAAGGACATTTTCTAACTTCTGCTTCAAATCAAAACTTTAATAATATTGGTATTTATAATTCTTGTGATGTCCCAGGAGTCCTTCATACAAAGGGGGCCCAAATTTTCCAAAATGCGCCTCTGCACTCCAGAAGGGATTACTATATGCAATGTGAAAATGCTAAAAAAATACAGAGCCCCATAGACGGGTAAAAACTTGACACAGGTAAACCTGATACATAACCTTAGATTTAGCGAAATGCCCTAGCTACAGGTGTATCACGTTGGAGTATGATAAACTATTCCGTCAGCTAGCGTAATCTTTTATTAAAGTTTTGAAAAGCAGTTTGTATTTGTCTCTCTTGGCAAGTCTGTCCTCAGTTTTCTCCATTTTCTACTTATCGTACTTTTGTCTCAACTGTTCTTTATTATCTCCTTATCATGTCTCTGGTATCCTTTATTCCGTCTTTGTGGCAGCATTCTCTCTTGCACTGTTTATTAGATCTTTGTCGTAACTTTATGTTGTCAGTTCTCTCTAGGTAGTAACTTTGACTCTTATGCTGTTCATTCCTTCTCGACCACAGTTCTTTCTCAAATGCTGTTTAAACCTTCTTTGCTCATGACTATGTCTCTAATGCTGTCTATTCCTTGGTGGCCATTATTTTGTCTCTGCTGCTGTCCATTTTCTCTTGGCCATAACTTTATCTCTAATCCTGTCTATTCCCTCTTCACCTCAGCGGTTTCTCTAATGCAGTCTATTCTCTCTTGGCCATAACCTTTGTCTCTAACGCTGTTCATTCTTTTTCTCGGTCGTAACCTTGCCGCTTGTGTTGTTTACTCTCTTCTGGCAGTAACCCTTGCACTGTTAATTCATCTATATGCATATCTATGTAAAGTTACCTTGGTTTTTTAAAGTTTCCTCTTGTTTTCTCTCCAACAGAGTGTTTCTTGGAAGCTGTACCCGACGATAGGTTCAGCTACATCTCTCGTGATGGCGAGTTCTCCAGTATCATGCCTTGCCCTATTGGAACTTTCTACGACCCCTCTATCTGTGGTTGCGCCAATTTGGGTGAGGACCCCCGCGCTCCAAGACGTAAGTAGTAATTTATTCTTTGATGAGACTACTGTCTTATGACCCAGCTCTGGTTTTTTGTAGTTTTTTTGTCGTCGAAAATGATATATCTGTTTTCCACACCGTCTATACCAAATGCGTAATCATGGACAAGAACATTATAAGTTAATCTAATACCTAGATAAATTCATCATCTAACCTTTCCAGTGTAGCGTTTTAAATGCACAAGATCCTAAACTTGATTCTACAGAATCACACATGAACTTACACTCAGCGCTGTAGAATCACACATGAATTTACACTCAATACTGCAGAATCACACATGAACTTACACTCAATACTGCAGAATCACACATGAACTTACACTCAATACTGCAGAATCACACATGAACTTACACTCAATACTGCAGAATCACACATGAACTTACACTCAATACTGCAGAATCACACATGAACTTACACTCAATACTGCAGAATCACACATGAACTTACACTCAATACTGCAGAATCACACATGAACTTACACTCAATACTGCAGAATCACACATGAACTTACACTCAGTGCTGCACAATCAGACATGTTGCCGAATCACACATGAACTTACACTCAGTGCTGCACAATCAGACATGTTGCCGAATCACACATGAACTTACACTCAGCGCTGTAGAATCAGACATGAACTTACACTCAGTGCTGCAGAATTTTCACTCACTCCGGCACTTACACACAGTGATGCAAAACTCTCATGAACTTTTATTCAGTGCTGCAGAATAAAACATGGACTTACCCTCTGCAGTAGAATCACACGTGAACATACTCTCAATGTTCCAGCATCATACATGAACTTGCACTCATTGCTAGACAATCACACATGAACTTGCACTCATTGCTAGACAATCAGACATGAACTTGCACTCATTGCTAGACAATCACACATGAACTTGCACTCATTGCTAGACAATCACAATCACACATGAACTTGCACTCATTGCTGGACAATCACACATGAACTTGCACTCATTGCTAGACAATCACACATGAACTTGCACTCATTGTTAGACAATCACACATGAACTTGCACTCATTGCTAGACAATCACACATGAACTTGCACTCATTGCTAGACAATCACACATGAACTTGCACTCATTGCTAGACAATCACACATGAACTTGCACTCATTGCTAGACAATCACACATGAACTTGCACTCATTGCTAGACAATCACACATGAACTTGCACTCATTGCTAGACAATCACACATGAACTTGCACTCATTGCTAGACAATCACACATGAACTTGCACTCATTGCTAGACAATCACACATGAACTTGCACTCATTGCTAGACAATCACACATGAACTTGCACTCATTGCTAGACAATCACACATGAACTTGCACTCATTGCTAGACAATCACACATGAACTTGCACTCATTGCTAGACAATCACACATGAACTTACACTCATTGCCAGACAATCACACATGAACTTGCACTCAATGCTGCACAATCAGACATGAACTTACACTCAGTGCTGTAGAATTACTCACGAACAAGACCCTATCGTGTTTTTTTTTATGTCTCCTATATTTTAGTGTGCGTGGACCACCCTGAAATTGAGCTGGAATTCGGACCCGATGGTCAAGTCGTGGACGTTTCAAGAAACCAATATTACGTGACTACAGAACAGTTTACGACGAGAGAGACCCGGGAGAACTCCGGGGAGTTCGTCGGCATGTTCGACGGTCAGTCCCTGGTCAGAGTACATGCTTCCAACATTGACTTGACCGATAAGGTGACAATAGTGGTGGAGTATATAACCACACAGAGCCAGCCCAACGCTGTGGTGGTCGCCAACAACGAGTGCGAGGGAACCTTCCGTTCAATTGCCATTATTGATGACAACTCAGCCCCAATGGCTTTCGCCAGAACCGTGCCAGACCGAAGCGTCACCATCACCAGTGACAGAGCCACGGTAAGTTGGGAAGTGGAAACAAGAACAAAAAATGCCAACCCCCAAACACACTCCTCTTTCTCCTAACCTCACATCAGTAGTTACGTTTACCACGAAATAGATTATTCCCTGCAGAATGAGTAACCATCTTTTGAACAGGTAGACCTGTGCACAATAGGTCAATACCAGCAGAACAGGAATAATCATCTGCAAAATAGATATCTATCCATAAAAGGCCATAATCTGCAGAGTAGGTAATTACTTACGAACAAGGTAACAGTCTGCATCAACAGGTAATTGTATAGGTAGTTACCTGTAGAATAGGCAGTCATTTGCAGTACAGAGAGTTATCTAGTATTGGTGGTTATCTCTAGAAAGCTACACATTTACCTGCAGAATAAATGCAGATAAAGGTACATGTAGTTATCTGCAGAGAAAGATTGCCATTTGCAGATCAAGGTCATATGTCGAGTAGGTAGTCACCCGCAGACTAGCCAGTCATGTGCTGAATAGGCAATTATCTGCGAAATAAGTAATTAACTACAGAACAGGTAATCACCAGCAAAGAGACAGCAAACGATATCGCTAAAAGCTAACGGCAAGGCCTGACATTTTTGACACTTTACCTTCAAACATTTCCAGACGGCTTAACCATTTTCATCATTTAATTTAATTAAATTTAATCACTTAGAGCTGATTGTGATTTGTTCGTATGATTAGAATTTAAAGAGTTGACCTGTCACGCTCAACTGTTACAGGGAAGGAAAGAAGTAGTATATCAGTTCCAGGCTGGGTCCTTGATAATTGATTCTAACGGAAGAATGCAGGCCGCCGACGCTGGAGGTAAGCAGTCGTCGACCCGCTCATTTCTTATCATTTGGTCCTCCTCACTGTTTATGTTATAAAATAAAAAAAAGCCAGAATAAAAATTGAATACAATCACTGAAAAGACATTTTTTTGTACGTTTTTAAAATTGCTAAAAAGAGGAAATTGAATGAATACTAATTCCGAATCTAAATTTTAATTCCAGGTTGGATTAATTCGATCCTATTACTTGTATTGGTTTTTTTGACACCAGTGTCACCACAAGTTATTTCCTTCATTATTAATCTGGAAGGTTCCAGCTAAATATACATTTTGTCTTGGTGCATTTTTAATCACAGTTCTTCCATTGTCGACAGTGTTGAAGGTAATGGTTTGTGGTGTAGGATATTATTTGAAGGTTTTGAAGCTAATGAATTTGTTCCAACCATAAAAGGAAGCAATAGTCTCAAATTATAAAACATTTGTTCACCGTATATTCCAAGCATGCCAACAATTCTAAGGGTTTAGAGTTCCTGGAATGAAACAAGCTCTGAAAAACAACTATATGGTATGTTTTCAAATAAACAAATTGGAGGACAAAGAGAGACACAACGAATTCTTACAAAAAGTTCTCTTGATGCATTGCTTTCAGCTTTACTCGTTACGTATATATTTGATTTGTTGTAGCGTTGTTGGTTGAACCTCTGATCTGTGACGGTATCAAACTCGGTCGTTCTCCAGGCTCACCAGGCCTCATAGGAGAAATTATTTCGGTAAGTGAAACTATTTGTGTGTTTGCGATCCCAGTGTAACGCCATTACGTTGTTAATGATAACAATGGAATAAAAATGCATACAAACAGGAAAAAGAGAAACAGGAGACTATGAAAACACATAATAAAGAAGGCAGAAATGAAATTTATTTCAGTTTAAATGGTTTTTATAATTAAAGCAGGCCTTTGCACTGCGATTCTTCTTGTGGCGGTACTCAAAAATGTGGTTGACTTATTTGGTTTCCTCTCCACCCTTTAGTCGTCTCTGTAATGTAACAGTTAATTGGGAACATCAGTAGGAATATCAACATTCACAGTTTCAAACTGCCTTATATTTTACAGAAATCAACACATATATCCATTATTTTTTTCCACAAACACTAAGTCTAAATCAAATAGTTTTGTTTTAAAGACATTAATCAATGTGGATATACAACTGTCTTATTTCACGTTTTAAATACTCTAAATATTTCCATTTAAATTCAATTTGTACAAATGTTTAACGGGTGGCCCTCAGGTATTATCAGCTCATTTCTTAAGAGATTCAATCCTAACAAACGTTTAGCTAGTGCTCTCCCTACCACTTTTCCTTTCATTTCTTAATTGCTTTTAATATTGGTTCGTTTGTTTGTTTCAGTTCAAGCTGTACAAATGTTTAGCTGATGGTCCACAGGCTTTCTCCTCAGCAGGAAGGAAGAAATAGGAGGTCAGGTGTTTTGAGCAATGTATACAAATCAAGTAGTGTGATAACTTTATCTTGTCTGGAGACAAAATCATGCATACCTATTAGAGAGGTCGAGAACGCGAGGAGGTCAACCGGAAGCGTTCCAGTCTTAGTCGCTTTCGCGGCCAAGGCTTTGGCAGCAATGTACGAGATACTGCCAGAAGTTTCATTGTCAAATTCCGGTGATCTTCGGACCATGTAGAAAATGGAAATGCGGATAAACAAAAAATATATATACATATATAAGACAAAACAATAACGCAACAGTGGAAAACTTGGAGTATTGGTTTATCTAGGTTAAACCAACAAAAACTACGGATTCACAGATTCATTGTGTTTTCTGCATGTAATTTGTTGTTCATGTCAACACAAAGAGACTAGTATCTGCAGCTATGGTTTTGTAAACGGACGGATTCATCAGAAATAAAGAACTGGGTGCCAACCTAAATGGTTTTGTGAAGAGCTTTGTTGCGTTGTTTCTCTGTTTTGTAATTACATCAAAGGTTAAGGTATCTATCATTAGGATACATAATAGACACAGATACAAAACAAGTAGTTAATACCCTTGTACACCGAACATGTGGATACTAAACATGCGAATAACTAACACATACCTAACATGTGAATATCAAACATATACGATGTAGTTACCTAATGCGTCCATACCAAACATACACATACCTAACATGCGAATATCAAACATATACAATGTAGTTACCTAATTCGTCCATACTAAACATACACATACCTAACATGCGAATATCAAACATATACAATGTAGATACATAATGCGTCCATACCAAACATACACATATCTAACATGCGAATATCAAACATATACAATGTAGTTACATAATTCGTCCATAACAGATATACATATACCCATATATCAAACACATACAATGTAGTTACATAATGCGTCGATACTATCACACCCTCGTCGCTGCTCCGGTTTTACTCTCTGTGCTGTAGTCTTTTATAGTAGCCCCACATTCACATGCAGCCAAACTGGGTGGGGTACGCATGTGAAATGAAATCATCATCGTGCAAGTAAATCCTAACACATGGAAGTAAATCGTGTAATTCATGGAATTACCAGTAATTCCAATGACAGTACTGGCGATCGCTTGTAGGTAGCAGAGCAAAGCGAATAAAACAGAGTCAGCTCTATGGAGAGCATGTTTGTATAGGAAAACAGCAAATACAACAGCAAAAACAGTGGTCCATAGCCAGACCTATCTAAGATGAAAACTGTGGTAGATCTATTTCCTGTTATCACAGTTGTCTTAAAAGAAAAGACAACAAAAAATATAACGAAAGTTATTTTAAAAGAGGGATCCATACAGACCTAAAGTGGGACAAACACTTTTTCACGACGTGTCAGGTAACTGTAAAAATCACCTTTTAATATGGAATTCTTACGAGGCCATAAGATACGCCATTTTAGACAACCAGGAAGCACGATGTCCCTTACCTATGCGAAGTACAGTCCCGTTTATGATTACAATCGGAGGCCACGCACTGTGGCCTTGGGGAATAACACCAGGTGTATTCCACACCACTTTCTCGTTGAAAGTGGTTTAAAGTATATCAGGATTATCTTGTAATCACAAGCAAAACAGCTGATTCGTATTTTTGCAGTGATGTCATAGCAGCTCTGAACCAATCAACAATTCCGCCTTTGGTCACGTGACTATAGTAGGCAAGGTGAAAATAAACTATATTTAACCCAGGCGAAATAGGCCTTGGATTAGATTTTGCCATAAAGATGAAAAATAAAGCTTTTGGACAAGAAATTTTGGGTAAAGATAATTGGAATTTGTCTGGCCATCAAATATGACAGTTTCAGAGAAATGCTGAAAATGGTGAACTAAGCATTGCTGGCGTCACAGCGGAAACTGATGTCTTCCCGGGTGGTAGAAATATCTCGCCCTTGATTGGATAAAATTAGAGCGTGGCGGCCCGTTCGATTTTCAAAACGTGGGCGTTTTTGCTTACTTTGAACTGCGACATCTTGGTTATCATACATCACAAAAAAGAAAGAGTGAATTTTTTTAACTTTGAATATGATTCTTTATCATTACATATATACATTTGGTCTAGTGTTGTCTTTTCTTTTAAATACAGAATTCTGGTCCAAATCATTCCACGTATATTCAGGTATAAATTAAAAACGTAATATGAAGTAGGTGGGCCACATTCAAAAATACAATTTTTTTATTCGAACACAATAATATACAACCCGTGAAATTCGTGTAATCGGTTATTTAGTTCACGCGAAGGATCGCTGTTGTGAGAAGGATAGGTTGGATTGTTTATAGTGCTGTTCCACACGAAAATATCAACACAGGCGATAGGTTTTTAGCCCGTGTTTGCGTGTTTCTGAAATACATTTCGATGTGTAAACGCTTAAAACGGGTCAAATACTAAAATGGGTTTTTCAAGACCCAAGAAGTATACGTACTATGAAATAAATTGCAATTCCGCCTCGAGAGGAGCGATACAGCCCTTCGGATGTGAAATCATGGAGAATGTGCAAGGTGGACAAGCACAAAAAATGTTAAAGTTAGAAAAATGTCTTTTGTTGTGGCTTATTTCAGTTCATCTTTCCATTTTTCATCCTAAGCCTTGTTCTTTGGTGGTCTGTGTTATTTGTCGTTTCTGCGATTACTGACCAGGAACGCCCATTTTGATTGACGGCTGGTATGCGAATGTCGATCTCGACGCCTAGGTTGGCAATATTATGATTTGCATGTGTGAGGATTTCAAGACACAAAAATACAAAACAGAGTATTAACAGAAGGCAATTTTGAAAACGTTGGTGGCTCTACGTCGTTTTATGACAATGGCTCACAGACTGACATTCATTCAAGTATACAAATGAGAAAATCACCTAGTTCATCTTTTTTATACATTCTTTTATGTATTACTCGCATTAACGAAGTGAATTCCTTACTTTTTGCGGACTTCAGCCAACCTAAAGCTGGGTTTTAAATCGTTTGAAATATACTTGAACAATGTGAACTTTGTTCAAAGGATTTCCCATGCTTGCTGACTGCGTTGATCATTGTGCTGGCTGCAATCATGGCATCTGAGATAATTATTTTATTTATTTATTTATTTATTTATTTGTGACTGGCCACTGTATGACACATCGTTTTCGGTAATGATTTGTATATATTACTCTTTGAAACCTAATCGTCAAATTCTATATTTGTTCATCACTATTTTGATATCGGAAACAGATCCCCAAAACAACGTAAAACACCGTTTTCCAAAGGGATATCATGTTAGAAATAATATATATAAATAGTAAATAAAGCTGGTAACATGCCATAGAGAAGTTGTACACATTTTGGAAAATTGCAGGCAATGCAGTCGATTTTCTGGGCAAGACATCCATTTTAGACTTCAAGTGTTTAAGAAAGCGTATCTACCGCGTTCTTATGGATCGCACACATGTGTGCATGATTTGTGTTATACTAAGCACTCGTTGTGATATGTCTACAAAAATGTTAAATACGACGTAAAACTTAAGCTTACATACATACATACAAGGCAATTTCCATTAGGCCCATCCGAAAATGGGTCAGGTTGACAGATTCATAGTAAAAAGATACGTATTAACATAACATAACGACATTATACGGATAACAAGTTCCATTCATTTGAATTAATCCAACTCAACTTCTAGATGCGTCTCAAAGAAGACACGTAGTATACAACCCGTTAGAAACGTGGGTAACCCATTAGCCAGATCAACTGTGAAATAATAACATGTACTCTAGTCTTAAGCTCAACAACTCCCCAGAGTCCGATTTGATCGATGAACTCCGAATTGCCTCCCTTGTATCGATTGCTGTGATCTTTTGACCGGAAAAAGTATTAACCCCCGATAAATGAGGTCAGTGTGCAAAGTATTCTTTACCTCGGAAGCACGCTAGGTTAGCGTACGTGATCAGAAGACTTGAGGAAAACACTGTAAACAGTAATATGGAGGGAGGTTGTCGTGGCATAGAGTGATTAAGACGCTTGTGCTTCAGTCGCTATGACATAAGCGGTGTGGGTTCAATCCTGGTTACGTATAGTGAGTTTTTGTGTTCTTAGTAACAAGAGGTAGATGATGAATAACGTTCGTTAAAGGCCACTTTTAATCTACCAATACGACATGCATATATATATATATATATACGTGGAAAATGTCGTCAATAACATCTCAAAAATCTTTTTTCCTAGCTGTTCATGTAAAATGGATAAATAGTAACGTTTTACACCCCCACCGTCCTCCAGCACTATGGCTTAAAAGAAAACAACACATTTATACAACCTATACCTTAACAGAAAGAGCTTTACTTATGGTTAAAGAAAAAATCTCAATTTTCTGGCAGAAGTGCTTGTTATTTGAGTATTTAATTGTTAAACATTCAAGACCGAGAAGCCTTTTTAGGGCTCCATTTTAACAGATTGCTTACGCCATCGTGCTTAGCTTTGCAATGTACCTCTTCTGCCTTTGAAGGTAAAAAAAAAATATATATCATGTAGATAACGTTATGGAGGGCTTCAGTGGGGACCCCAACTAGTTCTGATGATGAATGTAACTTCGGCTTACAAGGCTACCAGTTGGAATCGGAGAGGGGTGAGGCTGAAAGCAGTAGTTCGACCGACCACGCATCAAGCTCAAGTGAGTGGGAACTGGGATTTCTGGCTTTGACAGGGGCAATCTGTGAAAGGACAGGCTACGCTCTCTGCCTTCAGGACATCGCAATTCAGACACATTTTGGCAGCCTACAGCCACGCATGTAGGCATGATGTGGCCCTCTAGTACATCTCATACTCTTCCTTTTTAGAGCTGGCTTTAACAGAACTTAAAATCCACGTTTATCACGATGTACGAACATATTTAGCCGAGACTGGAAATGCACATTAATTAAATGGTAGGAGTAAAACCTTAAGCACAGTGACGTCACAATGAATATTCAAGAGGAGGAAAGGAGGATTTTCATTGGACAAGTCTAAAACATGGCGGGACTTTTCTATTTGCCCAGAATAAAAAAAAATTACGATGTTTAAAACAGTTTGTCTCTTTTACGAAACCTTTACAAATGTAAAAATATAGTATTCCACACAGTTTGTATAGCTCTGTCATTTAAGGTGTAGGTTGTATAAATGTGTTCTTTTCTTTTAAGTACAATACAGGGATGCCAATTGCAATATATTAAACGTCACGGATGCAAAATTAGAGCGCTGTTTTGGCATCACATTTAATAAACAATAACATAAAAACAATACAAAGGGATCTGACTTCGCGGAAGTGTAGTCCACCAGAACGATATTAAAGACTACAGCATCAGACCAGAGCAACAACGATAGATTGATAATGGTCACAATAAACCGGTAAAGTACGACCTCTTGACAATTATCTCATTCAAGGTTTTATTCCAACTATTCATACATACATACATACATAGTTTACATGGCGACCGAATTCCATGGAATGATTTGCGCCAAGGCAATAGGGTGTGTTGCAGGGATTTAGGCTGCTCTAATCAGCCATAGTCAATTCAAAGTGACCTACTGCCACAATGGTGTAGCCTAAAATCTGTGGATCCTACATAAATAATTCTCCACGGCTATGAAAACCAAACCTGCATTCCTCGGTGGACAGGGCACAGTCCTCAGAGTTGGGCGAATAATTCCCACGTGTTCAAGATCAGAAAAGAAGATTTGTCTCAGCAGTGTACTGCGGACACCACGAGTAAAACATGATGGAGGGTGTCTCAGCCTGACAAATATCACACAGACCTGAATCTCTTGCCTTGAATCTTTTTAAGTAGATATTAACTGGGAGGTGTCCTGACCGAAGTCGGAAGCACAGGATTTCTGCTTTTCTGCTAGAAAAGCGAAAAGGGAGACTGTTATGAAATTTGGCAACAGGGTTAAATGAGTGATAAAAACGACCCTTTTCTGAGGCGTCCCACTCAGTTGGCCATAGTTTAAATGACAATGACTTTACTTCATTTAGGGCCTCGGATATGGTCAGTTTGACATTAGAGATGACATCACGCAGCTTTAGGGCTTGTTTGGCTAGCCTATCTGCTCGTTCCTTACCTGGCATACCAGAATGGCAAGGAACCCAAGCAAAGCAAATGTCAGGACCAGCCAAGAATAGAGAATACGATAGAAAAACTACTTCGTACAGGACAGGGTAGCATTTTTTCCACTTAAATGACGTCATTGACTGTAAAGCACTAAGAGAATCTGTGAATATAACAGCTCTTAATGGTCTTACATCCAAAAGAAAGAGCAGAGCATTCAGAATTGCACAGAGTTCTGCCGAATATACAGACAGGTTATCCGACAATCTAAGAACGTTTTCATATCGCAATTCTGGTACGCAAACCGAAGCCCCAACCTTACCAGTAGCACGGCACTTAGAGGCATCGGTATAAATTTGCATGTATGCAGACCAATTGTTGCTTACGCATTCGTTAGAAATCACAGAAATATGGTGAGGACGGTCTAATTTCTGGACCTGAGGGTGCAGCTCCATGTACACGGATGGTGGTTGGTCCTTCCGTGGGGGAGATGGCGGGACACATTCCTTCAGCAAATGTCCAATACTGACCCCAGCACTCTGCAAAATATCCTAGGCGCGAACATTGAAAGGCTGTGACTTTTTGTTGGCATTATACAGAGAACCATAACAAGATGGTGAAAACACTGAACTGGCTGAATTATGTAGACAGCTTTCTAACTTCATCCCAGACTTTGCTCTGCGCAGTTTGCATCTAATTGAGAGAGGCCATTCCTGCAGTGGAAGAACATTTAAAGGAGTTGTTTTCATTGCTCCAGTGCAAATTCGTAACGCTGTACACTGGACAGAGTCAAGTCTAGATTTTAAAGTATCGCAGGCCGAATCAAAAGCTTCACATCCATAATCGAGCCTGGATCGTATTAACGACATATATATTAAGAGTAAGAATTTATAATCAGCTCTCCAGCTTTTCCCAGATATAGACTTCATCAAGTTAAGCACTTTTTTACATTTGAGAACAACATTATCAATGTGTTTGCGCCAGGTCAGTTTGGTGTCAAAGGTGACATCTAAGTATCGGAAGGATGAAGACAGCTTTATGTTGGTGTTAACGAGCTTAAGTGATATGTGTCGCAAAATCCTCCTTTTCGTGAACACAACCGCCTCTGAATTCATACACGAAAAACGGAACCGCCAAAGCTTACTCCATCGTGTTATTGCGTTTAGAGCCTGTTGGATGTGCCACTTTGCAGCGTTCAGATCTTTGCACTGGAACCAAAGAGCTTTTTTGTCTGCAAAAAGACTACAAGGGATCATTGGATGAAGGACAGAAGGCAGGTCATTTATAGCAATGTTGAAAAGAGTGGGAGATATTACGCTACCCTGAGGAGTACCATTCTCAATATTCACTGGATTTGAGTAGGTCTTATCAATTCGAACTCGTATAACTCTCTCAGAAAAAAAGCCTTTCACCCATCCGAGCATTTCACCTCCGATACTAATATTCTGCATCTTGATTAGTAATCCTTTTCTCCATATCATGTCGTATGCCTTCTCTATATCCAAGAACACAGCCAAGACAGATTCTCTTAAAATGACTTTTGGATAGTGGGCTCTAAATGCACTAAATGATCTGATGTGCTGCGGTTATTTCTAAACCCACTCTGCATGTCTGAATGTATATTATTTTTAGTTAGAAACCACACAAGTCTGGAGTTTACCATGGTCTCCATCGTTTTACACAGCACTGATGTTAATGCTATTGGACGGTACGACACCGCCTCTGTAGCATTCTTTCCCGACCTGGCAATAGGTATCACAGTGGCCGTTTTCCAGCACGCGGACCCGCCCGGATAGCGCAGTTGGTTGGGCGTCCGCTTTCGGACGGGGAGATCTGGGTTCAAACCTGGGTCGGGTCATACCAAAGACTTTAAAAAATGGTACATTCTGCTTCCTCGCTAGGCGCTCAGCAATAAGAGGATAGAGGGTGGACTGGTCGGCCCGGTGTCAGTATAATGTGACTGGGTGAGGGGGCTTGTTGGGTGTCTTCGGCAAGTCGTCTCGGTGAGGCAGCACCAGATAAAAGACACGGTGGAAATCCGTCCTGCACCAAGGAAACACCGCCTTCGTATAAGTGAAATATTCTTGAGTAGGGCGTTAAACAATAAGCATTCATTCATTCCAGCACGGGGGGGAACTCATTCTTGACCAAATAGTATTGTACAACAACAACATTATTTTAAGGCATTCATCAGGTAGGTTTTTTAACATAGAGTAACATATCCCGTTCTCCCCTGATGTGGAGTCTTTTTTCCCATTCAGAGCTTGCTTGAGTTCCAGGAGAGAAAATTCGTCATTAATGGCCAGATCATCGAACAAAATATTGTCAAAACTATGGAGTAGCTCTTGTTTTTCTTTGTGTTTGATAAAATCAGAATCAAAGTTGCTAGAACTTGAAACATGAGCAAACTTTTCCGCTAGTAGATTACACTTATCAAAGTCACTAACACAAAATGAGTTACCAGATATCAAAGTAGGAATATTATTAGATTTCTTGGCTCCAATTACTGCCTTCACCTGGGCCCATTCTCTCTTTAGTTGTGTTGAACTAGTAATGCCAGAGCAGCACTTTCGCCAATAGGCTTTCTGGGCTTGCTTGATTGTACGCTGCGCAATAGCCTTACATTTCC
The DNA here is from genome assembly GCA_016165875.1 of Acanthopleura granulata. Lineage (NCBI taxonomy): Eukaryota > Metazoa > Mollusca > Polyplacophora > Chitonida > Chitonidae > Acanthopleura > Acanthopleura granulata. The sequence continues at coordinate 18,658,344 of JABBOT010000009.1, read as the reverse complement.
GATAAAAAAAAGATATCATTGATCAGACGGGTGTGAGACGCTCTGTTCTTAGCTCTTTTACGCTGACGTATGGTATCAGCACACTCTGTCGTCCACCATGGAACTGGGGGCTTCGACCAGACCGCCCCTGAAGACTTCGGGATGGAGAAGCTGGCTGCAGAGTTGATAGCGCCTATAATGTTGTCAGTAAATTGATCAATGTTATCAGAAACAACAGATTCATTTAATGACGACAAGCATTCAGTGGTATAGGTATTCCAATCAGCTCTTTGTATTTTCCATTTAGGCTGGTTATCTACATCATTATAATCTGGTGATGGTCAAAATGTAGCAACCACAGGGTAATGATCACTTCCATTAGGTGAATCATAGTCCACATACCATGAAAAACTCCTCAGAACACAAAGTCAAATCAAGGGCAGATAACTTGCCCGAGCGGACGTCAAGTCTTGATCCACATCCGTCATTTAACATAATTAGGTCATTGTCTTCAATGAAGTCTTCAACTACAGACCCATTGGCATCAGTTGATGAGCTACCCCACAACACATTATGTGCATTAAAATCACCACAGATTATTTTAGGGCCCTTAGCAGTCGATACAATGACACCGAGCTCAGAAATATCTAGTCTATTACAAGCGTTGTTTAGGTTTACTACATTCACAACCCGTCCCTCTGTCAGGAAAATCTGGAATCCCTGGACTTCAATACTGGGAAGCAAATTTCCGTGAATGAAATACCACTTTTCATTAACATAGCCAGTACACCTCTGGCCATACCAATTCTGTCACTTCTTTTCATGACATATCCTGGGAATGTAGGGTTATAGTTAGGCTTAAGAAATGTTTCTTGGAGACAAATTACATCAGGCTCAACATTAAGATCAGCTAAGAAAACTTGAATTCTTGACCATGAGCAAACACAGACTGAATGTGTTGATGCAGTATACAGAAAGCCATCGTCAGAAATATAAACACACTGATTTTTAGATTTCTTGTATAATCCATTATTTACCGGCGATTTTCCTTTGCTTCAGCAGAGCCACAAGCTCTGAGGGAACAAAAGTCTCATTATCAAGATGGCGACGAGCACAGTAAGCGATGAAACTGATAACTTCCGAGTTCTTTGGAACTTTAGCACAATGAAATAAAATTTCTGTTATCATTGCCACAACATTCGCGGGGGTAACATCCGAACAGCAGTCCGTTTGGATAGCCATGTCGTTGTCAGCCTGTACGCAAACAGAATTAGTTTGTGGTCTGGATTTAGGGATAGGTGGTTTCGGGTATGACACATGCTCAAGGCCCCTAGTTGCCTGAGAACACTCTACATTGTTTTGGTCCGACTGTACATGGTCGGGACGGGGACGAGCGTTGCGGACAGATTTTAAAGCTACGGAGTATGAGACACTCTCGGTAATTCTGATATCCTGAGTCCTACTTGCCTCTTTCTAGCAGGACAGCCGCGATAAGCAGCACTATGGCTACCTCCACAGTTGACATATTTGGGGGGAGGCTATGTTTGGACACTCCTCATAGTCATGAGAGCCACCACAGCGCGAGCAGCGAGAGGAGCCTCTACAAGGCGCTAGCAACGGAAACATCTCAACACAGGGGGGATATAACGCTTTACAGTAAATTTCTCATATCCTAACAACACTTCCGTTGGAAGGTCATCTTGATCAAAATAAATCAAAATGCAAAATGATACCTGATGATCTTTCCCCTTTTACATCCGTTCAGCTTTAATGCATTTCTCTTTCCGTAAAGCCACCTGGATTTCCACAGTTGTTACACTTTCTCCAACACCATATACAACACCCTTACATGAAGATTTGGTTGGCTGACAGCATTATATGTCTTTGCCCATTATTGTAGTCAGCCTAAGACCTGGCCCCTGTCCGAGCATGTTACCTGCAAGTCACGTGCTGGCAGTCTTTTCACGGACTTCACCTTCCCAACAACTTCATGTAAGGCTTCACCAAATTTTAGAGGATTCAACGAGCATACAGGGAATCCACCTACACCCGACATGACAACATCTAAACTGTTGTTTATTTCAACTTCTCGTGCTTTCTTCCCGCCCTCGCCTTCCTCGCTGTCATGTCTATTTCTCACCCGTTTGCCCCGCCCTGAATGTCGCACCTCGGTAAAGTCCATATCGTTGTCAGTGTCCTCCATTATAGCTCAAAAGACTAACAGAAGATTAAATAAACTAGGTGCAAGCATAGTGAGATTATTTACAAGACAGTTAGGAGAGAGGAGGGTTGCCTCTGGGGCGACTCCATTCCAACTATTCGGTGCCTCTATTGGTATGCAATCAGTGCATCCATTGGGGGCGTTTAATGGAGTATCCTTGACACGTTTTTTTTTTGACTTGTGATGTTAATTGATTAAAAATGTAAAAAAAAAAAAGACCGAAGGTCTATTTTTTTAAAGGAGGTGAGGCAGTAAGGCGTTTTCGGTCAAGCACTAAAACGGACAGAACACGACTGACCGCAAACTGAAAACTGTGCCATCAGACCAGTGGGTGGTTTTAGGTAAAGGCCACAACACAGTCATTGTGATTTTACATGTTTGCATTACAAACATATGGAGTCAGCATAAAATCTTGAAGTACATGATTATTTTTAAATTATGCCTTTTGTATGAAAAAAAAAACAAAAACAAACAAATAGAACACGGAGGTCCTTTACCCACATTCGAACCCATGACCTCCCAGTTCAAACAAAAAAAAATATTAAATTGCCTGCCTATCAGCTTTATTTCTTTAACAATGGTGTTTGAAAGAGTTCTCGTAAAACAAAAGACAAAGTTATCGTTTTAGCCATGCAGTCGCGCCCTAAAAACATCTTGTGCACAAAGGTTAGAAGCACTGACATGCAATTCCCCTGCAAATTGTGCCCTGGTGCACAACTCTCTAAAAGAGGAATCCAAAGGTCCAAAACTGCAGCAAACTGACCAAGACGAACATTCGGACATTTTCATTTGACTGTAGCATTTACAACGATACCAAAATGGACAACTTATTACAAACATATACAGACTGAAACATCATATGTTTGAAAATGTAAAAACAAAAAATCTAGAAGTATATATTTTTTTTCAGTGTTTTGGTGCATCAGCCGCGGGCCAAATCCCAGCATTACCGCCTCACCGCCTTTCAGAAGCAAAACGGATATCTGAAGCATAAATCGTCATTATATACACACTATATTGAGTTATATTTTGCGATAGATAAAAGCACTATATTTTGTTTGTTTATTGACTTATTTCTCTGATTGGTGTTTAACGGGGTACTCAAGAATATAATGTGAAAGCCCGCAGGGCCCAAGGGAAACCCACGTATGACCGGAGACTGAGGAAGCCAGCATGAGCTGGACTTGAACTCACACCGACCGCATTGGTGAGAGACACCTAGGTCATAACGCTGTACTAGCGCCCTAACCCACGCGACTACAGAGGTCCCCTGTAAATGCTTTAGAAAAACAAATGTCATAAATGTGCAGCAATCATTGTGAAAATACATCTGCGTTCGCTAAATGACATAGTTCTGCATCTTTTGCTTAAGCCATGGTGCTAGAGATTATGTAAGTTGTTACTTTTGAACACTTACATGAACAGTTTGAATAAAACCCTAACTGGGGTAAACTGACAAGAGGCCGGATGTCACCAGTAACGTGACGCCATTTGACAACTATCACACTGTAGGCGCTGCTCTGGTCTCTATACTACATTTTTTTTATATTTATATCATAATGGCGCGTATTCGAAATGCTTGTACATTTTCAGCGCGCTTGCTGCGAAAAAATGTAAGGTGATATTATATGTTACATGACTAGGTCGGCCAAATAGTTGGTATTTTCGCGTGATTATAAATGGTATGGGTATTTTTCTCAAGAAGTAAAAGTTACAGGCTTTCGTTAATCTAGCATTCTACGTTAAGTGACTGCTGGAAAACAACCAAAAAATAACCCCTTAAAACTCAAATCTCCGCCAGAATATTCAAATGAGGGGCTGTGAATTGTCTGGTAGTACCTGACCCGTTTCAGATCGTGGATCAGGTACTACCGGACTGGTCTGTGAATGCAGTGGAAATGGAGCATGCGCACAGCGCTCGGTAAACTTCATATGTTAACAAACATGGTTAATGACAGGCGTAAAAAAAGGACTTACGGTTCTCTCGTGACGGGATCGGCCAAAAACAAGCGTAAAAGAGATTTCAACAGTTTGGCAAGCAAGTCTAGAGTTGTAATTGCTCGATAGGTGGGTGCAAATGTTGCTGTTGTTGTTTTTTTTTTGGCGGTTTTAAACGTCGAACAGACACACGTTTCTGACTGAAAGTTTAATGAGAGATTATTGGTAACCTTTTCCCAATGTTGTTTAAGCTGCTATACATTACATGTATCTATGTGGATCAGAATTCGAAATCATCCAAGTTCGGGTACCCAATATCGACTGATCCCGAACGCCTGCAGATATGATTTGGGTCCTTTCGGTTGAATGTTAATGAGGCAAAACGGCCCGCCCTCTTTGCGTTGAATTCGAATGACGGCAGGACTTCTCCGGACTCTTACAAGCAACATACACGATGAAAAATTTTTAATTTGAATGTGACTGCTTTAGTCTATGAACGAACTTCAAAACTTTATTTACACGTCGCAATCAGAATTTATGTATAAGACCAATTTTCTGGCGTTAACATTATTTGCTTATTGCAGTGCCGAATTTAAATTCGGACGATCTACTCCTGGAATTATGGAAAATTAGATTACCATATTCTTTACTTAGCGTCGTGAGCCTTTCAGGGGAAGTGAAAAGTAGTCTTTGTCAAATCAAATCAAATAGTGATATGGATAATAAATATTTGGTCCTTATCAGTGAGGGTTTGAAAAATAATAGCTATATTGGAACCTTGAAGCTTTTCTGTCGACTGTAGAAGATATATTAAAGCGAATACCCTAAACACAGAAAACTGTTTTGGTGCATATCATTTCTTTCAGACATCAGAGGTGAGAATTAATTTGCATAACAATACAAGTTGGAGGATCACATTGTGCGCATGTGCAGTGAAGCCCAACCGGGCGCCCGCCATTGCCCTTGGGGGACGTTCGGACCTTCTGTGCATGTTTACACAAGGACAGATATTGGGCGTGGGAGAGAGGGGCGGGTCAGGTTTATAGGGGTATATACTAGTAAGAACAGAGGTCAACATGACCTGAACTGGTTCGTTTGAATTAAACCTCCTCACTAGAAATGACCTCTTCCAGTTTACCCTGGATATTTTCAGATTGGACACCATTTCAGGAAACACCACTGGGCAGGTAAGTGTCCGAGAATCCATTTTTACCTGTGTTTTAAGCAATTATAATGATTATGCCAGAATCACAGTTTGCTAAAAAAAAAATTGCTACTGGGTTGAATTTAAATTTAATAATGCATAATTGTAACAAATGTGGAGTTCCCCTGAAATAAGTTCCCAGTGTACGTTTTTCTAACATAAATTTCAGAATGCGAAACACTGAAGGCTTTTCTAACAGAGTAATCTTCACAAACGTATGATGTAATATTCTACAGATCAAATTATCCTTGGATGGAGAAAACAATTTAAAAGCATTTGCTTTCATTCCTTACCAGGTAGAATGCACACGATTGTGTTCCAGTTGGGTTTCCTGGTCATCACATGTTTCACCTGTTTCAGGAGTGTAAGCGGAGAAACAGGTAAGTAATGGGTAGCATTTGTTAACTTGTACATCTGATAGGGAATAATTAATGTTGTATTTAAAAACGTTTTCACTTCTACCGCTGCGGTCCGGTTTGTGGGCTAGCGAAAGCGGAATGACCTGAGGAAAAAGCAGCCCTTCGCCAATTACCTGACAAACCTCTTAACTTAAAGCTGCGGCCGAACTATGGCGATAGCTGGAGTCGACCTTACGATCTCATTGGTCTGAGATCTGTCGCGAGACCAACACCTCAGTTGACCTAGCCAGCGATGGCTCATACATGCAACTGTCGTTCATTCAAACAAACCTCTGCTTGAAATCATTCAACTCCGATGAAAGACTATTAAAGTTATAGAGGATATTGCACAGTGAAGGTTGAATACCGTAAATATTGTTCGCGGGAGATGGGAAAAATGATAATCCAGGAGACGCCAAGCGAACAGTGTCATGATTTTGTGTACTTTAAACAGGTTTCGGCATTTTTCCAGCCGCAGGCTGTCACAGACATGCCTAGAGCGTGACGTCGTGTACACGACGTGTTATATGACGTTGTGTCTTCTTGCGTGACGTGAGAATGTAGCAGTTGACTGAACTTATCATAATAAATCAAAATAAATTTGATATTGCACTGCAGTGAAAATAATATCTTCACTTTCAAATCAAACTTTCACTTTCAAATCAAAATAAACTTGATATTTCATTGCAGTGAAAATAATAATTTTATCAGTAAAAAAATTCCTGGGATTTCACTGACGTGTAAATAACAAAACTCTCTATTAAACGATTTGTATGCCATTCCCTCATTTTGGCATTGCTACAATCAGATTCCGTCATTGTCGAAAGTTCCGTTATTGGGAGATTCAGTGGGATCTATGATAAATACATACATAAACAAGATTATTACACCTTTTTAAAGGTGTCAAAATTTTAAGGTCCGTCTGACATAATTTTCAGCGTCAAAGGCTATTCGCCCGTGAAATATGGGTTCAAATATTTTAGGGTCGAAATGATTGATCACCAAAGACAGGATGGTTGTTCTTGTCAGCGACAATTTTCGTGTCAAAATAAGTTACTGGTCCTAAACAGGAGAATTCAAATTCAGGCTCAAAATTTTAGGGTCTCAAAGACATCTGGATTTATGCATTCGTCTCCACATCATAGTTTGGCTCTTTTCCTGGAACCATTTAATTAGGGTCGAAATATGGGATCAACCCTATATGGAAGTTAAATTTCATCTTGCATAAGAATTTTATACGAGCTCTTCCCAAAAATACGGCATTGTATGATCACATGAACTTTCGTTGCGCACTATGAAATAAATTGAAATCAGCCTCATTTTTTACATCTGCTGTTAAAAAGTAACAATAAAAGCATTGAAACAAAAGACGTGAAGAAAGCAACATGTCTGTAAACACGTCAGACGCCATGAATGTAAGTATGAACTGACCAAACAGTATGGCATTAAAATGTTCGTTGTTGAAAACACAGGGGTTTCAAGTCAAAATGGCTGTCAGTTCCATGCAAGGTTGCCATTTTGCAGACATTAATATTAGAAAATAATATCTTCATTGTGTTTGATGGACACACCTGTATTGCTCCTAACTATAGGGCTGAAGAATATCGATTTTGACAAAAGCAGGGCTTAACTATTCACCATCGTCTAGTTTGAAGTGAATTACATCTGCGGTACAAGATACAGTCTGCGTACATTCAGCTTCGTCATTGTTTATACGAAAATCATCTTCAGTGTTGTTGCCAACCGTATCAAATACGTATCGGTCTAGCTGAGACCAACCATCGTGTTTTATTCCTCTGCCCCGGCACACTTTGCAAACGTGAATTTTCTGTCCTGAAGAAAGTTTAGTTTTTAAAGCTGTGTGGAATTATTTATGTAGGATCCACAAATTGTAAGCCACAGCATTGTGGCAATAGTTCTTTATGGGCTGACCATTGTTGATTAGAGCAGCCCGAGTTCCTGAAACGCATCTTACTGCCTTGGAGCAAATCATTCCATGGAAGGTAGTCGACATGTAAATAAATAAATCAATCAATCAATGTATGTATGTACGTATGTATGTATGGACGTACGTATGTATGTACATATTTATGTATGTATGTTTGTTAGCTGCTCTCTGTCTAGCCGCTGACACACGAAACGCTTCGTTTAGCCTGAAAGCGGAATGAATGTGCTGAAATCATTAATTTGATTAAGAATTAACTCACTTGCCACACAAAGTTTTCTTGAATTTTAACGGCGTCAAACACCAATCAAATAAATCGTCGTCATATGACTAAAAAAACTGTTAAACCCATGGGCAAAAGCATAGACATACACAGTATCATCTAAATAATTGCTGGCCCATTTTCATAGCTAAGTATTCCTTTAACTGCCATGACAACGTGTGCTGTGGGAAGTGCACTTAGTTAATAACTACTTAGCATTAAGTATTCTTCATGAAACCGGGCTCTGGACATTTCAAATATAGGCTTGCCCTGTCAGTAGAGGCAGTAAGGTCTGTCCAATTTTAGAATGATTTCATCCGGACTCTCCTCATATCTGCATCTCTCCTTCAGAGCTGTCCACCGTGGACCCCTGTGAAGCATGTCTCTGGCAGAGCGGTATCGGGTTCGCCACGGGACCGGACTGCTGGCAATACTACCAGTGCACAAGGATAGATAACCAGGTGCTACCCGTACTGAGGACGACGGCTTTCGGGACGTTCTGGGACAACAGCATGCTGTCACAACGGGAGCCGGGTCCAGCCTGGACCTGCCCTGTGGGTGAGTACCGATACCAACTACGACTAGGGGAAAATAATTTATAAGGTTTGGTCATATTCATGAAATTTGTGAAAAATGGGGAAAAAAAGAAACAGTGATGCCTATGCAGATGAGTAAATATAAATTCGAGGGAACCAGTATAATCAATATTAAGGCAGTTGGTTGGGATTAGTTGTGCTCATGAGTTAAACGGTATACTGGGAATCATTATCGAAAACTGCCATAAATTTTACATTTTGAGTCCAGCGTTTTGCCAGAGATCTGGTATTATGGGTGGTTTGTTGGCGCGTTTAATATAACCCTGGCATTAAAACGGATCTTCATGAACTGTGACTAATGCAAAATGATCTGACACAGATGCTTTGAAATCGAATTTTTTACCGACTTATTATCCACACAAATAGTCAAAAAAGCCTTAAATTTATGTTGTCCCATAAACACCCTGGCTAATGTACACCACTGTTTTATCCCTCCAACAGAGGGGTGTAAGAATTTAAACCTTTTTTTTTAACTTTTAAGTTCAGCTATGAATAAAGTTATTGTGAACTGTAAGGGTACCACTACCGGAGAGAAAATGATAAACAAAAGGCTTGATCTACTCTCAGACAGCGGTAGGCTTTTCACAAGATCAAACAAAGAAACACGAAGACGCTAGACTAAGTTCAGTACATGTATCTGTAGCCTTATACCAACTGTCAAACAGCGTTTCTCTACCTCGGACAAACTCCACGTAAGTTTCACCAGACCGTTTTCTTAAATGTGTGAACTTCTGTCTATAGGCTTCCGGTAGAAGTTCATAAGCAGACAAGACCACTGCCTTAACTGTTTTGTAATCTGAAGACTGATCTTTGGACAAAGCAGCATAAACTCCTGAAGCTCTACCTTCAAGTTTAGTCTGCAGTAATACTGTCCGGTACCTTTTAGGCCACTCTAAGGTAATAGCTATTTTTTCAAAGCATAGAAAGAATCGTTCTAGATTCTTCTCCTCGAACTTGGGCACTAATTGTACATTTCGAGCCAAAAAAATCCATGATGACTACGGCTAACAGCTTCACAATCACCACCCTTAACCTGGAGTTCCAGCAGTTTGAACTCCTGATCTAACTTTCTTTATTCCATATATCGTTCTTTCTCTCGCACGTCTTTCTCTAATCTTAACTTTTCCATCTCAAGCTCTCTTTGTCGTTCTTTTTGCCTTTCTTCCTATTCCAGCCTAAGCTTTTCCATCTCATTTCTGAAGCTTAGGACGAATGTTAGCGTCCCAAATCCCGTTGGACTATACCGGCTTCCAAAGGCAAGTCAGTCCTCGTAAACATAGAACCCACAGTTCTTCGGAATTCTGGAACTGAAGGATAACAAGTCCTGTAGTGACGAACAGCACTAGTGACGAGGGCCCGGTACGCCGACGATGGTAGATATCCAACTCCCCGGCAGGGTGCAAGTTTCCTGGGCAGACGGGTTTGACAGTAACGTCCGTAGTGCCGATCTGGCGATGTATGTTTCAGTCTTTCGAAATATACACAAAGTCATTTTCAGGATAAACTGGGATGACATGTACGTAGTTGCACAAAGAGACAATGAGCGATACAAGCTCCGAAAGAACGTCTCACACCAAATAGCAAGTGGCGAAATACAATCTCACAAAATGCTACGTACAGAAAAATGGAGTACAAAATGACAAAATTTTCGAAAGGCGTGTAAGCTAATATCTCCACAAAAAAGGGCAAAAATCCTTCTAAGCAGACAAGAGCAAACATTACTCGAGTGGACACAAGTAAAACGACCGCTCTCAAAGTGGACGTAAGTAAATGACTGCGAGCTTTACAACTTTGTCGCTCATATATAAAACCTAACGTAAAGATTCTGGCTGGTCTGTCCGTAAACCCTGTTTACAATATGAATACATCTTTCCAGAATGTACGCTTCATGCAGAGTGACACGAAACTGATAAACTCAGAATCCTGGAGAACACGCGACTTAATTCCAGTGCAGGCTATCACGTACATGGAGAGAATATTGTAGGTACACCGACCCGGTTAACGTAGAAAAAAATAACAAAAAATTTATAGAACAATATTTAAAGACGGGTTCGTAGCAAGGGGATGTTTTTCGGGGAAACAGGGAATTTTGTCATTTATTATTAACATCTATATTTAATTTTTGTAGCTATATTTTCGCAATGACTTTGCTAGAAATCTAAACGTCAAATCTGACATTCGCTTACCACGAGTAAACCATGGAAGGGTTTCCAAATCACAAGAACGATATCCAAAACAAATTCTATGGTTACAATGACCAGTCTTCACAGAAAATGTACCTGATTACGTTTGTCGCATGCAGACCGCTGTTTTACGTTACCGCTTGGGGCCCAGTATGGACGTCCGGACAACTGCCGGATATACATGCAGTGCAGAGCAGACGTTCCCGGTACATACTTCATCGACTGCTGTCCAGACGGCATGGGCTTCGTGGAAGGCGATGGTTGCGTCCCTGACTCGTCATGCCAGAATAGTTGTATGGAAGGACCAAGGGATGAAGAAGGTAATTACCGATTCTTTGTCTCTCTTAATCATTTCCTTTCACCTTTTCATTCCATATTTTCCAATCGCAAAATCCCTTATTACTTTCTAAGCAAACATGAAAAGAGATATTCCAACATCGAAAATGATTAGACCGAAGTTCAAAATGCTTACAACCCATTGCCAAAAAGACATGCAGCATAAAATAATGATGGTCACAGTAATGTGGCATGGAATAAAATTGGCTACGTAGATTGTAGAATAGAATAAGGCTGGTTACAAGAATGTAACCTAAGATAAGGGTGGTTACGAGTATTCAACAAAGAATAAGGCTGGTTACATAAATGTAACAAAGAATGGCATAGCCCTTATACTGAGTTGGCCATGTTTGCAGCTGAGCTCTGAAGCGTTACATTTACAAACCTGGAGCTCGTTCCTGTCGACTGTGTTGTCCTCGAAATGTCCACGCTGTACGCGACCGAAACAGATTTCCCCGTGATCTTAATGCAGTGCTGAATTAATAGCATCTCAGTATGCGGGAATAACACAGACAGGAACCCCACAATTTCCAAAATGCAATCGACGCACCCACACGGACAACATCCCAACTTCGCCTGGCGCCATTTTCAAATCACATGTTTTCCTTGCTGGAATGGATTCTGCAGCTTTTACCTAACTTAAGATCGTCTTCGTTTTAACACTAATTGTTTATAGTTCTTTCTATTTATTATTAAAACAGAAACTAAGTTAAAACTCCAAAACCATGGCCTATAAGGGTGTACACTTTCTTGATTTCAATTCAAACGTTCTACGATTTTATCTTTTTTATTGGATGAGTGCAGCCCACTCGAATCGAAATGGCGGTTGGCGAAGTTTAGATTCCTGTCGATGCACTAGGTACATTTGTGTTAATTGTGACGCTATTATTTATGTTATTAACTAATAACCAGGTGATATGCAGTAAAAATTAGCGTGTGATTGAGGGGAAACGTGTTTTTGGAGTGTACAGCTTCGACATTTTCAGGACAGCCCACTGGAAGAGATAAAGTTGCAGTCAGTGAACGAAAGAATGCAGATCTCTATTTCTGAAAGCTAAGCTGGAAAGAATGAAACAGATCTCAGATCTAAGAATGAGGCTTCTATTGTAACATGGAATGCGGTTGGCTGTATAGCATAGAATAGGACTAATTAAATAAATGTAGCAAAGAATGATTCTAGTTACATACTTAGCATGAAAGTGGTTACGTACATAGAATCGGGCTGGTTACATAAGAATGAAATTATGCTAAATTACTGACGTACCGCTGCCTTTGATCCTAACTGAATTTACCGTCAACATTTCTAAATTGTCCACATTTACAGACTGCTCCCTGAAGCGTGTACCTGGCAGTGACTTCACCTTCGTTTTGGGAAGAGAAACCATGTTTTGTGCGGCAGGAACTCGCTTTGATGAAGATCAGTGCACATGCGTGTTAGACGGCAGAGAATTGGCGAGGATGGAAGCCATTGGCCAAGGTAAATATCTGTAACGTATCTAACTGTCTGTAACAAGAGCTTGCATAGACCTATCTGCTGTCAATGAAATTGCTTTGTTACTTTTTGCATAAGTCGTGTAAATCAGAACTAGACCTAAATATGTCACAAATTTGTTTGCAGAATTCTCTCTTCCAGAGGTTTCAAAATACATTTGAACCTACAGTTTAAAACCACAGTTCTTTTACTTTCAGAACCCAAACATACATACTTTTCCTTTGAAGGGAGAGAAACCACAAAAATGATGATTAGGTATAAAAAGACAATTAAAAACTGTATCCTAAAATACCATAACTGATTTTTTAAGATTTTTTTCCCCACCAAATTAAATGCGATCAAATATTTTGAGGGCATGGTGGGTTTTGTGGACGATATTGATAGTGTGTATTACCAGTGACGTCACAAAACTTTTTGTTCTGCTCTGAATAACGGTCTTGTGAACCGTACTATTTCAGTGTGTGCCTGTTAAAGTTCTGCTTTAGGGCAAGAGAAAAGTCGGCGTGACGTAATTGGCAGCAAAACTTGTTAATTTGGTCGATGCAACCCACCGTTCTATCAAAAATTTGACTGCATTTAATTTGGAGGAAAAAATAAAAATCAGTGAAGATATTTTCAGATACAGGTTTAAATTTTGCGGTCTTCCTTCCTTCAGTAAGGGTGAATTAATGTTAGAGCATATTATTTTATTTATTCATGTTTGTCTCTTCCGTATATCACTGACTGTTTTCTAACTACCTTTTTACTTCCATTCTAACAGTTTGTGAGCCGGATTTAGACTTGCTCTTTGATTCCTTTGGTGTCAGAGATGTGTCTAGAAACAGATTCCCGGTTACCAACAACAATATGACCACACGTGACACAGACTTTGGTCACGTGGGGGTCTTTGAGAACGCTCAACTCATCATCGAGGGTTTTGCCAATCGTGACGTGTCGGACAGTTTCGCGATTTCCATGAGGGTTCGACCAGTCGACTTGTACCACCAGAATGAGGTCATTGTGTCTAACTCGGGCTGCAGAACTGCTCAGGAAACATACGCTGTTCTGGTGGACAGTCCCTTTGGCTTCCCGGAAGTCCGTGGATTTGCTTACACCTTGCCAGAGTCAAAATCTGAAACACCCTCTACCCTACTTCCGGTGAGAAAATTTGCATCAGTAATATTTATTTACTTTATTTGAGTTTTGTCTAAGGCCAAGAACTTAAAATATTTAATTAAAGTGAATAAAAATGAAAATTATACACTTTTTGTTTATTATTTCTTTAAGTGAATGAAATATTAGACTCTAATCTGGGATTTATGGACCACTTTTGCTGTCAAGCGATGCCCCCAAGCTCGTTTACGCACATAGGTATATGCATTACAAAGTTAAACTGTAAAAGAATTTTCCCCAAAGTGAAAGTAAACGCTGAAAACTCGGTGGAGCACTTGTAAGACATATTTTTTTGATGGTTTCTCCTCTAACGCTCACCCCATTTTAAACTGTTTTTCACCTTATGTCATTTAAGTGAAATATCAAGGACAGCTCTAGTTACATGTTACCAGTAAGCGTTGATATTTTGGGTGACATTATGAATGGCGTCCCGGTTTGAAACTGAGACAAAATGATTCTGCATGTTTTCAGACGAGATCCATATTCTACGTGCCTTTTTTATTCTTCTTGTTTTTAGCCCGATCGATTCTCAGATGTTGTGTACATGTTTGATGGAACAGCTTTAAGGCTTTATATAAATGACGGCTTGGTACCCTTGGGGATGGTCAACAACTTTGGTAAGAACAACTGATGATTTGAAGGTGCCAAGGGGCAAGGCAGCGAAGTACGGACCATTGTCCAACAATCCTTAAGAGGGCGTGGTGGGTTTCAGCCACTGGACGGTAAGACTGTAAGTCTCTCAATCGTGTCATTCGTGGTTTAAATCCCACCCTCGGACAGAGGCTTACATCCCACCCTCGGAAAAAGAATTTTCCCGATTCTCCTGTGTCTTGCTTTTTTAATGGTCGTATAGGAAGTTTCTACTGACATGTAGATCATTTACCTTGCCACCGATATGACGTGTCAAATTCGCTGTGCATGCAAACGTTTGCGCATGCCTCAGACTTGTCGGTTACTTGACAAAGACCCCTCCGCACATCGTATGTTTATTTATTTGTTTATTGCTTTATATAATTATGGGTGCTCTATTTCATACTCTGTATATATGTAAGTGAAGTATTGTTAAGTGTGGCTTCAAAGAAAACTAAATCAGTTATTTGACACAATATAGATGCCCCTTCCTTGTTTCTGCTGCCTCTTGTTTCTTGGAAAACTTCATTATCTGCTCCAGATGGTCGTTATTGAACACCATGCTAAAAAAATGTCACATATACTGTTGCGGAATTGCCTACTCCATGGACAACAGAATGCATGCTTATATGAATTCATTGCTTTCTTTTTCATGTTAGATTGTATGTTCATTCGGTTGAAATTTAAATACGGAAAACGTGTAATTGCAGTGGGACCGCTGATTTCCTTGCGGCAGCCATCTTGTGCAATGATGGTGGGGGGCGGGGCATCCTTCGAGCATTTCCGGGGAGAAATGTCCGAGGTAAGAGTCGGATTGCTCCACTGGCTAACCAACTGAATTCTTTTTCATGGTTGGATGCGTGCTTAATTGACTGACGAGTACGTTGATTATCTGGCTGATATATTGATTCATCAATTGACCTGATAAACATAGTATTGCTTAAGACATCGTTAAGGCATTCGGAATTTTGGTTTCGGTTAAACTTAATTCTTGTTCTCGCTGGACGCGTGTCTAATTGATTGTTTGATTGATCGCCTTAACGCTGACATATAGGTTTTGTTAATCATCGCCAAGGCAGGAGGACTTAATTTTTTGTTAAATTTGAATGTGTAAGTAAAACAGACGTTGTTCCGTGAACGAATTCACTGATTTCACGAAGTTTGTCACTACACAGTTAACATTCTAAACTCAACTGCCACCTGCATGGATAATAAAATGTGTCCTTCTTTTCGGAAACGCCCTGACACACGAGATGTGTGATTTTGTGGTGCATCGGATTGCAAGGGATTTCTCGGTTAAACAGGAGTGTAATGGACAGTCATGAACTTATATCTGAAGATAGATCATCTGTCTGTCTTCCTCAAAGAGCCATCCCTGACCGAAATGATTTAATATCGTGCTAGCAGGGCTGAGTGACCCATTAGCTTCTCACCAGTGCGGTCGCAAATAGTTCAAGTCCAGCTCTGACTGGCTTCCTCTCCGATCATATGAAGGAAGGTTTGCCAGCAATCTGTGGATTGTCGTGGCTTTCCCCAGGCTCTGCCCTGTTTCCAAACACCATAATGTTCACCGCTGTCGGATAAGTGAAATATTATTGAATACGGTGTAAAGCAGCAATGTGATAAATAGTAAATTGAGTAAGTAAATAAGTAAATAAATATCGCCCAACTTCTGTTGTGTTGGAAAGCGTGCAAATAAATAACGGTCACTTTTCGTCCATGTCAATTCAGCTTAACGTCATAGACCTTGGCGAGATCTGTTAGCCCTACTCACAAAATCTTGTGGCTCTCGTGAGGTTTTCCTGAAAACTGAACACCGTTTATTGTAAAAGATGAATGATTCAATCCATCAAAATGTTACGGCAAACAATGTAATAAAGTTACCTGTCGAAGTCTTAGACTTTGCGATTCTAAACTCGATACGTTTGCGTGATTTGTTAAATAGTTGATTTAAGGAACATATAAAAAGTGCTTTTGATATATTATAATGAATATTTATGTCTTTTGTATTTTTTCTTTTCAGTTCAAAGTTTTCACGTGCCTCCGAGAAAACATCGAGGACTACCTGTTTTGAGGTGTGCTCTGCACGAGTTGTGTATATTGTACAGAAATTGTAATCGCAGATGTCGGGATGATCAATATTTGTGTAAAAAATTCTTTTCACCAAAGCACAATAAATAAGCTTTGTATAAAATAATGGGTATTTTTTCAGTAAACTTCATTCACAACCAGAAAAAGTGCCCAGATATAGTCACGAAAATCAGATGTCCAGTAATAGCGACGAAACACAAGTGTCCAGTTGCAGTGACCATACACAAGAGGCCATTTATTGTGACAGTACACAAGTGTCCAGCTATTGTGACAGTTCACAAGTGTCCAGGTACATGGATGGTGCACAAGTGTCCAGTTGTAGTGACGATACACAAACGTTCAGTTAACGTTACGATATACAAGTGTTCAGGTGATATACAATACGATATACAAGGGATGGCACACTACCACTGTCCTGCGCTTAAGCCCAGTAAGAGTCACAATGTACAAGCGTCCACTTACAGTGACGGTAAACAAGTGTCCAGTTATAGTGACAATGCACAAATACCCAGTTACAGTTACGGTAAACAAGTTTCTATTTCTGACGATAAACAGTTGTCCAGTTTTTGAGACACTACGCAGGTATCCTGTTGTAGTGATGAAACACAAGTGTTCAGTTATAGTGGCAATACACAAGTGTCTAGTTCTCACGATACGCAATTGCGTCCAGTTATTGTAACAGTTCATAAATGTCCAGCTATTGTGACAGTACACATGTGTCCTTTTAGAGTGACGGGGACTCCGTTGCCTAGGGGCTTAGCGCACAAGTGCAGTATTATGACCCAGGTGAATCTCACCGGTGCGATCGCTAAGAGTTCAAGCCCAGCTCTCCCTTGTTTTCTCCCACCATATAATGCTGGCCTCCGTCGTATAAATGAAGCATTCCTGAGTACGGCGTAAAACACCAGTCAGATAAATAAATAAAAAAAACTTTACAATGGCTGTAAACAAACTGTGTTTGAAAATACCTTCACCTTAATCTTGTGATATTTTCAGCAAATTGGATGCATTCAAATATTTTGATTGTAGGCCTGTGGTGGATTGTATGGACAATATTGATTATGCGTGTCAGCAGTGACTTGCCTATGGCCCCTAAATCATACATTTAGTGCCATGTTAGATTTCCCAGACATAGGCATGCATTACTGGAGTACGGTTCTGTTACAAACCCCGTCCTTAAGACATTGTATTATATTTTCAATTTATTTTTGCGGTGACTGGGTCAATGTCTGGCCTACATCTTCCTATTGTGTACGTGATAATCTGCACTGAGAGTCAGTTGCGTGGTCTCGAGGCTTCTGTGTTTATCAGTGTTGTGTCATGGCACATAAAGGGTACATTCTGAAACGATGTACCCATATTGTAAACATTTTTACGAACAAACCATCCAGAATTTCCTTTATGTCAGTCTATGAATGTGAGCGATGAAGTTGTTTAGCAATCATTTTACTTATGTCCACTTGAGAGCAGTCTTTTACTCAAGTTCTCGTAAGAACAAGCATATTTACTCTCGTCCACTTAGATGGATTTTGTGGGATTTGGAGATATCGGCTTTCATGCCATTCGACATACGTCATGTTGTACTCCATATTTTGAGTACTTTGTGAGTTTGTGTCTCGCCACTTGTTATTTGGTTTGAGACGTTCTTTTGAGCTTGTATCGCTCATTGTCTCTTTGTGCGATTACGTACATGAACATACCAGTTTACACTGAAAGTGACTTTGTGTATATTTCTGATGAGTGAAACATACATCGCCAGCTCGACGTCATGGACGCTGTTATCAAGTCGTCCGCACAGGAAATTTTCACCTTACCGGGAAAGTGGATATCATCGGTGAACCGTGCCCACTGCTGTTTGTCACTCACAGGACTGCCATCCTTCGTTTTGCGAATTCCCAAGAACTGTGGATTCTATATTTACGTGGGCTGACTTGCCTTTGGAAGTCGGAATATCCCAACAGGAATTGGACACTGTCATCAGTAAGAAGCTATATATAGAGTTTTGTAATTATCTGCTTTTTTTGTATATTATTGTTAGTTGTACTATTTGTCTATTTGGTTCAAATATATGTATTGTACTTAGTCAAGCGTCTTCGTGTTTCTTTACTTGATCTTGTGTAAAGCCGGATGTTGTCTGAGAATTAACAAGCCATTTTTTTATCACTTTTATTCTCCGATAGTGGTACCCTTACAGTTCACAATAACTTTATTCATAGCTGAACTTAAAAGTTAAAAAAAAGTTTGGTGACGCCACTAAACATTATCAATGTGGTTCAACCATACAACCATACAACCAAAACATTTGACTTTATTTAATCACGTGGATAAAATCTTAACCAACCATTGATACAGTTTTTATTCATCATAACTTCACTTTTGTAGGGTCTTTTTCTTTAAACAAAAAGCACCATGACACTTTGACATGACAGTTTCTGGCATCTGACTCATGATTACGTCACACACACACCCCATCCCCTTCCCTTCGCATGTCGCAAATACGAAGAGAAAAAATTGACGTTGAATAAGTGAGATAACTGAGTGCGCTTGACCGGGATTTCTGTGTTGAAGCATTGTAACACTCGGTAGTCATGTACTGATAGAGCTCGAGGATTTATAACCCGAAAGGCAAGATGATCGGACTTTGCCACACGCGCGTCGCTGTCGATCGGCATTTGACCATTGAAATTTCGCCGATTTGGAGCCGGGTTTGATTCTTGTAAAATTCCGAGTGAAAGGCAGGTGTTATCTAGCCCAAGTTCCGTCACGACAAAAATCTGATTTGCCTTAACTGTGACCTTTTAACTTATAACTTTTAACTTATTTAGCAGTAATACCTGCCCGATGGCGGTCAACTGGTGAGAGAAACCAGAATGCCCGCGATAAATAAAAGGAGTTTGATCGGATAGCAGGATGGGCGTGTCCCGGATTTTGGACAAGCTCTCACAAGACCAAGCATCAGAACCGTCATGCATAACACAACATAAACCATACATTTCTTTAAAACAAAAAAAACAAAACATGACTGGTTCATCAAAATGTCAAAATGTCAGCTTTCACTTGACATTTGGTGAAAAAGTTCTAGACTATTCTATCTGCTGTTGACGTCAATATTTTATAACTTCCGTTTTTAAGACAAGAAGGAAGCCTTTATTGTGCCTTTTTTTCTAAGCTGACTTAAATTTAAGTGATTTTCCACCAAGGGGTACACGTTATTATATGATAAGAATTACAAATGGCACAACAAGCACGTTTAATTGCTTGTTTTTATTATTATTATTTATGAATAATAGGTGTAATACAAATGCATCTGTTCGTCTTGATACTTCAAAATGCGCATAATTCATTGAATGGTTATGATAGCAAAGTAAAGATATAACTGTGTCGTGACCGATCTGTATAAATTCGCACGAAATTGCTAGTCACGTGACATCCCGTCTGGAGAGAAACTGGTTTGGACACCGGCTTCGATAATCCAACTGTCTCCCAATCTCCTGGCAGATAAAACTTTTCCATCACTCGCCTTACCAAGGATATAACCTCTGCTTTTGCTAACAGTTATTTATCGCTCAAAAAGTCTGTTTATTATCTACCGAGGAAAAAGCATGCAAGTTCTGAAAAGATGCGTGATTTGGATGAAGAAAGATATTTATCTACTTTTCATTGATGTTTAACGCCGTAAAATATATACATTTTAACATCCCTGAATATAAAAGTTTATATATGTTTATTTGATTTGTGTTCAACGTGGTACTGAAGAGGTTTTTTTTTTTGCCTCTTCGATGACGGTCAATTTACCGCATTTTGCTCGGTAAATAACAAACCTCCTGACTTAATGTCGCAGCCATAGCTAGATTCGAACAGCAGATTTTATTGCTTAAAGTCAGCGTCGTTCTTGTTCTTTTCATTTTTAACGGCAGTTAGTAAAAATCATGAATGAACAGGCACCAGAATTCAAACTACATCACTTTCCATAACCACGACAATGCGTGAACTTTCCGAGTCCTCTCGCTCAACGGTATAATTCCGGTTTTAGACAACCGTACATCTAAGCAGATTTTTTTTCCTGTCCAATCAATTTTCAGGAGTCGAATTTTTCCCCCTTTCTTTCTCTCATTGTTTTGTCTAGGAACTTTTTAAAGAGACAATGGTTGTAACGACCTTTATGTCATAACCTGGGTTTATTTAAAGAGCATTCAGTGGCATCCTCACGTTCTGGCTTATACTGAAGCAAGCCGGGCGTGCACTTCAGTTCATGTATTCCTGACTCCAAAAGGGAAGCTGGCTTTACACTCGGCTTAAATCCTTCCACATCGGCCCGGGAGGAAACTCAGGCGTCTCTTCTCTGACCATTTTAATACGCAAAAGGTGAGTATAAGCAACTTATAATGTACATTTTTCTTGGTACATCGATGTGAACGTGATTTTTGGTTTTATTTCGTTTCATCGATGGAAGGATTTATTAATGACTAATATTGTCTTATTGCTATAATTGCTATAGCCTTTCTGTGTTAAACACGCTCAGCAATTCCGGTGTTTCTCAAAATTTAAAAGCAAACCGAGTGTTTATTTCATTTAGGAGATAACAAACTGTTTGAAGAAGATGGATACGCGGGGGTGTTAAATTTGATCGCTTTTACCTGAAGCACGGGTCGTGTAAGACATATATGTTTAAGTTAAACATTTGCGTCATCCAAGAAAAAAAGAACATTTATCCCACCGGAGGCAATCGGGTTGGGGTTGGGCATTCATCGGAGACAATCACCTTGACCATTGGTTTAAACGCCTTGTAACATGCTTACATCACCTGAACGACACAAGGCGAGAAAGCATGACTATCACGTCGGAAGGGTTTTCTATGAACAGACACTACAAATCAAATATCATGAATGAATGATCGACAAGTTTTAAAGTAATGAAACAAGTATCCACTATGTACGTTGGAAAAATGTAAGAAAAAAATCATAATCACATGCATGGTACAAACAAGTAGAAAAAATTCACCCGCATTCAATTATAACAATGTCTGTATTCTTTCACTCTTAGCAACAGAATTAGGGATTGCTCTTTCTAGATTTTAGCAAAGATTCTAGTGCTGATAATTGGATGAGACCACTTCGAGTTTCGAACCAGCAGCCTAATAGTCAGGCACCTAATCACCAGCAAGGTATGTCAACCGCCCAGGGCTCCGTTTTACAAACAGGGTGTAAGTTATGTCATACTCAACCCCTTTGAGGCCAATCAACAAACAAGAGTTTCGCAAAGATCGGCGGCACCTGACCCATAGACTATACGGCGAAAGCACATTAAGCCTCCGATAATCAGAAATAACACAACTTCCTTAGCTGAATATATCAGATTGGAAGATCTCATTCGAAAGTGGTCCTGATGTTATATTTATATATTTTGTTAGTTCTTTGGGGGGGTGGGGGGGGGGGGGAATTGTTAATTGTTTTTGGAAACTGCGATTATTGTCTCGGAACGCCCATTTTGGTTGACGGCTGCTATGTGAATGTCGGTTTCGACGCCTAGAATTAACGGTATTATCGTCACTTAGAGATTACACGTCGTGGATATTGCACACATTTTAGTGCTCTAAGGTCACTGGTTCAAAATCAGGAGTTTTCTCGGTCAAATTTCAGCACTAGAATTGTGTTATATCTATAAAATGTAACCCCAATTACGAAAACACCATTACTTAAATCCACTTCTAAATGGCATCTACCAATGCTGTATCTTACTGTTATTCTGGCTAGCCAGATGGCCATAGTTGATCACTGGTTATGGCTGCAGCATGTGAACTGTGCATGTATGTTCATCCCTCCACATCAATCAGTCAGTCTGGATGACTCAAGTAATCAGAACTGTTATCATAAACTATTGTCTCAACTATGTCAGACATCCATTTTATTTCGGCAACTAATGTTTGCTCTCGGTGAAGGCAAGAAACAGAATTCACGAAGGAACCATCAGCTGCTGTTATTCACAAACCGTAAACCTTGAATCAAATCATTAGACTGATCAATTAGTCTGCGTACTGATTATTTCGTTTAAAAGAAAATGAAGAGCACGTGAAGGACTAAAACACATCCTGCACCCTTGTGTGGACGAAGTAGCCACGTTGCACGACACAAAAAACTTAAAAGAAATGGTCCTTTGTTGAAAACCTCGTAAGTTCGGGTAGAGCTTTTACGGCACATGTGGCCTGCCCCTTGCCAGGGAGGTCGTAAGTTACATTCTAACTCTAGCCGGTTTAGCTGCGGCTTTGTCAAGAGGTTTGCCATTTGTCTGGTTATAAGGAAAGTGACTTATTTTGGTCACTCCTGTTGGTTCCATTCATAAATCACGTCAACACACGTGAAAATTAGTGTACGGCGATAAGTACAAGTGAAATGTATTGTTGAAAATGTACAAAGTACTTCACTTTTAACTAGAGTTGACGTATCAGTGGTTAATGTATTCATAAATTACCTGTCAGAAAATCTCAGCTAAGCTCTCACAGTCCACCAGTAGTAGCACATAAACAATTTATCCTATCACTCACTGAAAGAGATGATTTGACACCTCTATAGCCAGTATAACAGGTTTCGCAGTTTTATAACGTCACGTTAGAACTGCAAATGGCAGTTTTTATCATGATTTTTATAATGGCAGTGATTTAGATTTATTTTAAAGAAGATGTCTATAGCGGTGTTATCATCAGGACGTTGAATTTCTGACCCAACATTTAGGAGACATATTCAAAGGATGTTCATATGTTTTTGGTCATATGTTCGTGTCATTTTCACAACATTTTGGACATCAGCTTGTATTACGCCTCACATTCGTCCCAAATTCAGCCTTGAGTCGGATCATTCGTTAGACTTAAATACCGGATAATCATCAATAAATAAAATGAAAAGGTATATATATATATATATATATATATATATATATATATATATATATATATATATATATACCTTTTCATTTAAAGGTTTACATAATACTGTTTATTATAAAAGACCACAGTATAGCGGGTAAAACGGGAGAAGCCTCCAAAACGTGATAGCATGGCTACTACTGATGATTTTTGCTGTCAGACGGTACCACCTATACTCGTTGCGTGCATAAAGGAAAGTGTCTTACAAGCTTTTACCTGGCTTAAACAAAACCTCAGTGAAAAGAAACGGTTATAAAAGTCAGTGTTCATGGGCCTCGTCAGAGTGGTTCGTTGACTTGCGACGGAGAGCTGACGTCCGACTCATCCACAAATAAATAAGCTTACCGACGTAACACGGGAATTAAATGACGAAATCATACTCCCACGTATCTTTTTTTTTTATCTCTTAGTTAACAAACATTTAATATATATTTATAGATATATATTTATATCTATTTTCGAGTCGAAGTTGGCAACAACCGGTATGTCTGGGTAGCCACAGGCTCTGGTCGCCCTGCACTCGCTCTACGCATTCACTGTAAGACATGAAAAGAGGTGACGTACACAGACCACTACATCATGTCATTTTAATAGACAACGGCAAGGCAAATGCTTTCTTCTTTGACAGGATGATACATGTATCACCCACGGCCCGTAAGCCACGCCAATTAAGCAACTGTAGCCGCCTCAACAACCTGCGATTTTTTTTTATCCTGTCACTTGATAAAATCGGAGGGACATCATGGGCATGCAATGCGCTTATGCTATTTTCGCTCTTCGAACAAAATAATCTGATATTTTTTGTGGAATCAAATTATTCTTGACACTTGCGGTGGACTTTTCTGGACGAATGCTGCGCATGAATGAGATGAGAATGAGTTCATGTCAGCACGACGCTCCGAAGATGCTGAAGTCATTAATTGCCAAATAGGCCAAGTAAAATGTCTATATATGAATCTTCTTTTGCATCTCACAGGCTCTGGTTATTCATGACAAGCATATGATCAAGTTCAGCTGTAAAGCGTTTTTATAGATCATGTCTGATCACTGCCCCTAATTCCAGTCATCACTTGGCTTGCGCGGCTATTGGTGTTATTATGTTTTATTACTTTTCCTTGAAAAGCAAAACAAAAACAAAAAACATGCAATGAATTTGAAGAAAGTGCATGCTTCATCGTTTTCCTGGCTACCTTCGCATTTAAAGCGTGCAACCAAATTTAAATTGTTTGATTTGAACTTGAAAAGTACAGTTTTCCCAGCTGGCCTCGCCATCAGCATGTATATTCCAATAGGATAACACGAGCGTTTTGTAACCGGCCGACCTACTTGCATCCAACAGATGACATTGAAATTATTTGTTCAACCGCTTATTGTTTTAAGTTTTCCTTTTTGTTGAAAAACACCTCGTGTATACGCGGAATAGGGTCTACTAGTTTTCATTAAGACCGCCATGTTCAATGCATCAATCTATCGTTATTTTGTTTTCGTTGTAATTACCACTGCCACAGATGTTAGTGGCATACGTAATCATCACCATCCGCGGCCTAGTTACAGTCAACTTAGTCTACGATTGTTTTCACAAGATGTGCGATGTCATGCTGCATTTCCTCAGAGGCCTAGGCAGCTAGCTTGAAACGAGTAGTTGAAAAGCCTTACATGTGATGTCAACGCGGCATTTTGTGTAATTCTAGACCACTGACATGCAGTATCTTGCATTTAGCATCTTAAATACCTTTTGGAACAGTTAAAGTAAAACCCGAACTGAGGTAAATTGAGTCTGGATTTCACCGGTTACGTGTGACCATTTGCCATCATATGGCCGTCGCTGTCCTGGTTTACTCTCTATATTGTAGACTTTCATATTGAGCTAAGAAACCTAAAGGAAAAAATCTGTCCGCACCTGACGTCAGCTGAAGAACTCCTGACCTCATTACTCCAGGAAAACTCGAGATTTATTTTTTCAGTTTGTTTACTTTTATAATTGTTTTGTTTTGCGATCTGTAGAATTATTCACCTACATGACGTGGGTCAGTTTTAGGCATAGAGGAAACCGCGTCCACGGTAAACCACCGATCTCCCCCAGGTACATACACTAATCAATTCCTGACTTAAAGCCGCAGTCGAATCTGCCAGAGCTGGATTCGAGCCCGCAACATCACCGCTAGAGGCCGAATGCTAATACGTCAAGAACAACACGTCAGTTCACTGAGCCATCAAGCGAGTTCTCCATGCATGGTGTGTTTGTATATGCACGTCAACACAGACTACCATGCACTTATAACGTGTACATCAGACTCGAGGTGATGTTTACAAATGGAATTAATTCTCTACACACCATCTCATCGACATCTTCGTTTGTTCGTGGTTTACAAAACCTTCGCCCTCTACGTATCGTAATTTAAATGAGACAATCAAGGCGAGCCCATCTGTATGACATACCTCGATAGGGATCATTATATTTTATCTCGCCAAAAAAGTTAACGCTCTTCTTGATACTTGATGTTCATAACTGAAAACAGATGACGCATTGAGTTTAGAGATAATCAGCTAGCACACTGATGACAAACGACCGAAGATAACTTGACTTTTATCTAAAACAGACTCGTGGGAAACGGGTCAGCTTTTAAAGGTTAAAATCAACCAAATGAAAAGTGTCATTAGAGTCCGGGCCAACTTCAGTTATAAAAATATCAGCGGTTAAATTAATTGTGTGTGAAAAATTTAATATGTAGTAGTCTGAAATTATCTTTTAATTAATCTCGTTCATGTTTTATTTTATTTTTTATTTTATTTTTTTTTAGAGTAGATGGACTCTAATATTAAACAGCCTTTACACATATTTGCACGGTAATCGTGCTAGGGCATGATTATACGTCAATTTTGTCCAAATGCGTGTGTCCGTAAATGCTGCAAACGGATAGTTTAGGCTCCACAATGCGTTTGAACTTGCGCATTTAAGGCGCTTCTGATGAGGTGTCAGGTAATTAGCGCTTGGTTAAATACATTATAGGTTTTTCCTTCTGTCTCAGCAATGAACGCGATCTCACCTGAAGACGCGTACAAAGATCCGTACTCCATCATGACCTCGATTAGGTAGACAAAATTCAGCCAAGCAGATCGTTCATATATGCAGGTAACCAGCGAAGCGTGAAGCTTATAGTCCACTGATATATCGTAAATATCGTAAGGAGAGCTCAGCTATTAAAGTGCTGTGTGGCCTTGGGCCCCCAGGGAGAGTAACCAGGGCCCTCCCTAAAATGTTATTAAAGAGGTAACGACTAATAAATGTAAAATATCATATTAAGAAGTGGTATATATGATTAAATCAACAACGCCCGAAAGTAATTATCTGAACTAGGCGAGGTGAAAGGATACAAAAGAAAAAATGTTTCCTTAAAAGATACATAGTTTGAGGCGACCAGCGGTGGCCACCAAGAGGCTATTTCATATATATACAAAGGCATATAAATGTAATATATATACAACATATGTTTTACGCAATCACTTATCTACATGGAGCCAATTTCGCCGGTTCCACCATTCGTATAAAGGTACCTTAGTGATGATGAATCGTCAACGGCTCCGTGAGTTCGGGCACCTTCGTTGAAGAGGGCTTTTTCTTCCACCAGTATTGTGTGCAAGTCTGTCAGTGTCTTGCCGTTTTACTTCGTTCGACGGTTTACTTCTGGTGCCCCGGTTTCCTCCAACCATTGTATAAGTGAAAAATTCTTGAGCATGGCCAATCGATCCACCCGTTAATCTATTTACACCTCACACGATGAAGGCGCTGTCGCCGTGCGACTGGCCATCCTTACACTAATGAGGTCGGGTGTTCGAATCCAGCGCTCAACGTTGGTTTGGCTCTAGAAGTTAGTGAGAATGTTTGTTTGGAGATTGTATGGTTCACTGCAGTGGCTCATTGCATAATGGGGGGGGGGCAAGTCCTTCCACTGTATTCCTGACTGCCGTCGTGCGCTAAATTAACAAACTCTGCAGTACGGCGAATAATATCGAATGTATTTATGCATATAATAACAGTGGATAAAAAAAATAAATAATTAGGATTATCACATAATAAATATTCACTTGGATCCAAAGGTAACAGTCACTTGACTGTACCAGTTTACGGTATAAATACGTAGAATGTATATGCATACATGAATCGATAAGCTAATGGTAAAGTATATAAATTACCGCGTTTGAAAAAGACATAGAAGCGTAAGTCAGGAAACACATTAGCATACATTATTGCACTATATGTCATTTCTGAGGGTAAATGTGTTGTTGTTGTTGTTGTTACATGTGTTGTATTTAGGTCATGCCGACCTGACTTTAATATATGTCTGTTTGTCGTTTCATTTGTCTGTAACATCACAACATCACGACCTTTCCATCTTTTTGTCGTATTGTACCAGTTTGCGAACATCAAAATGTGGAAAAACTGGTTTTTCATCTCCAGCTTTCTCTATCGTTCTCTGACTCTTTTTAATTCTTTTTGTTAGCAATGTTTGTGACGTAGACTTCTCGTTGAGCATGTATTAGGCAAAGCAATAAGACACATGCCCTGTGTCACTAGTCATCAGTTTCAAGAAGAATTTATAATTTCTTTTTCAAGATATAAGAACTATGCGCATCTTAGTGGCTGAAATAAACTATAGTCTGTAAAGGGACAGAAACTACGTTCTGTAAAGGGGCGGAAACCATACTCTGTACAGAGAGAGAAACTACACTCTGTAAAGAGACAGACCACACATTAAGGGTGTTCAAATTAAGAGTATAACAAAACTTAAACGTCAATGCCTTTCTTGGAGACAATAATTTGTCATAGACTGGTAATAATGTTACACCTAGGTAGATTGAATGGGGGGGGTAGCATTTTGGGTTTGATTTTCTTAAAATACTACTTTTCTAAGTAACGTGGATTAAACAGCGATCGCCGTTTAATTGACAGCCAGAATGCTGGCTCAGTAGTTCAGGTATATACGCACTTGTTTGTAAATCCCCAAGACGTACAAAGTGTATCAGTTCACTCCCCTATTGAATTATTTATATACTGACAAAACAAACCACACATTTTAAATTCGATCAGTTACGTTTCACCTTTCCGTGCATTTACACGTGCGTGTGCAAAGTGAAATTATCACATTGAAACATTATTAGCAAATAAATATTTAGAATTCATATTCACAGCAAAGGGCCTGTGTGTTTAAGCAAGTATGTCATTCAGCAAGACACATATAGCCAACACAGGAATATATGATTCACTTTAAACGATTGTATGTTTCTTTGGCTTATTAGCATAAAACAAGTCATTTAGCGGTTCTGCGTTTCCAATAGCATGGTCTAGAGGCAGGATAAACCAGTTCAGTCGATCATGACTGTTGCAGCACAAGCGAGTTAAATACCCTTAAACGAAACTGTTCAGGAAAGACATATACCCGCTCTTCTATAGAGGAAAAGCCAGTTATTTATTCCAAAAATGTCATTAAATATATTTTAATTATAATAAAGTGTTACCAACCCTAATTTAACGCAGACGTGATGAATGGCTTCAGAAAACGTCCTCGAGTCATCTTCAGATACACCGCTATTTATAGAAAGCAGACCATTAACGTTACGCACGTGCCCGAAAGCAAATTCACCGAAATAAATTCACCGAGCTGTTCTTTTAGACCGGCTCTGGTTGGTTGAAATTTGATTATTTTGATTGACGTTGATGGACGTGTGTGACAGGCGTCAGTCACCATTTACATGTTTATAATATTTGAAATGTAAAACAGAGGCAGTTATGAGTCATATTTCTGTCTATATTTCACAGAAGTACGCCTGCACGAGCGCGCATTTGTGTGTGATAAAAAATGTTGCTTAGAAGTTGATATGCAACTTTTGACAAAATAATATGAAAGCTTTTACCTGCCTTTCTGTTGGAGTCAAAAAGACATATCATCCGCCAATAAATCTTATCTGCTGCTTTTATTGTTGAAAACAGAAAAACAACAAAACGGTAAATGAGATGAAGACACCGTTGTCGGCTGCATGTCTTGAGCTTGTCTTACAGTGTAACAGACTACAGTATAGACAGTCAAACCAGAGCATTGGCGACAGTGTCATAGTTGGCAAAGAATCACAAGCAAACCGGCGAAATGAGGTCTTTGGTTGACGGCTGGTATATGAGATTTATCGGTTTCAACGCCTAGATTCAAACTGCTCATGTAGAAGGTTAAACTTTAGCAACTTACACGTCCTCAGGTACTATAACTTAACCAGTACTGGGTCAAAATAAGCTGCAATTGTGTCACTCTTAATCTATTATACGTTGCTGACCTATAGAACTACCGACGCCCTGCTACGCCAAGCGCATTTACAATGGTGGCACACTGTATGATCTTCACTGTATTGCCATTGCCATTATTCCAGGTGCAAGTTGGGGACTCCTGGTGAGCAAACCATGGCAACAGTGTAGCAATATTGACGTATCTGACACTACGAACAAATTTGAGGAAACAGTTGCCAAGCTGGACTGAACAAGTTCAATAACTTCTTAAATGGTGCTCAATGAGTTCGATTTGACATGTGGTCGATGAAAACCCAGCAAACCCCATGCATTTCAAAATATTCGTTTACACGGTGCTATTTGTCCAATTCCTTCAAATTGATTCGGTTTTTATGTCACTTTCAATTGTTTCAATATTCAGCAATCAGCCATACCATACAACACAACAGTTGCGATAATTAGCTATTAACATCACAGTATATTTTCCCCAGTTTTTTTCCTAAAGCCGTGGAGTTAGCGGAATGTGTTGGCTGCTACTTTTTAAACATTTTCAAGAAGAGTTGGAACAAAACACTTAACTGCGATAAACTGCGAAGACACGTCACCATTTCAGCTTTAATCTGATATGCTTCACTCTAGCGAGTTGTCACTTCATTTTGAAACCAAAAAGGATAAAACCATGGCGACATTTTGAAATGGTCACGCGTTGTCGGTAAAATCCGGTCTCTTGTCAGATTACCACAGTTATGGTCTTATTATTACTGTTCATGTAAGTGTTTAAGATATAACATCTTTCACGCCCCCTAAAACCATGACTTAAGCAGAATTTGGAAAAGCAAAGAACGACATACTGGTTGTCATTGGTCTAGAAGTACTTAAAACTGTGTTTTCATCACATTTAGGTGGGAGGAAAGCGGGCAGAGCCCGGGGGAAACCCACGACCATCCGCAGGTTGCTAGCAGACCTTCATTTAATACGTCCACAATTATATCCCAGTAGTTATTGCCAACAGCAGCTATTCTGAGGCCTGGACGTTTTTCCTAAGAAACTGGTTTTAGGGATTCCTTCAGAAACTATACCGTAATTACAAATGATGTATTTTTACAGTAAAAGTTTGTCCTACCCATTAAACTGCCCCCCATCGCCTCAGTGAACGATTCTTCAGTATGTCGTCAAACGACAATCAAATGAACACACAAATACTGGCTGTTTAGGCTACAGTAGTTTTTCCTGTACACGTTTGTTCTTTTGTAGCCATACTTAAGCACGAGGCTGTAACTTCGAGCATCATTTCATGTCATCCGCAACCAAAAACATATATTGTTCTAAATGCTTGAATTGAAGCAACTTACACGTCCAGGAGCGCCATGGCGTTGGTTGAATGAGGCAAAAGAAAATGCAGTGATGTTAGTAGCGATTTATTAGAAGTACTAAAATTGCTGTGATATGATGACATTTGATAAAGAGTAAAATGAAAACAATGCAAAGGCCTGTCTCAGTCATTTCGACCACTGACCGCAGTGATGGAGCACAATGTTTGTAAACTGTACAACATGGTTAAATTATCTAGACATGGTGTAGGCAATTTTTTTTCTGTTTCAAATATTTGAAAATAAGTATGGTTGCTGTTTGTTCATTCATTCATTCATTTATTGCAGACGCCATCATGAAGCTTGTCCTATGCGCTGCTCTGTTGCTCGGCCTACAAACCACTCAAGGCTTGTTCCGTAAGTTCACAATTCATATGAAGGGAGGCTACTCTTGTAAATAAACCTGTGAGGAGTTGTCTGGGAAAGGTTATGCAACGACTACATTATGCCGAATCATCAGCAATTCATAGTCTAATTAATGATGTGTTGATCGAGAGAGAGGATGACCACATGGAATTGTTTCATAAAATTTGCACTATTAAGCACAACGACTAACACAAACTTTTCTTTAGTGTTTTGTTTATAAAAATATATTTTCCACCATGGAACCACATGTAAAATATTCTTTTCTTTTATGAAAATAAAAACAACGAAAAGCGGTGATTAAATACTCTTTCAGTAAACATTACCTTCACATGTATAGTCTTCGCTTATCGCTTATATATTTTTCTTTTGCAGAATGTGCGCTCAAAGCTGATATCGTATTCGTCCTGGACGGTTCGGACAGTGTCATCAGCAGAGAATGGGTTGTATTTAAGGAATCGGTCATCACCATGTTGTCCAGCTACCCGATTGACCCCATCACAGGGGTCACGGTCGGCTGCGTCGTCTTTGCTAGCGACGTGGATGACACCATTCCAATCAGGCCTCACTTGACGCCCTTTGAACTGACGTCCCGTATCCGCAAGCTCAAGGCTTCAAGGACCGGAACTGGTACCTCCAAAGGCTTATACCGCATGCGTCAACTGTTCAACACTCAGGGCCGTCAAGGCGTTCAGCGGATCGGTATTCTCATTGTGGACGGGAATTCACGAGACATGTTAGAGGCAGAACGCCAGGCTCAGTTAGCTAAGCAAGAGGGAACACTGATACTGGTTGTCGGCGTTGGAAACGATTTTGAAGATAAAAGCGAGATCCGCCGGCTTGCTTCCAGACCTGATCTTGCTTTTGAAGCGTTGGATTTCTTCGCTCTTAGAGATATCTCCAACTTCTTGTCTCAGAGATTTTGTGAAGGTAAGCTAAGGCCTAAACTTTTCATGAGGAATAAGAGGGCAGATATATAGTTCTACCCTACATGGAATGCTGAAGAAATAGTATGTCTGATATTTGTGAAAGATTTAACCAGATGTTAACCAGTGAAAGATTTTTAGCAATCTTAACCGGAGCCAATTTGCTGACGTAGGTTAAATGTTTTTTGCAAATGTGTTTAATTCAAAATTTGCACATGAAATTGTTTAACTTCACCACAAGTATCAAACTATATTGTTTCATATTCAGCTCTCGCTGGTTATCTCAGCTGTAGCTTTGAGTCAGGCTGATTGTCTGGTAGCTGGCGAAGGGCTGTTGGTTCGCTTCAAGCATTCCTAAGCATGAAAGCAGAAGCTTTTGAAAACTTTTCAGTTATTAAAAACGTTCAAAATATTAGGCTGGGGTTAACGTTCCCTCCAGCATCATTTCGGTTATATCACGAAGATATCTCCTTGTAGCAGGACCCAATGATGCCTCACCGGAACACCATGCCGAAGGCACCAGACATGACACCCCACCCACTCAAAATAAAAAAGTGACACTAGGTCGATTGGTCACAAATGAGCAGTTGTGGTTTTATGTTTATCTGATTTAATTAAACTACTTCATACAATGCACATCTTTATGTAATATACTTTCTGTTTCAGAGATTCGGATAGAAGTGATTCGTAAACAGCCTACAACGACTACAACGCTACCGCCACCAACAACAACAACGACAACCCCTGCCCCGACAACAACAACAACAACAACAACAACGCCTCCTCCCACAACGACGACCAGAGCTACGACCACCACGACATGGCCACCACCACCAACAACCACGACACCTCGTCCCACAACCAGGCCTCCTCCTCCGCCCACTGCCGCTCCCACACCAGCTATCCCTACCCCCAAACTCCCGCCAGGCTACGATCCTTGCGATGGCTGCAGGATAGCCAACGGTATCGGTTACAACAATCACCCTACGGACTGTTCTATGTATGTCCAGTGCCTGTTTCCGTTCGGGGTGGCCGTGCCCAATTACCGCACTTGCTCTGGGGGGACATTCTGGGATCAAGATGCTCTCACTTGTCGCCTGCCTCTCTACGTCAACTGTCCGCATGGTAAATCAAAACGTACAGTCTTAAGGTTACAGGTTAGACTGTTCTTAAGCAAGTTTGTTAGACAAGCAGGCTAGTGGAAAATTGGAGATTAATTAATATGGTAGAGTGACGTCGACTCATTACAGAATCTGCATTTCACGATGAACATCTGAGAAGTGGGCCCACGACCAACAAAGGCGTCGAACTTGCTTTTAAAACTTCCGAAATATTTCTCTTTGCATAATGGTAAAAACGTGGGTTACGATCCCTAAGGTCGTTGCATAAATCACCAATATATAGGGTAGCCCCATCATATTTCGGAATCACCAAGCTTTTGCCTGCCTTACGCTTTTCGGCACCAGGCTGCTGTAATTGGCTGATACACAAGATGTTCGAGTCTAGTTTAAGACACCTAGCTCTGTTACATACAGCGCCCTCCTCGTCACAGCCTGGTGTAGCTTGATCGATGAGGTCAGAGGCTCGAATCCAATTCTCGCCTGCTTCCCTGTGACTGCATGTCCAGAGGTGTATCAGGTACCCGATGGAATTATTCCGTACATATCAGGTTTTCTAAAGGCAAAGACCCATAAAAATGAAGTTGTGAGTAAAAAGACTCTCAAAAACTATACCTGAAAATACCTTCACTGATTTTTTCACCAAATTAAATGCTGTCAAATATTTTGATTGTATGGTGAGTTTTCTGAACCATATTAATTATGTGTGTCAACCCGTCAATAAACCCATCATACAATCGAAACATTTGACTGCATTAGATTTAGTGAAAAAAATTTGAAGAAGTCAGTGAAGTTATTTTCAGATATAGTTTTGAGAGCTCTTTTTACTCACTATATCTTCATTTTTGCGGAGTCTTTCCCATTAAATACCGTGTTTAACACCAACAAAACAAAATAAATAAATAAATATTGATAATTTCCTTACTGATTCAGTTTGTGTCAAATTCCACCTTCTGTGATTCTGGTTGGGTCCAACGTTCCCAGTACTTGAAGGGGTAACTGGCGATTTCTATTTTGCAGACCCTTGTCGGCTTCAGGGCTTTCGGGGATTCCCCACAGGCCACGCCTATCACGGCAACTGTAGGACGTACTGGGGGTGTAGTGGTCAGCGGACCGTGTCCCGCATGTGTTGTGCGGCGGGGCAGAGGTTCCGTGACGGAGATGGCTGTGTCAACGACCCTACCTGTGCAGACGTCTGTCTGGAGGACAGCTACATTGTTGACCACACTTCCGCAGCTCCCACTCTACCACCAGGTAAAGAAAACCGTTATGCAATCAGCATATGGCCAACATAAAAAAATCGCGATATCCGGAAAAAAAAATGAAACGCCATAACAAGAAACCATTTACATTTTCTGAAACAACATAATGAAATGACGTCATTAATGATTCCAGGTGAGGCGTGCTACGTAGTTTAGCTCCACACGAAACATTGACACAAGTACAACCACAATGAAGTATAACCATAGATTTCGCACGTGTATGTATGATTTTGAATAAAAAACACGTAATGTCACTTCTTATCCGGCCGTACGTGGAAAGGTATGCCAACAACCTGCAAATGGTCATGGGTTTTATGCGGAACCAGTTTAGCACCGCACCGCCAGTGACGTTTAATTGTCTTAATGAACACGTGATACTAAATTACTGAAGTTAAAATCCGTAATTGAAAGAAAAGATCGTATTTTTAGAAAGTACGCATCATCTGAAAGGCAATTATCGTGCTGATTCCAATGTGGTCTTCATTATTTTTTGGCATATTTTTACAGTGATTAAAACGGAAATAAAGACTGAGGTGCTACTGTGGATTTCTTGCACCATACTGAAGAATACTGGCGTCAAAGATTCTTTTTGGCTTCAAAGCATCCTTTGATTGCTATATGTCTACGTTCTATCTGAATATATATGTATTACAACACCCGTATCTGAATTTAATCTTTGAACATAATAGTAAGGGAATATTTAGCGACAAAAAAATAATCTGTGACGTCATGGTGGTGCAATGAGTCCACCGTAGCACTTCAAGCTTTTAAGATTTATACCGAAAAAGGTTTATAACAAATTTATACCAAAGAAAATTGTTTCATCCACGGCTAACATTGCGGTTTTTTTATGATCCTCTAGTCTGCAGGTTTGAGCCGGACCCCATAAATCCCGCCCGGTACATCGAGAGCTGGGGGTTCCAGACGTTCACGCGAGACTGTGCCCCGGGAACGGAGTTCTCGCTGACCACATGCCACTGTGAAGCTTCCATGTCCCAGACACGGAACATTGTGGCCGATAGAGGTAAGCACGTATTCAATTATCTCCTCTGGTGGAACTAATTATCTAACTATGTCTATATCTTAATCCTCTTTAAGCTTACTGAACATAAAATGACAAAGGCAACAACTGCCAATTCACACATATTGCATGTTTTAACCCATTGTTTGCCTTCCCCTCGACATTTGTAAGTCATTGCTATAGTGTAGGCAGATGAAAATAGCATGTCTTTGAAAGTGATATCTAATATGTAGAATTTCACTGTCGTTGTTTTAGTGATTTTAAGTTTACTGAAACCTCACCGTGTTCGAACATAGCTTTATATTACTACATACAAAATGGACCTTATTCTTGACAACAGCATGCAGAGTAAATCCAAACAGCCGCGACAGTGTGATAGTTGACAAATGGTCACATATCGTCGGTGAACTCCAGCCTCTTGTCAATTTACTTCAGTTAGCGTTTTATTCTAGCTGTTTATGTAAGTGTTGAAGAAAAAATAACTTACACCCCCCTAGCATCACGGCTTAATCAGACTTAGGTGCAATATACTAGATGTCACTGGTCTAGAAATACTCACAATGCCGTGTTGTCATCGCTTTTAACATATGTAAACACAGACATCAAAACAATGCAAAGGGATACATACAATTCTTGATGGTCCCCATATCTTGTACGATCGGTGATCCTTCATGTTCATTGGTCAGTGTTCCTCTGTGTACATTGACAGAGGTTTCTGCACGTTTTACGATCCTCTGCGCATGTGTCCATCAAAGCAGCGATTTAAAAAAGTTTCAAGAATTTTCTTATGAATTATTCATGCTTCTGCTCCCACCGACTGGTTCAGAACACTTCGCCCAAGTCGATGCCAATGACGGAAGACAACACTGGAAACTCCCTAAATAGCCAAATTCGATAAGAAAGACAAGATTAGAAAACTCCTGAAATGGTCACTGAAAATCAGTCAGAAAGATAAGAATGTTAACCCTTCAAATTTGTCAGAGTCAAACTCAAGTAATAAAGATAATATTGGAAACTCCTTAAACGGCCAGTCATAGTCGTTGAGAAAGACAATACTGGAAACACTTTCAAATGGCCACAATCAAATTGGACAAGAAAGACAAGATTGATGAAGGCCTTAAATGGTCACTGTCAAGCTTCACTAGGCTAAAGTTACCAAACATTTCATTTTTCCATTCCAGTGTGCTCTCCAGAAATCAAGCTCACCTTTGCCGACGGCATTAGGGACAGTTCAGGGAACGAATTCACTGTCGGTGTTAGAAACGTCCGAGCCACCAGAGTGAACGGGACAACAGACGGTTACGCCGGCTACTTCGACGGCCAGAGCAGGTTGTTGTTGTACCGCTTCGACAACGCTTACTTCTCCAACCAGGTCGCCATTTACGTCCGGTACCGAGAAGACAGTAGTTCCGGTCAGTTCGCGAAGAACGAGGCATTGGTGGCGAACAGTGACTGCGGCATTGACCCGTCTATTAGAGTGGGTTTCAACCGAGGAACAAGCGAAGTGTTTGGGGCCGTGAATGTTGGTACGGACTTCGTCACCCAGGTGCCTTATGCGGTAAGTTAGAGTTTTCTCTGTCAGCACATGAACACCACTGAGGCTCCACCAGACGTCATCCCTTCATGCATTCATAGTCGCCATCCCTTCGTGCCTTCGCGGTAGACTCTACCATCGGGTAAATCGACTTTCCTTCAAATACGCATTACTCATTTCCATGAATGAATTGTTAGAGGGAAGATGTTGTGACTAATGATTGCATCCCTTTTAAATGTGCACCGTAGACTTGAAGATGATATTTAAATCAAGGTTTGTCCTCGTAGATGTTACATGATGTTTGTCGGGCCTTCGTGGCCGAGGGACCAATGCGATCGCTGTGAGTTCACGCCCAGTTCGTACTGCCTTAGTCTCGAGTCTTCATTCCATCTCTCGATCGCAGGTTCCAATGCAGCTTTAAGTCAGGAGGTTTAGTAGAGGGTTATAACGAAAGGCGATGGTTAACTCGGAATACTCAAGATCCCGACATTCAAGTAAACATAATCGCCATGGAACAAGTGAAATATTCTTGAGTATGACGCTAAACGCTAATGAATAAATAAATGTAAATAAACAAATAAATGTGTGGAAATTTTGTGATGAGGAGGAAAGACTTGAAAGTTTACAGGCGTTTCAAAATATCTGTGGCATGTGTTTACGTTTTCTTTTTAGAATGCTCGTGGCATATTGCGTCTCTTTAGCAATACAAAAGTTACAGTACCAGCAATGTTTTGTCACTTGAAAATAAAACGAACTCAGAACGCGTTTATCTTGAACTGAACTGAGTTCATTTCCACCTACCTCTGATTTTGTAAGCCGCATGAAAGAAATACTAGTACACTTTTGAGCTCATTAAAAGTGAATAAATGCCTGTTTGCACGCAATCGGTGAAATCCGACCTCTTGTCAATTTACCTAGGTTATGGGTTTGATTCTAATTTTTCATGCAAATGCTTCCATGGTAACAACTTATACCCCCCCCCCATGCACCATGCTTTAGGCAGAATTGTGCAAAATAAAATTGTAGTGATGTTACTGGGAAACATCAATTACCGATCAGCTTAGCTTCTTAGAATGCACTGTTTCTATCTTGACTCAAGGCTTCTTGACTTCGATTTTTCGTTTTTCTTAAATTCTGAAGAGAAATGAATGGAAGGAAGTGACATATGTGTACAACGGCAGCAAGTTAGACATAAAGTGCTCCAGCGCATCGTCGACTCACTCCAACTCCGTGGCTATGACTGGTAAGTGGATTTCATATCCTGCTACATACTTCTCTCACATGGACATCTTACTACAATACAAGATTCTTTGGTGTTTTCTTGTTAAAGCTGTGAAACATCGACAGCGCATCATGCACACAGAATCAGGGGAGGTAACTCTCATGGTCCTCTTTCGCCGTGCGTTGCGTGAGCAGATTGATTTGACTTAATATAGCAGAAACTTCTTAGCTTCATCATATGCACAAAATATTTTCTTGTGGGTAAACATGGCAAGACATCACATATTCAACCCGCATTGACCTCCACTTCGCTGAAGTTCTGCTGAGAGAATTTAAATCACAGTTTGTGTTCGTAGCATTCTGGTAATTTTCCTGGGGTGAGTAATAGCAACCCTAGGAAAAATTTTCAAAACAAATTTCGGATATATTTTAACCAGGTGTAAAATAACAGCGTAGAAATTTATATTATAAAAGACTACAGCTTGAGAGTGAAACCAGAGCAGCGTCGACAGTGTGGTAGTTGGGAAATCGTCACACGTATAACCTTTGAAATGCGACATATTGTCAATGTATTTATTTATTTTTTGTTTGTTTGTTTGTTTTTGTTCTAACTGTTCTGTGTATCAACAACCTGTAAGGTCTGTATGGCAGGTATTACCCTATCGGTGTTAGAACACTAATCAGTTCGAAGGCAAATCAATTCCAACAGTTGCGCGGGTGTAACATATAACGTCCTTTGGCTGTTTTCCACAAACGAACTATCGAAGTACCGGTAATATGTCTATAATCAAACGCTTGCTGATTCGGCTACGGCTAAAAGTCAGGAGATTTCCCAGGTATCTAGAGAAGGTCGGTGCTGTAACTTTGTCCAATCCACAGAGTCTTTTACTAATACCTGAGAGCGGTGGTATTAGGCGATAATTCTTTAGTACCTCTTTTAACATCAACGAAAGGAATTCATAAATACATGTTTGTGGTTGTCAACAAAGTATGAATCAACTCAATGGAATCTCATTATATTCCTGAACACCTTGAAACATGCTGACCGTCTGGATACGATATGCATCGCGTTGGATAACTTCGCCATATTTCAGTTGCAGTCCAGATTGAAATGAAAAATACTTTTTTGATTAACGACAAAAAATAAATGGTACACGATTTGGATAGTGATTCAATTAACACACGCTCACAACACCATTCCCTGCATCTTTCCGACAAAATGTTGATTGCTTCTCTTTACAGGACACCGTCGTGATTTCTTACTTTATATAATCCCTTAGTTCTTTGGTGTTTTGTGTTGAATCCTGGTTTGGAAATTGGTCTTGCGATTGTTGGCCTAGAACGTCTGTTTCGGTTGGTGTACGAATGTCTGCTTCGACGGCTAGATTCAGAATTGCGCCTGTATGGTACAGTTTATACAGCGAACAGTTGCATAAGGCGGTTCAGTAAATAAGACTTGAGGAAAGCATTTGATATACGACCCGAATGTCGTCACTTAGAGTGATCGAGATGGTCAACACATCAACAAAGTTGTATGTTGTGTAATGATAAGTGTTCACTTTCGTGTAATCTGAAGGCGTCCTGATTTCATCTTTGCAGGTGTGATCGCCAGGAAGCAGTGCGCCCTCCACGTCGGATACGGACAGAACATGGCGCCGTTTAAGGGCTGGATCGATGAGGTAATTATGCTCACCTGCTCAGGCGTAGACCAACAGTCCTTCACTGAATTGTCTCCCTTGTCACACTACATGAACGATTGAACGTAGGGCGGTAGTTTTGTGTTGCATGTTTATTTATTTATTAATTTGATTGGTGTTTTACGCCGTAAACAAGAATTTTTCACTAAAACGGCTTAGGCCAGCATTATGGTGGGAAGAAACGGGACAGAGCCCTGCGGGAATTCCAAGACCGTATATACACACATATATGTGTACACAGCCACTCAAAACTGTATTCGTTTACGATGAAGATTTTGGGGTAAATTGTTACTGGTGAAAAGGATTTAGGCCAGGAATGTGTGTTGTTATGTTGCTTGTAAGAACATACGCGTGCAGCTTCAAAACCGGCCTGGGACAATGCATTTATAAGTTCCTCTGTTCCTTGGACAATGTATTTGTAGATTCCTCTGTTCCTTGCGTCGTGCATTTGTAGATTCCTATGCACCTTGGACAGTGCATTTGTACATTCCTCTGTCCATGACTGGACAGTGCATTTTTAGATTCTTCTGCTCCTTGGGCATAGAATTTGTAGATTCCACTGCCCTCATTCTCTGTGGGGCCTTAGTAACAATAAACTGTCGATGACGCTGTGTCTGTTTGTGCAGTCTAACGTTGGTTGAAGACCTCCTATCTTTCACCGATATGGTGTGTATATTTGCACGCCACGTGTGGGGAAGTTCGTCAGTGACTCGTTAAAGATTAGTGGTTTTCCGGTTTTCTCCACCTTTAAAGCTCAGTACCATCGTGTATAAGTGCAAAACTCTTGATTATGGCGTTAGCGCAGAAATAAATAAGTAAATAAATCTAAGACAGTATTGATCTATTCACCTTGGGCCTGCACGAGAGGCTGTTGCGCGACACATTGAGACTAGGATAATAAATATGCCCGAGAGTTCAGTTCACTTATTTCACTTATACCGCGGCAGCCAGCATTATGTTGGGAAGAAACCGTGCAGAGCCCGAGGGAAACCCACGATCATCCTCAGGTTGCTGGTGGACATTCTCATGTACGGATGGAGAGGACTTCAATTCTAAGCTAAGCTATGAAACGGAAAAAGGAGAAATATGTATCGTGGAGTCACCATTTGGCACTCAGCCGCAGTGAATTAGGATGTTTACCAAAATTGCAGGACATTCATTTTGGGAGAGTCATCGCATAGGTTTATGCGTTGTAGAACACACTTCGGATGGAAAGGGGAGAGAATTAAGAGCAACATTTTCATTAAAATTTTGAGCATATTCTGTGCCGCGTATATACAGCGTGTCAAAGTCACCAGGTAACACACCCTCACGAAGACACATTTTAGGAACAGTGGGCGCACTAATGCTGTTGGCATATACCGTAATTGGATGGGTGTGATAGGTGTTTTGTAGAGAACATTTCAACGAGTTGCAATTCTTCTAGTCGAATACCTTTGCTAATGTCAGAAGAGTTAACATCTCCCAGAGATAACAGACGTTATCATAATTCACGAAACGATCATATTTGAATAGATACGCCTTCTTTTCCGCCCCAACATGACACTAGTTGTTTTGTAGCGAATAATTTAATGAATTGCATTGCTTCTATTCGAATACTTTTGCGAATGTCACAAGAGTTGACACTTCCCAGAAATTACAGGCGCAACCATGGTTCACAAAATTTACATGGATGGATACCCCTCCTTGCGCGCCCCAGTATGTCACGTGGACTTCTGTCAGCCTCGACTCTAATTGCCTGAGTTAATATCTAAGAACACTGAGAACAGCTATATTCTTCATTATTTTTTTATTTATTAGTTTTTTCTTCATAACTTAAATTGAATTGCATTCTCTCGATAAAGTACGAATACTGTTCTCACTAGTTCGGCTTAGGCTTTAAGTCAGGAAGTTTGTCAGGTAGCAGGCGAGGGGCGATGGTTTTCTTGTACCCCTGTACCCGAGCGCGGTTGTATATAAGTGAAACTGTATTGAGCATACGGCGTTAATCAACAATCAAACAAGAATTAAGCGAATAAATGTTTGCAGCCGCCTATGATTAAAATATTCTATTGAGCCTAGATGTTGACGTCTTGGGTTACATGACCGAAAAACAAGGACGGAAATAATTTTAAGACAAAGGGCAGTGTTAAAATTTCATATTTCGACGAGCCTCACGGATATACAAGAGGCCGTCTTTTGTGGATCCTCGCGTCGTGGCGAGTATCTGTCCGACTAACGCAGGATTTACATACATACGCCTGTATCATCACCGCTTATCTCGTCAATCGCATGCCTCGTGGGCGTGGGGAAGCTAATAAGGCTGAACAGGTGATATTCCCCCATCCCCACACACACGCGCTCACCCCCACCCGCCTTCCCCACGCCGCGGAAAATCTTCCCATGTCGGTGACTCGATAATTTTGGACATTTTGTCCAACGTCGCGTGCGGAAGAGAATGTCCCGTGTGATGTACCCTGACTCTCCTCTGTACGGCACGTTTCATTATATTTTACTAAGGCCTGCACGACAGAAGTCTCGTTTATTAAATGTAAAGAAAGCGCTTCAAAAGACACGTATTCGAATTCGCGAACTGAGATTAGGTCGCGAGCGGTTGATTTTAAGCTACTTACCTTTCAATATAGATACAGAACTGCAGCTCTCCTTTTAAATATTTTGACAGACGGGGAGTTGCACAGCGAATGCGAAAGAAACTGAACGGCAGATATAGCAT
Organism: Acanthopleura granulata; assembly: GCA_016165875.1. Classification (NCBI taxonomy): domain Eukaryota; kingdom Metazoa; phylum Mollusca; class Polyplacophora; order Chitonida; family Chitonidae; genus Acanthopleura; species Acanthopleura granulata. The sequence goes on along the minus strand of JABBOT010000009.1, from coordinate 18,615,499 downwards.
CTTAAACATAAATCCTTGTCTAAACATTACGGGAAGAAAATAGGGGATTTCCGTTTAACACAACGCCTAATTTCAATACAGCTATGTCTTGTACCCTCTTTTAAGGTATAGTTAGTTACCACAACTCCGAAATTGCCAACATTTCTGCTCCACGAGAGGCACTCCCCTCTCCAACTGAAACCCCCAATGTTACCACAGAGCCTCGTTCTGGAATGGACTGGAACCGCCCCGTGTCTGCAGCTTTCGCTCTGCAGCTTTCCATCTCGGAGAGCTCCTCTCTGTACCGTCTTTCAAATACCAATACATGAATAATGGACACATTGGAAAGTAAATCCAGAGCAGTTACGACAGTGTGATGATTTGCAAATATTCACACGTAACCGGTGAATCCTGCCCCTTCTCGCTAATTTCCCTCGTTTAGGCTTTTATTCTATAAACTGTTTGCGAAAATGTTTAAATAATAGCCCTTGCACGAGTTTCACGAGGCGAGGATCCATTATAACAGCGTGGCCAAAACAAAGTAAAACAAAGTAACGGTGTGACGGCGATAAGTCAAGTTGATCGACCTAGGCTTCGAAACCAACATTTGTACACCAGCCGTCAACCAAAATGGGCTTTCCGGGTCAAAAATCGCAAGACCAGTTTCCAAAAATGACAAATGACACAAAGCATCCAAAAACTAAGAAAATATATAAAATGTAAAACATAGGACGGATTCATGCAAAGGGAATCAGTCAACAGTTTTCAAAAATGACGAAAAGATGTAATGAATGTTCTAGGCGGATGAATTAAACCGGTATCCAAATCGTGCACCACTTTCGTATATATGGTGTTGAAAATCAATTATGTATGTCAGTTACCCTTTGATTGCAACTGTTTATAAATCCAGAGTGGCGATTTAAAGCAGTGAGTCAATAAATTTGAACAAGTACTCAATTTCTACTTCAGCTTCGAGTGTATCTGTGCATCCCGGACCGAATTCCATGAAGCACGACTGTTGTTACGGGGCCGACTGAACCGGTGGATTGCGCCCAACTAAAACGATGGCTATGATTGGACTAGAGTTTTCATCCTATGATTCTTATTAACACAAACATCATACGGTTGATTGACCAATAAGATCTTTAGATTTACTCAGAGGACCGTGACTAATATTTGTGTTTTTTTTTTACTGGAGATAATGTAGATCATGTGTCTGCTTTACTCGTAAATATTAGAGAGAGGAGTCCCGGCCTGTCGCTACATCAAAGCTTGTTATTCTTCCGGCCTAATTAGTCCAGCGTCTCACTAATCAAACTAATGCTTGTGTACACGGTACTGATCATTACTGAATGTAATAGAGGAGACATATCACTGGCTACAATATCCAAAGAAGCTGTATGCACCATTTTCGTCGATGTCCTCGAAAAATGCAAGGTTACCCTATTCGCTTAATGTTGTACCTTTATTTTTTTTTATTCATTGACGGAAATAAATCTGACTTTTTAAAATAAGGATTGTGTTTGATTGTTTTGTAGTCATTTTCGAGGTCTTTAGAAGAAAGAATGGGCGGGATAGTCCGCGTCCAATGATGTCGACATGCAGGTCAATTATCACTAACCTTGTGGGGCAAAAACTCAGTAATTGTACCCGAGGAAAACGATAGACAGTCATGTAACAAAAAACCCCATTCATCAACTTATCATCGCAAGAAGTAAATATATCGTGTATTTGTTTCTTTCCTGGATTATCTACTTTGACATCTAAATTTATCTTATTTGTTATTGACTTGTTGGTATCATGGGAAAGGAAAGTAACCCTTGCTGTTTAGACCTGCCTTGACCAAAATGATCACAGGGCCTACCTTCACCCTCCAAAAAATCTGCCCTTAAACCCAAAATTTCAGGGGTGTCGGAACGTATTCCAGTATATGAATGGAAATGCAATCCGTCATCCGGATTTAAGGGAAAATCTTTTGAGTGATACTCTGTTACATTTAAATATTTTAATGCTACGATAGCGCCGAACCTTGTAGGAGAAACGCTGTGCATCTGAAAAGGGGTCTTCCTTGAAGCCACGCTCACGTAATTTGATTTGCCTATCAACCTGTCGAATTCGACCACTTGAACGAAAACAGGACGAACGCTATTTCACAAGCCGAGTTCACACGCTGTTACGTTGTCGAATTTAATCAGTTGCATGAAATAATGACTGTCCTCTTTTCTTTCAATCAGGCAAATTCGGCCAGCCGATGTTACGAATCACATCTTTGTGAACAGGGTTTATTGCATAATGCAGCAGCCGCTTAATTGGGGCCAATTCCACCAAGCCAGATTTTACTAAGTCAAACTTTGAAATTTGACTTAAACAATCATCGGTACATTATAAGAACACAGGACATGAAATTATAGGAGCAAGTGTTATGTAAAGTCGAATGTTTCGCGGTTTGAACTTTTGTGACATGAACTACCGTAAACAATAAAGTTTCAAATTTTGACGTACATTAAATATGGCTTTGTGGACTCGACACTTGCACTATAGATGAACCTGAACAATGGTCAAGGGTTTAATGTCTGGAGGAAGCAATCCAGGCCTTCTAATATAAAAATACCCCTTCGTAGAAAAAACACACAAATATAGGTCAAGAAGCTACAGTAATGGCCCTAAAAAAAAAACAAAAATAAAACTTCACGTAACACGTACACGTAACCCAAAATTCAGACAGCGATACTGTCCACTACAGCAAATCGGTCCCCTGGCCAGTGAGGTTACAGGCTCGAATCTAACGCTCGCCACTTGGGCAGCGAGTTTTCACGAGGAGGTTAATCAGGTATATGCAGACACCTGAAGGCCCTGCATATTTGTATTTCAAGCACATCCGATTTTTCTTGTCATAATGGTTCTTGATACGACCGCAGTGAAACATTCTCATACCTGTCAGCTCTCACGTATTTATATTGAGTCTCACGTTGATGTTAGCAATTATCGTCAAGGAATACATCGAATAGATATGATTTCCTACGCTGATATATCGAGACGAACTTGAATATACTGGCTTGAATCTAGGCTTTTGGGGGGGAGGGGGGGTCCTGCATTCTTGAGTTACACGTTACACACACCCCTGTATGCACCAAATAAGTAATACATTAAACAGCGATATTGTAAGCTCTTCATTGAAGTTTAATGTTATACTGATACACAATGTCCGTTAAAGCTAAATGATGGATGAGGGGTCACCAGCTATTGATTGGAAAATTCATGAAATCGGTGAAGATTGAAAAAAGGCACAAGTTTATGACGCACGAATGATATTACTGATAGCGGGCGACAAATACTCAAAATGAAAATATTAATTCATGGATGTCCCTATAAACATACATGTACCTATAAATGCTAGGGTACATTCCATGCAATACAAATACTTATGTCAGCCAAATGTTTCCACACAACGACCCGAAGCTTCCCACCAATGCGGTCGCTGTGAGTTCAAGACCAGCTCATGCTGGCTTCCTTCCCGGCCGTCCGTGGGAAGATCTGCCAGCAACCTGCGGATGGTAGTGGGTTTCCTCCGGGCTCTGCCCGGTTCCCTCCCACCATATTGCTGGCCCTCGTCGTATAAGTGAAATATTCTTGAGTACGACGTAAAACACCAATGAAATAAATAAATAAATAAATAAATCAAATGTTTCCATGAAACAAATTAAGATATAACCTTTTTAAACAAATTTCACAGAACTCAATGAATACAACTTGGATCCGTTTCACCTAACCCCATTTCTGCTAAGAGGCGTTTTGCTTAGACAATTCACATCTTTAACATCTATTTGAGAAAACATCTGTTCGAAAAAAACATTCCATTACGGAACTTGATAGGATGATGACCTTTCACAGAAAGAATAACTTCAATTTACCCTGTATGTAACGTCTTCAAGAATGTATGTGAATTAATGAATTGTGAAGTAAAGAACACTATATATATATATATATATATATGTAGTGGGTATATATGGGAAGGTAAACCTAGATGGGTATATATATAGTGTGGGATACATCTTCAAATCTTAATGGAAATCAATCAGTCTACTGCAATTGAAAAACGAAATCAGTGGAGCATGAAATATGTTGATGGATCCCATGGTCTCGCTTGCACACGCAGTGAGGAAGAACGGGATATTGAAAACTGTTATTCTCTTAACAGGATGACCTGCCGGATTTTTAGTGGAGCCGATTCGTGTCTAGTTCATCTTATAATAATGATGGGTTCGTTTACATTTCTCCGGCAAATTACCACGGCCTTATATATTGCCTGATCGGCTGGCAGTGGCGTGTGGCACGCCATTATTACAAGCCATTACAATCCGACATATAGCTTGTATGTACAAAAATATTTCACCGACAAAGCTTGATAAATAACTGTTAAACCCCTTCATACAAATACATATATACCTGAAGAAATAAGAGAAATTCAGTAACGTGGGAATGTAACGGTGAGGTTTTCTCCATAGTCACGGAAATTTTAGAACTGTGCTCTTAAAGAGACTATAAAGACCACAAAGTACAAAATGATCTTGCGTCAGGAGGTTTGTCAGATATTTGGCGAAGTGCAGTGGTTTTTTCCCTGTCCTACTAGGTTTACCTTCCCCGGATGAACCCGATCGTTCAACGTTCATGAAAACCCGGCTAAACAATTAACTATAAAACTTCTGACCTTTGGCAACTTAATGACGAACTTTCCCACCTACTGTGACGCACAAACATGCACACCATATTAGTGGAAGACACGTGGTCTACAATGATGGTTAGATTGCACACTGAACGGACACACGATTGTCCTCGGTCATTGCACTAAGTAAGGATAATAAAGATTGAGATAAAGAATGATTGAATGAATGATTACGGCTTAACCCCACATCGGCAATATGTCGGCCATATAGTGGCGAGCTTAAGATAAAGAAAATGCTTCTAAACAGTGTATATCTTGTATAAGACTTTCTTACCCAGTATACGTATTGTGGATATTGCAAATTTTTTACCTATTGTAGATATTGTAAATTTTGTACCTATTGTAGATATTGTAAATTTCGTACTTGTGTGTATGTAGATGCATTGTAAACGGGAATCATTGCAATGAAAGGTTCGCCAAACATCTTGTACATGTCTGTCTTTAGGCGAGTTGTAGACGGAAATCATTCTGTTGAAGGATTCGCCCAAAGCGAAGTTCTTCTGTGTCTTTAGGGGTATTGTTGACGGGATTCATTTGTCAAAGATTCGTCAAAAATCTTATATCTGTCTGTCTGTAGAAATATTGTTGACGGGAATCATGCTAATGAAGTGTTCGCCCCAAATCTTATATCTGTCTGTCGGTAGACGTGTTGTAGACAGGAATCATTCTAATAAAAAGTTCACCCCAAATCTTATATCTGCCTGTCTGTAAAGGTATAGTAGACGGGAATCGTTCTATTCAAAGTTTCGCCAAAAATCTTACTCCTGTTTTTTTCTGTCTGTCCTCGTCCTGTTGTCCCAGGATCAATTAATGAGCTAAACGTCGATTTCTGGGCGTTTTTCTTACGATAAAGTTTAAAAGATCTATGGTAGGTGGTGAACGGGAAGGCCAAAATCAGTGTGTCATTAATAAAGTTAGTTATGGATCATATCATCTATTACAGGCCTAAGTGTAACGGAGCTGTCAAGATAATCAGTTTCGAGGTCGTTTCTGATTATGAGCATGTTATTTTTTTTATCATAAAACATACCTGCATCTCTATGGTTGTAAAGAAAGATTTAATGTCGGATCAGTTGCAAATCTTCCAAAAATCCTGCATTTGAAACGTTAACCTAATCTACATGGACATCAGTGGCAAAAATGAAGCTATGATATGAGTAACAAGACCACTAAAATCTATGTATGGAAATACCTTCATTCTTGTTCTTTTTTTTCAGTTTTTTCCCATCAAATTGAGTGCAGTCAAATATCTGGATTGTATGGTGGATTTCGTAGACCAAGTTGATAATATATATCGTCAATGACGTCCTGCTGAGTTTGTGAGGTTCAAAAGCAGAATTTTATTGTCAGATTAGCTCTTTCATACCCAGGCACGCGTTTGAGCTCTGCGGTTCACAAGACATTTTTTCGGAGCTCAACAGGAAGATGTATACAAAAGCTCTGTGATGCTATTGGTGACAGACTTTCTCAATATGGTCCACAAAACCCACCTTACAATCCAAACATTTCACTGCATTTAATTCTGTGAAAAAGATCTTAAAATATAAGAAAAATTATTTTCAGAGACAGTTTTCAATGGTCTTATTTGGCCGCCACCATATTTTTAAGTGTCCTAAAGGTTACACGATTATCAATGTGTGCTGCACATATCTTATCACATAGAATCCTTGCTTTAAGCTGATTTCAAGAAAAAAATACCATTTGTGTGCACAAAGATACGTTTATAATATGGTGTGAAAGAAAACACAAGCTTTCACGTATTTCACTTGAGGTTTAATGAGGTAATATGTTGTTTGTCCAGGACTATTTCGCTAAACCCTTGTTTCATCGCAGCCTATCTTTACTCGCCATTGAGGACGATGATTCAAATCCAGGTCTCGTTGATTCGATTGTGGATTTGAGTCAGGAGGGTTTTCGTGTATCTAACGACAGGAAATGCATGGCTTACTCCGCGGGTTTTTTACTTCAACCTAACTGCCGTGGTGTAAATAAAGCATTATTGAGAACAGCCTTAAACACTAATCAAATAAATAATTTGTAAACAAGAAAAATAGCTTCAGTGCATTTTAATATTTGACTTAACAGACCATAGTCTTGTTTTTATGACATTAATGCCATGTGTGTTATTATATTGGCGATCATACTGCCTTGCCATATCAAGCGATGCTCTCATATAAAATGAATGGTTATGGCTTAATGCCACATCGGCAATATCTCAGCCAAGTCATGGGGAAGGCTCTCATATAGACGCGCTACATAACTGCTGTAATGTTAAAGATTTCAGCAGGCAGTGTAAAACTAGAGCAGCGACGACAGTGTAATATTTGGCAAATGGTCACACGTTACCGGTGAAACTCCCTTGTGAATTTACCTCGCTTAGGGTTTTATTCTAACTGTTCATGTAAGTGTTTAAGAAGTAACAACGTACACACCTACGAGCGCCACGGCTTCAGCAGAATAATGCCCTAGATGGGAAGTTCACTGTGCTGTTATTTTCACGGAAAACATCGACTTTACACATCGATTTCTCAACACTATCAATATAATCTGGATTTATTACTGGCGTGGTAAAAAAAGCTAGGGTCTAACGAGATACTACAGTGTTAGTATTCAGCTGCTGATCAGCCATGCGCGGAAGGCACGAGTCTGAGTCACGCTTGATTAATTGCGTATACAACACTTCGGAAACCAGCCTTAGCTGGGATACAGCATATATCATATCCTATCACTAAATAAACCCGCATGCAACCAAGAAGATTATACAGTGTTCCATAGCTTTCGTGTCTGGATGTTGCTGAAAAAAAGAAAAACAGAAAAAAAGGCACAACCTTTGTAATTACAATTTTAACAGGTGACGAAAGCCTGCACTGTGAGGAGTTTGGTTGCGCGGTCAAATATCATATCATATCATAAGTTAAATTTCCAAAGGCCTGTTTTATTAACCAATGAGCATCATCTGTAAACTCCTATGCCAATAGTTTGAATGAAATGTGAAAAGGCGAGGAGTAAAAACTGCTGTGAGATATGTTAAAGACATTAAGTATGTAACCTGTTGTCTCAAAAACCGTTATGAATGAATAACAGTGTATGTTGCCTAAAGTTTTCTTGCAAGAAAATCCAACCTTTTTCGGTCTTATCCGTTGTTAACATTTTCAGAACTTCTTACACCAGATCATGCAATGATTTATTGATTTATTTACAATGTAATGTTTCCTTTGCGGGAGAAGACAGCAGATGAATTCCACATAAATGTGCAGAGTATTGCAGTGATTACGCTTGCGCCCAAGAGCTCTCGTCTACTTGCCCATGTCCTTGAGCTCATATATACTTAATATAATATGTATTGAGAGACAAGAATGGGCAACGGGTAGATGAGAGCCCTCTGTGCTCGCAGTAGATTAGCTCAGCTGGTATTCCGTATCAGGAGTTCAAATCCCATTGTCGCCGACGGAGTGAGTCCTACCACTGTTGCGTTTCAGTTACTCAAGGTTTGATGCTGGCAGACCTTCCCACGCACGCTCGAAAAGGAAACCAACACAGGTTGGACTTGAACTCACAGCGACTGCATTAATGTGAGGTTCCTTGGTAATTGCGTTGCGCAAGCGCGCTAGTTTCTACATAGCCCTACCTTAGAAATGACATAACTGAAGGTATTTTATCAGCAGTAGGAGTGATCACTGTAACTTTATGTTTATCCCTTCATTTGGATAATGCAGAAGTACTCAGCTAAAAACAATTAGAGCAACAAGCTGTTCACCCATCCATACGTAACTCAAGCTATCGATCAACTCAGTGACCTTAGCAAGCGCAGATTGATTACTTATGTTAAAGGTATTTCTTTTTTATCACCATGTTAATTATAGCTACTCTCTATACATCTGACAAATGTTCGACTCCCCGCTCTAACCCATCCCATGGATGATTTTCAGGCAAAACACATCAGCAGAAGCCCCGTAACAAAACCTTCAGTAAAACAAAAGGCGAGATTTAACAATACGAGGGTGATATCGATCGTTGATAGTTTTATTATTTTTTTCCTTGGTTATATCGAAGTTCTATACATGTGTTTTTTGGTTTCTCTGCATGTCAACACATACTGATGGTATCTCGATCGGTACGGCAAACGAGTGCAGTGAATATCGACACAATCCGTAGGTTTTTAAAACACGGAAAACCCTCAGAAATATATATGAGTGTTTTTAGAATCGTTTTTATATCGTTTTTCATATCCAAAGAAGCCATTATGTACATACCTGTGTTAACAATCATTGAATTTCTACAGGTGCTGTGCACCATTTCTCGAGACTAATGTAATAATTATATAATTACACGTTGTTGTTTTCCGTACCCTCGTAAAGCTCAGATTTTAAATTGTCAACATTTTCCAGTTGTTCAAATGACAAATCTTAAAAGTTGCAAAATGTTACACAGCGTAACGATTGTTTGGAAGTTTGACAACATTACAGCATTTTCTAAGCATTTAGCTAAATGTTAAATTTCAAACACTTTAGAAAGTGTTTACCCAACATTATACCCCCCCCACACACACACACCTGTACCAAAATACCCTCTCCCCTTCACCAATACCAAATTGCTCCCCCCCCGTCTCACCTATGTCAAAATGTTGCATTTAACATTATTAAAATTAATATATATGTAATATTTCAATTTCAAGAGAGTATAACTTTTTAACACTATTGTATTATTTCTTAATTTTTGGTTTGTGCGTTTGTTTTAAAGGGGGCGGTATAGCTGAATTGCAAAACTGGTCGTTTCGCTGGCAGCAAAGTATGAAGGTACTGCACCGAACTGTATATCATTTATGCCTGCAGTAATTCGGGCCCAGTGGTGAAGTAGTTTGTTCATTTCTACCAATTGTTAGGGCATATTTGTGGGCACACAGGCATCGTAAGGCTAGTAGCACTCTTGCGTTGAAAGAGAACAATGGTCAGTTCAGGCTTTGGAATAGGGCGTCGAACAACAATGAAATGAAGAAAATATAGCAATTCAGCTTGGACCCGAGGCGTCATTTTGGTGGAAAAAGTACCCCCACTGAGTGGCCCACTGAGGTTGTTCTAGGTGTGACCGACCTTTTCCAGCCCCAAACATCACCCACACCATCTCCCTAACGAGAACACAGGCTCAGACTCAGGTTTCTCAGCCTCGTGACTGTAGCTTTAAGTAAGGACGTTTGTATGGTGTTTGGAGAAGAGCAGGGCTACCTGTTACCGCTTGGGGTTTCTTCACCTATATAAACCTAACTGGCAAGGCAGGTTTAGTTGGTTTTGTTTATTTTATGTCTTCAACACCATACACAATATTTTTTAACCACCACAATCCTCATGTCCACTGTGAGCTCAAGCCTACCTCATGCTGGCTTCCTCTCCGGGCGTATGTGGACTGGTCTTCCAGCTTCCTGCAGATGGTCGCGGGTTCTGCTCGGTTTCCTCCCACCATAATGCTGGCTGTCGTCGTATGAGTGAAATCTTCTTCAGCACGAAGTAAAACACCAATCAAGTAAATAAATAATTAAATTCTCATGGCGTTGCCTTTTCCGTAATTTCTAACACCAATGCTACACTGACTCAGTTCTCGAGAACTATCTCATGTGACCAGCATGTTGTATCGGTCATGTGACCTTTTCGTTTGCAACAAGTTCATCTTCATAGTAATCCCATGTCGAAAATATTGGCCTAGAGGAAGGCCACAAACCCATTTCCTGAATCTTCTATCAATCATGTTTAAAAGTTTCCCCTGACAAACGTGCATTTTTTCATCAATTTCCATAATATTGCATATTTGTGTACTTATTACGTGTGTGACGACATATATGCGGAAACGGCCCGTCACCTTGATAATTTTAATAATTAGCGAGACACATGAATTGAACAAATTTATTTGAAGTAATTGCTTAGTCACGTGAGCTAATTAGAAGGCTGGCATGTTTAAGACAACGAAAGAAATCGTTTCCTGATCTTGATTAATAATTTTATTCATGCCACCATGTCGACGCATAAATTCTTTTATTAATTCATTATAACCATGGAAATATTTCACGGTGAATGGTTAAATAGCCTGCTATTCTGAAGTAAGTGGTGTCGGCGCGGACTCACTTAGTATATGAGGATGGCAGATGGGCGCTGTCATCTGCTAGGGTACATTTATAACGCACGAAAAGACGTATATACACCCCAAGCTGTTGTCTTAATTGAAAGTCTTTTCTGACTCTAGCCAAAAAAGGGAAGAAAAAAAAAGCTAGAAAGAAACAGCAAATATAATCCAAACGTTTCTGTGTATTTATACAAGAAATACTTTAGCGTCATATGAAAGAACGCATTATTTGCAGTTTGGCCAGATCTAATGGGCCTATGAATTATTTTGACCTATAAATTCATACAAATGTGCACTTAAATTATTTTTGGTGTTCAGAAAAGGGGGAGGAAATGTACGTGTTGATTGTCGGGCGGCCTGTGCAGATCAGTTACATTCATCATAGCCTGAAAAATAGTCTGGTTGATTTCCCCTCAGCGTTCCTTGCCGTTTCCTGTCTATGGACATATTTTTTCCACTTTTGTTAATGTTATTATGTTCTACATGCTGCTTGTTTGTTTGTCTGTCCGTCCGTCCGTTCAACTATGTCCATCTTTCTACCGTCCCTACTGTGTCTGGTACCTGTTGCTGCTTCGCTTGGCGCTGAGCACTGAGAGGTTACACCAAGAAAACAGGACTAGTCGACCCGGTGTCACTATAATGTGACTGGATAGGGTGTCGTGTCTCGTGCCTTCGGCATGATGTTCCAGTGGCCGCAGCACTTTGCAGACATGAGCTCGTCCTGTTACAAGAAGACACAGCGTAAATATACATTCTAAGGACTGCTCTTCGTCACAAAACTGAAACATTGCTGCGTACGACGTAAAACCAAAGCATACGCACATACATGCCCACTGTGTCCCCCTAAGGGCTTGAACGAGTCTAACTATTTCCGTAGGGACCATTAAAAACCTCCTTAAAAGCCGTCGGTTCCAAGTTGCAAGAAAGAGAAGAGCCCCAAAATAACCAGCATTCTCTGCTTTACACTACAGTGTTTGTGAGCCACTTCACTGAATCACAAGGGCAACTATACTGCAACAGTGACCCATGACTGCACGCAGAGCAAACGATTTCACCGTTTGGAACAAATTGTTTAGGCGCTAAAATATGTTGCTCCTCATCCATTAAATCCGAGTAAAGACATGACATAGGACATGATCGATTATGCTGGTTCAGTATTCTTCGGGATAGACAACCCATTGTGGATTTCATACAAGTTCCTGCACGTGCAGAATGATTAAGCTGCATGGAATACGAAGAGAACAACACTGTGTAGTGAAACTGCTTTGTTCCGGTGGTCGTGCTTTATTTCTTAGCTTTACTCTGAACTTTTTACGTCTTTATTCATCAATACCACATTATTTATTGAATAACCCAGTTCGGGTAACCTGAAAAACTACTGTACTAACTGTATGACGCTCATCTTACTGAAGTGTAAATCCGAATACACATTGTACATAACTGGTCTCTTAAAAAAAAAAAGAAAGACTACTGCGTACTAGCTGCCCAAGTGGTACTAATGGTACTGCATACCAGTAGTACACTAAATGTGTATTTTGTACATGTAACACGTGATTTGTATTAGCCGTGCACAATTTTCAAGGTCAAGTCGTTTTTAGAGAGTACATACCTGTGGTATAGCCGTCAATAAACGTCTACATATGTGGATTGAACAACTTTAGAACGACATATTAAAGTTTTTCGTAGTATATCATATGGTCAGTTGTCATAGAAGTAGTGCTTATACGGGGAGAAAATGTGTGGGTGGGGAGAGGGAAGGGGGAAAATACAGCCTTTCGAAAGGTATTTGATAAACTTGCAAACTTAAAGCCGCTGCGGAACCAAGTCGTTCATGTTCGAGACTCCATTGTTCATCAATCAGTCTAATCCACAGCACTTGGCGAGAGCGACGTATTAGTCAAACGTTGAATTCTCAGCTTAATTTGTTGTCTATTTAAAAATGAAAGCTAAATATGTTCAAAACAGAGGCCCCCCTCCCCGAAAAAAATGTGACTTTATTTTTAACCTGCACGCTCTCCCACTTGAGGCGTGTCGGTGTGACATTTTTAGAATTCACAAATGGTCAGATCTTTCATCGAATATTCACGAGTGGGAGTAAAAAAAAACCAGATAAAAATGCAACATATGAATGATGTAAAAATGACTTTTAATGAACCTATATAAAAACAGTTCTTTTATATGGACTGTTTCTGGATTTTTTTTGATCTATTACGCCACATGACGCAGTGCATAATATCGATAACTATCCAATATGCATAAGCTCTCACTGGTGCATCAGTTAACACAACGCAAATGGTACAGTGTACATCAATGATATGTATCAGCCCCCCCTCCCGTCCACCCCCTTCCCCCGCGGAAATATACTTTATGACATATTTCCTGTAAGTCCTTGAAGCTGATTACTGATAATATTCATCTGCTGAGAACCGAGACCAACCAAGAAAACAATAATTATAAAATCCAGTCTTCTGCTTAATATGTGGTTTTCCCGATCCAATGGGAAAAAAAAACGTTGTAAGGCTGGGCTGTATACATAATGTTAGGAACAAGGAAAAAGACCAACGTCCAATGTCGCATTCGCCAATTTCGATCCCGAGTCCGACACTTATCAGCAAAAACTGAAAAGAATTCGACACGAGACTTTTTGTGGTGACGTAACGAGCGAAGGTCAGCTGTATCCCGTTTTGAAGCGTAGAGGCAAAAGAAACATCAATAAACTATCGGACTTTCATCTGATAAGGGGGAAAATTGCTTTCTGATCTTCTTGTCTCAGTGGCTGGATGGCCTTCTAATGTTTTACAAACAGTCACGGGGGAAAACCACATGGTGCATTTTTATGTCCTTTTTTAACCATTGTTAGAAAGACAACGGGCGGCCGTTAAAAAGAAAAAGCCCCATATACGCTTGCTTAAACCGTCGGAACAATCGCCGGTATGCTCCTTTCAGTGCATGTGACTCGACAACAATACTACTAACCCTGATTACGTCTTTACAACAAACAACAGTTTTCACATGAAAAAATGCCTCATAATGACGCAGAAGCCTCTCGGAAATGTTGTGAATTTGAGTCCCGTTCATTTCTGGTTTCCTCTTTGGCCGTACGTGGGGAGATCCGCCAGCAATCTGCGGGTGGTAGGGGGTTTTACCCCTGTCTATGCCCTGTTTCTTCTGGCAATAATGCTGGCCGCCGTCGTATATGTGAAATATTCTTGAGTGTACGGCATAAAACAACAATCAAATCAACCAATAACTCCCCTCATACATGGGTCATCAATTGCTAGAGATCGATTATGTTTAATGTCAAAACTTAATTTCATAAGGCTGAGCAAAAGGTCCCCTAATGCTATTATGAGGGAAGGTCGGGCAGTAAATGGGTCACTTAGTTGAGGTCAGTAGTCTTTCAAAAACTCTTAAAAGCCCATCATGAATGTATTTCCTATATAGAAGTGCATGGCAGGTGTCTGACACTAATGAAGTCACCTTACTTACGTTGTATATTGCCAGTTGAACAATGTATAGTCAACTGTATAATATTTTATTATTACTTGTTTTTTGCCATATACATGTAATATTCTCATCACTGTGTACACCATTACAGTTTTGCCACGACAAGGCAATATATTGCCGAAGAGGCGCCAAGCCACAGTCATTCGTTCATTCAATCATTCGTCACCAATACAGTGCACCACGTCTTTATATATCCTTGGTGTATAGTTTTGTATTTAGGTTCCTTTACATTGTTTTCATGTTTTTGTTTGTTATATGAGAACATATCATCTAGACTAATTCTATGGACCAGTGACGTCTAATAAACTGCTACGTATTAACATCGCTGCACTGGTTTTAGATAAATTCTGCTTAAGACAAAATAATGGAGGGGTCGGTCGCGGAGGGGGGGGGGGGTGATACTATTTCAGCACTTGCATTAACGTCTAGAATGAAACACTAAGATTGATAAATTGACAAGATACCGGATTTCCTCGGTTACATGGGGGCTCAGTGGCCGAGAGGTTAGCACGTTAGGTCAGCTCCCTGACCCAGGAGCCTCTCACCAATAGGGTCGATATGAGTTCAAGCCCAGCTCTGGCTAGCTTCCTTTCTGGTCGTTCGTGGGAAGGCTTGCCAGCAATCTGCAGCCGATCTACCATCATAATGCTTGCGGCCGTCGTATAAATGAAATATTCTTGTGTGCGACCTAAAACACCAATCAAATAAATAACTAACGAAGATAATTTGACAAGAGGTCGGAAGTCATGTGTTAGGTGTTACAATTTTCCGACTATCCCACATTCAACGCTTATTTATACAAATTATATATTTCGCCCATCATAAAATGGGTGTTGTTAAAAGGAATGACATACTGTTTACTGCTAGTGATGAATCGCAGGAGAAGTCCCTGGCCGAGTTGTTTAACGCGTTTATGTCTCAATCACTAGAACACGCGAAGCATGGGTTCAAACGCACCCTTGGACGGGGTTTTGACCGTGTTGGGGAACTCCTAATGTAAAACTGACCGCCATCGTAAATGTAATCAAAAGAAAAAAATTCTCGAGTATTATCGTTAAACACCAATATAGGCATCGGGTGTTCATACATGCAGGAATCTTATTTTTCCTGAATCTGTGAAACACTGAATGGAGGTACTTGATGGTATAGGCTTCACATAACTTACATGTGCAGGAGGTGTCTATATACGTATTGTCTGATGAACATGTGAGTAAACTGTAAGTAGGCTACCTATCAAACCAAGTCGCGACTAAGCTCTATTAATAGACAAGTATGAAAATGAAGAATTAAATCGGACAGCCATTATTAAACGCTTGTTAACTGATTGATTGATGTTTTATTGGTTCATTGATTGACTCATTAGTTGGAAAGGTTTAAGGGTGGAGGAAACCGGAGTTAACGAAGTAAACCCCCGCCTTTCCCCACGCACCGGATTAAACTTCTGATTTAAAGCCGCATCCGAACCCGGGAGAACTGGGTCCAACCACATCTAATTTACAGTCGATAATGGTCCCTGATGCTGATTTTATAGCCAGATGCTAAATATAGCTTGACCAACTCGGTGGCCTAGTGGTTAGAGCGTCCGCCTCTGGCTGGGGAGATGGGGAAACCAGGTTCAATCCCCGGTCGAGTCAAATAAAAGACTAAAATTGACCCTTGTTGCTGCCTCTCTTGGGGCTCATCACTTATGCAGAGGTTAAAGCAAGGAAACAGGACTAGTCGACCCGGTGTCAGTATAATGTGACTGGGTGGGGTGTCGTGTCTGGTGTCTTCGGCATGATGCGCCAGTGACAGCACTGACACGACTTGTTACAAGAAGACACAGTATATTAGAATTCTAAGGACTCCTCGTCGTCATATAACTGAAAAAATGTTGAATTCGACGTAAATCCTAAATATACATACATACACATATGCGCATAGCTCCCAAACTGCAGCTGACATTTTCTACTGTAAAGAGATGTACGTGTGATATAAAACGATTTCGTACACGGGAAAGCCTACCTACAAGCTGCCGGTGGACGAGGGTTTCCCACGGATGTGCCCGGTTTCCTCCCACGTTTATGCCGGTCACCGTCGTACAAGTGAAATATTCTTGAGAACGGCGCAAAACATCAGTCAAATAAATAAATATACATGTGAACGGTGTTTAACACCGTAGTCAAAAGCATTTGCATGACTGATATGCATGTGTATGAATGGATAGGCTGCAGCTATTCGCCGTGTGACGGGGACATGCACGTGAACACAGATGCAAATTGTGAAGATACCAAACCTAAACTGCCGCAGTACAAAAAAGCATCAGGCAGAGTATTAAATAGCACTTTGGGGTTAAATACATTTAGTCGTGCGAGACATGGAAACCTATCTCATGAGCACATGCACATGCCGTGCACGCAAATATGGACATCAATAAAATGTAATTCTCTTTGGTATGGCTTGGAAATTTTGGGGTTTTTTATTGATGTTTTTTTTTCGCCCACGAGCTAATTGACAGTAATCCTTAGTCATTCTATAAATTGAAAAATAACCACTCATTCAGAAAGTTTTATTTATATCGAGGCCACTACTATTTTTTCAAAAGTTGACGTTAAGTGGAAAGTATGATAACCAAGTTTTGAAGATTGTTTTTTTCTTTAAGAAAGCAGAAATATTACAGACTGAGAAGTTGCGTATCAAAATAACTGAGAGCTTTATTGATTATTTGATTCGTAATAACCCATCTTCTATCAATTCCCTGTCCCCGCTTTGCCCATTTTAGAGTTATATCTTTGTATTCTTTTATAGGCTTTTTATAGAGGTTTGGTTTCTTAAGCTATATTGACGTAACTCAATATCTTAGGACATTTCGGAGTCATGCAACCGTTCTGTTGGGCTTGGTCCTGAAACACTATCATGGTCCACACGAGAAATTACTTTTTACCACAGCTTATCAAATACAAGGTTAACTATATTTACTTGAGTGTTGGAGGTTTTCTGTTATGTCATAACCCGCTATATCCAATGGATGTCTTTTTGTAGGAGTACTGCAAGGTGCATTGTTTTTTCCCCGGCTATTTTCGTATTTTCGGCTGTGTCCGGGCCAATGCGTGTCCATTCAGACTGCAAAATCAATCTATATTATTATATACAGGTGAAGGCCTTGTGACAATAAATAGACATGCATGTATGAGCAGAAATATAACATGATAAAACCGTACCAAAGAACACATGCACTTAATGGGGTGAACAAACCGACAATTGTCTAAATTTAATAAATCAACGGTGTTTTGAAAAAATAAACCTTTTACCCGCTTAACTTCACGATTTTTACGACAAAGGGAACCAATTCTCAAACTTTTTGAAATAAACCTGTATTTTAAGGGATATACCACATTTTTAAACTGTCAACACCTCAAAGCTCGCTCGAAGTAACAAGACATGAAGGGGCTCTTATAGGACAGAAAACGTACATATGATTGAAATTTAACCTTCTTTTCTCACCATGAGACACATATTACGTAACCAAATAATAAAATACATTCAAATAATTCATAGAAATATGGCATATCTATCGAAGTATGTCTACGGCTTGAACTAAGCGATTGTATTTTACTTGTATATTGTATCTCGTGGCTTTAAAATTGCTTCCTTTCTTCCTTACAGCTCACACATGCTGGTTTGATTGGATCAAGAAAACATTTTGTGTGTATTTGTTGGCAATATGTATCGTGTACTGATAAAAGTGTGCTGATTATGTATATGTAAAAATAGTTAATAAAGAGGCTTTGATGGGGATACATTACAAATCAGAATGATATGTTATTGTTAGGAGATTCATCCAGAAGAGCTTTCTAGTAAGATTAATCGAGCAAGAAATTTTCCTGTGAGACAGAAACGGATGTAAAAAAAAATGCTAGACGTTCTCGAAAACATGTAAATAGATAGCACTTCATGATGCGGAAGTCCGCGATGAAAACTCATAAAGCTTTACCCTTGATATGTATGACATGCTGATTTGCGTGCAATTACATGAAATAAGACAGAGTGGAAAAAAGCTATCATAACCTCCATCCACTAATTGGAGATCGAACGTCGTCGCCCTTGAAACGTAGGAAGGCATTACAAAAAAAGGCGCACTGGGAGTTTTTGTTTAGTCTCTTCTCCGTGTATGCGTGAATTAACACTCCCATGGACATGCACGAAAGCCTTGTGTTACCATGGAAACGTAAACACTCCGCCCATTTTTGACGATCTACTCGCTGGCCTTAGCACCTATTATATGAGCCCGCCCTTTTACGCGTGCTGAGTCGATCTACAAAATTGACACGAACGAAAAAAAGAGAGGGATTTTTTTTCGAGGCTGGTGTCTGACTATAAAATGACAGTGGTTTGTGTTGAGATGTCATAATCAGAAACAGTCTGTAGGGAGATATACTACAGCACTGAGGGAGAGACGTCGAAACTAGAGAGTCTTCTCTCCATTACAATCACGATGGGTTCACTCAGGTAAGACACTTTGATCTCACCGCGTTTATACTTGTGAAATAGCAGAAGACAAAGTTTTGTTGGGACGCAGTGAAAACTATCGCCTTTCATATAAGCTGGACAGAAAATACATCGACGGTGCGAGAATATTTATCGGGTTCGGTATCAAAACAACTTGTTTCTGGATATATAATTTTACTTTTAATTTCTTAGTCATGGGGAAAAGACTTGAAAAATTAGCTGTGTGGTTAATTTGATGGTCCTAGATGTCTACGATGTGCGTATGATCCATGTCTGCATTTACGTGGGTCCTATTGCATTTTACATAGCTTGAGTGTACATATATATATGCGTGTAAAAATGTCTTTACAACCTGCTGTTAGTTGTTGCCTTTTGAAGATAACAGTGGTGATCTCTCTATAAAAGGACTACCGTTTACCTTCCAAGAAAATAGTGTAAGGTATACAAGTAAAAGTGGAAGAATCTTCGCCATATTCATATGAATGGAATATTTGGGAAGGATAATACTTACAACGAAGCAAACTGTCTCCTACTCCAGGTGAGCTGCTTGCTTTATTTACTAAGGTAATGATGAAAATAACCAATGCCGAATGACCACAGGTATGTTTTCTGCACTTGTCATGAGGCAAAGTCACGAGACAAAAGACACAGCCTCAAACATCTTAAAGTTAGGTTAAATGGCGGCCGAGGAGTTGGCAGGTTAAATTCGTCAACAGGTGTAAAATGTACATAGCGAGTGAAAGGGGCCTAATTTCTCCCAATAAGATATTTTAGATCAAATTCGACGCATGCTACAGCAAAACCCTCTTCCGAACAATATAACCTTTTGTTCCCGTCTGGATGTGTTATCGTTTTATCAGAAGTTATGAAACAGTCTGTCCACCCTCAACCTCCTACCCCTGACGGTCGACTAGGTATATATGTTCATATGGCCATATGATTTATTTAATTATTTCATTGGTGTTTTATGCCGTACTCAGGAATATTTCACTTATACGAGGGCACCCAGCACTACGATGGGAGTAAACCAGGCAGAGCCTGGGGGAAACCCACGGCCATTCACAAGTTTATGCCCAGATGGTTAACGATGGCATCTACGCGTGTTTAGTATAAAAGTATAAAGATATTTCACACTCCGTTGCTATATTAAATTAATGTTAGAATTATCATTTTTGCAAATCGTTACAAATCATGTCTAAATTAATGCAGAGTATGTAATCATTCCACACCTGACGCTTGGCTGGGCTTGCTATTGATGTATATAGGGTAAAAACAATAGAATACCATTGTCAATACAGTTAACTAGTTATTCCTAATATATTCTCAGGTAAAGGCTACACGCACTAAGGTGGATTGAATAAGAAGAAAAAAAATGAAAGTGACAACCGAGCTGTCAGAAAAATGCGAAACAGATGTTACGAGAATAAACACGGCTTTTTTGTTCTGCATTTGCATATAGTGATCGGTGTGTAGTATTGTTAATGTAGGTTACCTATTTTTAAAACTTGACAAAAGTAGGCCTCGCACACTTTAACCTCAGATCGACGAAGCTCTGTATATAACCAATAATAGGTAAATTAGAGGAAGCTTAAAAAAACTTACCAGAGCTGTTAAGTGCTTGTCTGATTCTTACTAAAGTTATATGTGTAAGAAACTTCTTAAATGTTTTAAAAGCCTATATAGTGAAGGAACATCGGGCGGTGGTGGAAGAGCGGATCGTACGCGAGGTGATAAAGGTGCGAGTTCAAATCCAATCGTGGGCAGGGAATTTGTAGTTTGGCCTGCTTTCAGTGTTAATTGTCCGGGGGGGGGGGGGGTGACAATAAGCGATGGGTGGCGTTCGTGTGACCATTTCCTTAGTCCAATGCTAATTGAAAGTCACGTATCTTTAGCCTAAAATTGAAATCCAACTTAAACTTTTAAGTATAACAAACAACCTGACAAAACTTCGCTGATTTGTGCTAAGGTAAAAATTTGAGCTTTGTTTCATAAAGAAGACTAAAGTTGTGGGCTTTTGTCCGAAATCATTTTGTGTAACAGTCCATAGGATTTGCAGTGAGAACAAGGCTTCAGGTTGGTTTCTTTTCTAAGATATTTACTTCTTATTTCACGCCGTACTCAAGAATGTTTCACTTATACGACGTCATCATTATCTTGAGCAAATAATAAAACAGCAATCAAATAAATACGCTGTGAGTTCAAGTTTCAGCTCCGCTGGCTTCCGTGGGAAGGTCTGCAAGCAACCTGCGAATGGTCGTGGGTTTCTCCCGGGCTCTGCCCGGTTTCCTTCTTACTGTTGGCTGCCGTCGTATAGGTGAAATATTCTGAAGTACGGCGTAAAACAAAAATCAAATAAATAAATAAATCAAATAAATAAATGAACATCTTTACTGTTCGCCTTTCAGAATCGTGGGTCTCTTTGTGGCAACCGCTTTCGTTTGCTCAATTCTACCAACATATGTATCAGGTAAGTTATATACATGTATAAAAAAACATCCTCGAGATGTGGCATAATCAAATGACTGAGTCACGACTAACCATAAATGATGCTTACATTGAATGCGTATATGAAGGAATTACCGGATTTGCAAAAAATACACGCAACAAATGGTTTATTCATCTCCCGAATCCTTGTAGATATGTGTACGCCAAGGCAAATGTAAGACGAAAAGGATCCGCAGAACAACTCAGAGTTGAAAAAGTTGCTGAAACAACAAATAGTAGCAAGAATAATCTAAATATAAAAATGGACGTTGTTCCATCCACTAAGATAAGAGATTGCGCCTATTGTTTCAATATGAAAGACTACACCACAGACAGTAAAACCAGACCAGTGACGACTGTGTGATAGTTGGTCACAGAAATGGTCACACCTTATACCTTGTACCGGTGAAACCCGGCCTCTTGTCAGTTTATCTCAGTTAGGGTTTCATTCCAACTGTTCATGTTTAAATGTTTAAGAAGTGACAGCCTATACAGTCCCTTGCACCATGACTTAGGTAGAATTAGATAAAAAATCATGTTACTGCTCAAACCTCATAAGGATCAATGAAGAGTTGTCTTTCTTGTTGCAGGTTGGCAATCCTCCTCGGATTCGTCTGGGCAGGATTATTCCCACAACTTCCGTGTCGGTTATGGCCGCTATCAAACAGAGGGATATTCAGGGGATGACTCCAGTCAGCAGGGCAGGGGTTATAGAGACCTTCCCTGGTTGCTCCCACGTCAATCGGCGTATGATGGCCGAAGACGCACTCCAGTAATTCGACGTGTGTATCCAAAGAGTCCCGGTCAATACCCAGGTCCAGGCGGGCCTGGTCCATACCCAGGTCCAGACGGCCCCGGTCCATACCCAGGTCCAGGCGGGCCTGGTCCATACCCAGGTCCAGGCGGCCCCGGTCCATACCCAGGTCCAGGCGGGCCTGGTCCATACCCAGGTCCAGGCGGCCCCGGTCCATACCCAGGTCCAGGCGGCCCTGGTCCATACCCAGGTCCAGATTATTCCGGTCCATACCCGCGTCCATACCCTAAACTTGACGGTTCCGGTCCGTACCCATACTATCCCAATTCATACCGACCTACAGATGGCCCACAAATTCAACCACCTGTATACCCAGCTCCCAAGCCACACCCTCCTGTTCATCCTAAACCATATCCAACAGTAGATCCTAAACCATATCCACCCGTTGATCCAAAACCATACCCACCCGTTGATCCAAAACCATATCCACCCGTAGACCCCAAACCATATCCACCCGTTGACCCAAAACCATACCCACCCGTTGATCCAAAACCATACCCACCCGTTGACCCAAAGCCATACCCACCCGTTGATCCAAAACCATACCCACCCGTTGACCCAAAGCCATACCCACCAGTTGACCCAAAACCATATCCACCAGTAGATCCAAAACCATACCCACCGATAGGCCCCAAACCATACCCTCCAGTAAACCCAAAACCATATCCACCCTTTGACCCAAAGCCATACCCGCCTGTAGATCCAAGGCCATACCCGCCCTTTGGCCCAGTGCCATTTCCTTCTGTCCCACAGCCCACCCGCCCTACCAAACCACTCCTACCTTCCAGCCTGTGCGACAACTGTCGGTTTAAGAACGGTGTTGGCTACAACCCTTACCCGAAGAGCTGCCAACATTACGTCACATGTCAGCGTTATGACGGCTATAAGCTGATTCCCACTAAAATGAGCTGCCCATACAACCTTTTCTGGAGCCAGAAACTCCTGACCTGCGTGAAACCCGGGGATACTAAATGTGAATACGGTAGGTGGCGCTCACGGCGTTTAGGAATAAATAATGCATTTTCTGCAGCACTGCGGCCACACATTATAATAAACTACAGCGCAGGAAATAAAACCAGAGCAGGGTTTAGGATCTGATTCTTACTGTCCATGTAAGTGCTTAAGCTATGTTTACACTCTGCACGGAAATCGATCCGGCGCCCGAACCGAATTCGTGAGCGATAAGGTTTTCAGAGGATTGCATTCACACACGGCAAATTCGGAACACGAATCCGGTTTCCTAAGTAAATTTGTTTCTTGAATAAGCTTGTCGTTATTTAGTTTGACAATGGATCATGAGGTAATATCATTAATAATGAGCATGTAAGAAGAAACTCACGAAGAAATCACAGCGTGTATTGTTGCTTTTGTTCTTGTGTTGACGTGAATCAGCACACTAACTAGGTTATACAGTGGCCAGTTTTCAATGCGAGGCGAAGTAGGTATCCCGCCAAATGCAATACATGTAATCAAGTTACCGTTTTCATATCCGACACGCTGGCTGATCGCACTCCACACATTCCTCTTTTCCCTTACATCTCAGTAATTGCAATCTCTCAGATCAAACAACAGCTTATACCTTCCACTTCATGAATCAGCAATTCAGTGCGATCTCCTACTTGTCGCCATGTTTAAAATGTTTAATGATGCTGATTGGTCAGTAGTGAAAATCCGTCATGATTTTTCTCCCCGGATGGGAAAAGGTGGGTCCACAAGCCATCTGCCCGAATCCGTGGCTTGGCACGAATTCGGCTTCGTTTTATGTTAACGGTTGTACGTTTTACATTTGCCACGAAATCGGAGCGGAATTCGCCTCCGGGTCGATTTCCGGGCCTAGTGTGAACGTAGCTTTAAGAGTTACAACTTACACCACCCACCCCCTTCCGCTCCAGCACCATGGCTTAAGAAGAATAAGGTAACAAGAAATGAAGTGATGTTGAATGCAAGTTATTCGACGTGCCTGGTCAAAAGAGAGATGTCATGGCGAAAGTGCGTTTGTGTGTAAGAGACATAGTCCAAGTGAGTTTGAGAATACTAAAGCGAGGAGCAACTGCAACAATGTTACAGTTAATACGGCTTCTAGTCAATTTATCTCAATTAAGGTGTTATTCTAGCTGTTCTTACAAGGGATTAAATACTAGCAACTTACACGCCACCTAACACCATATGGCTGAATAAGAATTAGGTAAGGCCAAAACAGCGATGTTAATCACATTTTATGAAACCCTTCTTGCCAAAGAAATTTGAAACTCTCTCACTGGGCCCAGTTGTAGATTTGTTTTTCATACATACGTTTCTGTTATCATTTGTGTTTCATTATCCCCTAGATAATTGCCTTGCGACCAAGGCTGGTGCTACCGCACCTGTCTACGGCAACTGTGCCGCTTACCACGTCTGCGACGGCTACCGGCGAACACAGGCCATCTTCTGCTGTGCTAGGGGATATCGCTACGAACCCAGTTACGGATACAACAAGCCTGGTCGCCAGCCGTGCGTCAGAGATCCTGCCTGTCGCGATACCTGTGCTCCAAAGAAGACTCCTGTCGTGAAAGAGCGTAAGTTTGCAGTATTTATATCATTGGTTGTGTCCAGAAAAACAAGGAAAACAGCTCTTCAGTAACTCTGTCAAACCACGGAGTCGAATCCGACATTAGTATACAAGCCTCCAACCGATATGGGCGTTAAGTGTTTCAGTGTGTTGCACACGACATTTTCATATCTGTAACTTGTAAACACAAGTAATCCGAAGCCAGGAATCCAAAAACTCCACGTCTCTAGGCTGCACAAGGAAAGCAGATAGCAGACAGCTTTGTTCACACCTACTAATCCGTTAAAGACAGATCCCTGTGTTTTCGTCATTTATACCGATCAATGCTTTCATCATTCCTATACCAATCCAGCAAAAACTGATACATGTTTTCGTCATATCTCTACGAATCCAAAGCAAGCACATACATATTTCGCTATTCCTACAGATCCAATCACTTCAGATATATTGTGTTTGTTGCAGGCTGCAGGCTTCGTCCTAGTAGGGACCCTTACAAGTATCAGGAGTTTGTGAACGGTCAATACATTCTAAGGCCGTGCGCCCCAGGAACCCGCTTTGTCCAGAAAGACTGTGGCTGCACCGCCGCACACAAAATCGCTCCTAAGAAAGGCAAGTCATTTTCCTTCTTAAATATGAAAGGTGTCAGATTTTCACAAAACAAAACACAATACTTTGTTGCTCGTTGGAAATGATAATATAAAAGATGTTACAGAATGGCCGGTAACACCTAGCAGCTACGACAATGTGATAGTTGGTAAATGATCAGACGTAACCGGTGAAGTCCGGCCTCTTGTGAGTTAATCTTAGGAATTAGGTCCTGTTAAACACGTTCCTTATATGTTTAAAAAACTTTAATTACTAATGTAATCAATAATGCAGAAAGTGCTTAATTCGTGAACAATTAAAACAACGGTCACGTTGTTTAAAATGGAACTGGTACCAAGTAAGCTAAGCATATCCCAAAAAGACTGATCAAAATTATCAAATGCTATCGCAAACTACACTTATTGAATCTTTCTGAAAATACCGCGCCCCACAAGCAGAGTTTTGCCAAGTGACATCTGCACATGCACAGCGCTAAAATCGCGATAACGACGAACTGCCATCAACCCCTTCTCTCAGATCTCTGGCTAGTAACTTAGTTGTTTTTATCATTGTTATTCTCTTGCTCACACATAGGATGCCATCCTGAAGTCTTCATCGACTTCAAATTTGGAATCCGGGACGTTTCTGGTAACTTCGTGTCTGTCGGTAACGAGTGGAACAGGGTCAAGCGAGTTAAAAACCGCGCGGCCAAAGACGGCTTCGCTGGCGAATTCTACAACGGCCAGCTCCTCCTCTGGAGATTTTCGAACGCGCCATTGGGGCCTCCTCTAAAGATATCCTTCGTCTTCGTCGAGAAAGCGCACAAGAAAGGCGGCTACGGCGGTAAAAACGAAGTGCTCGTCAGTAACGGGGACTGCGGCAAAGGTCCCACAGTTAGCATAACTTTCGACCGATCTTCTCACACCGTTACTGCGCTCGTTCTCACGAAATCCGGCTACAACAAATACTACAAACCTGTCTTTGTGACCGTGAAATATGCGGTAAGAATTGAAGTATTTATTTTATATGACTGGTGTCTTACGCCGCACTCAAGAATATTTTACTTTTACCACAGACGGTGGTTAGCATTATAGTGGGAGTACACCATGCAGGGCACGGGGGAAACCCACCACCATTAGCAGGTGGCTGGCAGACCTTCCCTCATTCAACAACTGAAGTAGTTATTAGATGTTGGATAATAGCTAAATTATAAAGTCGGAAACCCTTGCCTAATGGTGTGGTTGTGTGTGTTGGAGTGCAAATAACAGGCGCCTTTCTTAATCACAGTATAGTTTTGGAAATCGGAAGTATCGAGAGACAGTTGCAAACCTGGACTGTTGGCATTTTTCAGATTTAGGTATATAATGGCATCTCTATAGATTCAAAAGGAGATTGAGCATAGATAAGTCATTCTGAATGTGCATATATATGCAGCGTTTGTGAAGGCTATTCATCCTTCAGTCAGGCAATCAACTAGTCATTCACAATATCATCCATTCGATGTCTCTGTTTCAGCCGGGTGAATACAAATATGTCACTTATCATTATGACGGCAAATATCTCACCCTTACGGTCAACAGTCAGTCATCCAAGGAGACGAAATACGTGGCTGTATACGGTAAGTTTCTATCCCATTTCGGAGAGAAACATTGACGGAAACGACTGTAAAGCATCCTCACTACAGTTTACTACTTTCTCAAAGGAAACTATAACATCACTAGAAGTCGGCACCGGTAATGAAATTTTGACCTGATTTGGTATGTGAAACCGTTGTGTGGGACATCCGGTTGACCTGCTTGCAACAATATTCATTATGACTGGTCAAATGAGCGTTCTGTTCATGCTCGGAAAGGTCCATTCAGTGGCCTTTTTTGATTTTCAGAAGATAAATTTCAACTGAAATCTGCAGATTCTCTCTCATTTAACTGACGATGTTGGAACAAATGATTTGGGCAGAACGCCATACAAATTTCAGTCACGGATCAGCCATAAACCCCTTATGCTGTAAAGTGGTTTTCCACGAACACTTTATTGATTACGATTGATCATCGATCACTAATGATCATTTATTCCGAGGTTTTTACACTTAGACTTCAGAAAAGGCTTCGTGGATTCTACCCCTGGGGCCGATTCCACACAGCTATTTCGCGACATTTAAACTTTAAAACATCGTCACAGTTCTTAGTTTTTGACATTGGAAGTTGAAATTTTGACACATTTGTCTGGTGATAATATTAAGAATGTGGTTAAAATTTTAATTTCTAGAACCCCAAATATAAGCTCTAAAATCGTAATTGAAATTTTGACTTAAATCAGCAATGGCTTGTGGAATCGGCCCTTGGTCCTTAATTTTCATCGGAATGCAATACACCGGGACGCAAACGAACGTAGCAATGTTTTTATTTACACTAAATTAACTCATTGAACTAAGGAATGCTTTTCGCCTCATCAGGTGACATCGCTGTCAGCCAGTGTGCTCTCAGTATTGGCGGGGTTAAGGGCGCCACCCACTTCTACGGGCTGCTTGACGACGTAAGTTCCTTACAAAATGCTTTTTATTTTATTCCATCATGTTTTGTTTCTTTGCAAGCACATACACTGACTTGATAATTTGGTGCGAATCAATCATTTCCTTACATGGCACAACCACTGAAAATGTTGACTAGTTTATTCCACCGTGTTTTGTCTTGCTTTAAATATGGCATGTCAGTGTAATTTTGTACCAATCAGTCATCATCATAAAGAGCTATATGGATTTCTAAAGTTCCGAAGAGGAGTTTTTACAACATGCCATTCCACACAGGTTTTAATAATGGAGACAAAATTCCGTTGAGATTGAAACTGAAGATGTACTAGTAAAGAAGTGTACCCTGAATCTTGGACCCTTTTCGCGTTAGTGAAGAGTTAATGCTCCTTAATTAATCTCGATTCTTGATTTTTTCCAGTTCCAGCTTTTCCAGTGTGTTCCTAAACCTGTGGCCTCCTTGCCATACAAACCCGCTCTTGGAAATCGTTACCCTGCACCTGGCAACCGTTACCCCGCACCTGGTAATCTTTACACTGCATTTGGTAATCGTTTGCCAGCCCCTGGAAACCGTTACCCTTCGGAAGGAAACCCAGGACCCGGATACTTTCCTGATGGGAAGCTCCAAGACAACTCACCAGCTTATCCAACCGGCGCCGGAAACCCTTACCCGACGCCAAGTGAAGTTTACCCACCCCCTGGACCACAGGGACCCGGATACTCTCAGAGAGGAAAGCCCTTTGGTAACACATATTCCAGAGATGGAAATCAGGGACAGGTCGATCCGTATAGCAACAAGAAAGTCATAGAACCGTATCCAAAAGGCCCTCAGCACGACCAGTACAGGAAGTAGTGGACGATTGACGTCCCCCTAGTGTCGTATTGTGCCAACACCAAAAAGCATTTTCGTACATATTAACCGATGGACTTTAAGAGCGAGCAGCATAAGATCTACAATATACATTGACCTTTTCATTTGTTTTTGGGTCGCAGATTTTCTCGTTAGTAAAAATGTTAGACCGGTCAGTTGTTGACTCACTGACACTCGTTATACAAATCCTGGTCTCGATTCACAAAACAGTCGAAGGTTAGGTTGATTGTAACTACGATGGGAACAAATGTCGAAGACATTCGTAACCATGGTAGTTACGATCAACTTGATCTACGATTGCTTTATGGAACAGTAGGGGCTACTTTCACAAAACCTGGTAAGTCCTATTTCTCGAAAGATTTTTTCTTTTCTTTTTTTTTTTTTTGCGTTAAAAGAAGTTGTCTAGGATATCGTGCCACAAGGCAAAGTCAGTTACGAGAAAATGACTGACTACGTTTTGTGAAAGCGGGTCCTGAACGAAGCCAGTTTTATTTATGTACGTGTTACCACTCTGAGTGGTATTTGTGTTATCTCTCTGGGAGGCATTTGTATTCTACCCTCCACACGAAGATGACTAAATAAGGGCAAACATGTAAATGAGCCGAACTTGGACACTGGTTATCAGATATACCCCATACTTAACATGTGTCAGCCACAAACATTAAGTTATTTGAGGGATAACGTTTTTATTCTAAATTATAGAAATGGTGCGGGCATCGTTTTGTATATATCGTGGTAACTTGAAAAAATAAAAAAACAACCCTGAAGAACTGGGGAGCGACCTGTCATTGATGTATGAAGTGATACACATTTACTGTCAAGGTGGCGTGAATTGTAGCTTTAATAAGTGGACCTTTTTTTTCACATGTTATTTATTAATCTCTTACCTGAAGACGGCTAAAAGAATGTGTAATTCAAATGTCATTTAGTAGCATTGAAGAGTAATTGGTTTAGGGTTTCATTATTAGTTTCATTTACAGTACAAGTAATTTCATTGGATGGTCCCGCCTTTGTCTTCGACCCCACGGATCATAATGAACGCGTTAACTATTAGTGGAAAATAAGCGAGGCGGATGAGATTTTATTCTTTCGATTATTGTGAATTTGTATACACCGTACTGCCTTAAACTACTGCAATCAAACGACAATGTTATTTATGACTTAAATGTTTTTGTACTTCAACAGATTTGCAAATTTGCTCATGTGGACCCGGTCGGTGTTTTGTCCGAGCTTGTGTTGTTTATGTGCCATAAATAGCAGAATAAAGTAGCTTATGCATGACATATAGTCCTTCTTGAGACTTATTCAAATAGTGTCATTTCTCTGCATGTCAGTATTTCTTTATTTATTCTTTTGATTGGTGTTACGCCCGATTCAAGAATATCTCACTTACACAACGACAGAAACCAAGCAGTTGAGTCCAGGAGAAACCCACGACCGTCCGCGGGTTACTGGCAGACCTTAGCACGTAATTCTGAAGAGGAAGCCACCATGAGATGGACGTGAACCCACAGAGAACACATTGGTGAGAGGCTACTGGGCTGCATGTCAGTAAGCATTTGATTTGATTTAATTTGTTGATGTTTCTACATTGTACTTCAGAATACCTTTGTACTTAAGTGAGATTTGATTTACTCGCGTTAACGCTGTACTCCAGGCTACGAGTATATTTCAAAGATATACGATGGCGATCAGTCTCATGGAGGAAACCGAAGTTCCGGTATACCGTTTATTTAATGCCGACACTAAATAAATGAGTGAATTCGGATAGGCAAGTGAGCGTTTTCCAAGCTCAGTTAACGATGATGTACGCCACACTGTTCTACAAAGTAACTACTTTATACGAGTAGCAATTAACCTTCACAGAGTTTAATACCTGCACAATTACATCTGATATTATGCAACTGTCGCTGTAAAGGGTGATTTTGCCTTGCGTGAATTCCATGCAGCGCAATGATCACATCGAAGCAGTGACGTCACAGATGCTTTCTGATTGATTGATTGTTCATTCAGCAAATGTAAATTGTATGCACAATGACATATTCTTTCATAAAAGGCGGGAATAAACTCCGGCGGACTTCGCTGCTAAACATCCTCTGATTGATACATATCTACGTTTCAAGAGAATATATATGTGGTACAACAACTATACCTGGCTTTAATGTCGAAATGTAACTTACAGCATGTTTAACAGCAAAGAATGAATCTGGTTCAATGAGGTGCAAGAAGTCCACAGTAGCACCGCAATCTTTATGTCCTTTTTTTTACTGAGAATAAAAAAATGCCCAAAAGTAATGAAGGACATATTTCGAATCGGCACGATATGGTCTTTTACATGATTTGCATAATTTGTGTAAATGTGGTCTGTTCTTTTAAGTGAAGTAAAACAAGACATAGGGCAATTATTTTAAAAATAATTTCTGTTTAATCACATTTTTAAATCAGAAAATGCCATGTAATTGATCCCTTGAGGTACATGTACATGTATTCTAAATGAAAAGTATATCACATAAACCAGAACAAATTCTAAACTGCTAGGCGCCCATTACCTGTGAATCAGAAACATACAAATGCACAAGTTAACATGTCTGGCTGGGAAAAAACTGTCACAAAACTTAAGTAGGCATGTTTGGAACATTCGGGAAGGGGGGTGGGGGGTGGAATATGGCACCTAAATTTAAAAAATGTACGTGAGTAACTCAAGCAAGTCTTGACACAAATCTGTGAAACTCCAAGTGTCTTAATAAAACGTATGTAATAAACACAACTCATTCTCTGAATGCAACATAACGGATATAATAACATACGGATAAAATAAATGTCCTTCAATACGCGTCCCTGATCCTCTTGGAGAATACCCTGATTTTTATAATTATTGGGACACCTGGTCTGTCCTATTCAGCCAATATACAAGTAAATGTAACAAGAATACACAGTTACTTTTTCCCCCAACACGGTTAGTCCATCTGATGAATAATATATCTTTAGTTTCACTCTGCGGTAAAACTCAAGAGGATGGTAGTTTTGGGCTTGTAGCACTGCTGATGCTCGACCCAAAAATTAGAAGAATTAGGGTACATGCTATTATTGGCTATAGAAAACTTCCACGGAGGGTACCTCCTGTTTGACAATTTTGTCATTTTGGAATTTTACTTGAAGAGTTGTAAACAGTAAACAGAGTAAGGGGAAAATACGTGCACGTTTCAGAGATGAAACACGCCTGTTTTACATACGCAAAAGGAGAAAAAGATCAAGCCTGTTTAAAAATGCTCTACGTCCAAGTATTCTGTCCTTTCTGGAGCAAGATGATTGGGTCAAAATATATCAATGCAATTTCAGTTTTCCTCTTTAAGCACTTCTGTCGTATATTATTAATGTTCTCACATTAGGCATAAGCATAAAACATTTCGAAAGCATATCAATGTACACAAGCAGAATATATTTTGTAAACATAACAAAAAATGTCTCGGTATCTTTTATCTCTTCATACATAATCCAGAGCAATCAGTTTAATCATTTAACAAGGGTTAAATCACCTTATGCATGTTTATGTATATTCAAGCAAGGAATTAAGGAAAATGCCAAAATCTCTTTTTGAAACCATAAATGCAAATGCCTGTTACTCTCAAGTCTTCATTTTAGGGAAACTGCTGCTTTTCCAAATTGATGTTTGCATGACTACCATTTTCCAAAAAAAGAAAAATCGATATAAAGAGTATTCTTAAATCATTTTGTATCACAGGCCCATTGGAAATCCTAATTCTCATCATTTAGGTCTCTAAAGCTGGAATAGTGCTTTATTTACATTCGCTCTCTAAGACAATGATTGGGTGCATGTAACATTCTATTATTTTCAGAGAATCTGTCGGGAAATACTGCTCACCATATAATACATCAGATAACACGTCATATGCATGAATATATCAGTGTACATGTACAGATTAGTTTATGAAAATTTCTCAAAAATATAAATTTCTCAGAATTAATGCACAGTTGACACACTTCATCCACACATATGAATGTGTGTATGAATGTATATTCCTATCCCTCAATGCTGGCCGTGCTCTCCTCGTGCTTTGTGAAGTGTGTTACAACGTCTAATGTTCAAACAGCAAAGTGCCATTCAGTAGTATCCTTTTTTCACAGCCTTTTATACACATTAATTAACATATCAATATAGATAAAAAGGTCTTCAAAAGTGAAGTCATCGTTAAGCTGTCTTTCAAAAGCTGTGTGTTATTTGATACTTCGAGCACTCAAAATTATTTCATTAACTCATGCAGACATCAAAATACTGATGACCAAATAAAGTTAGAGGTGAAATCCCCTCGACACTTTCACACATGAAAACATTTAGATGCAACAGAACGAATGCCCTTACCAAACATGGCAACTTGTCCTCATATACAAAGCTTTACTCATCTACATCGATATATAGACAAAAAATTGTAACAAATATTTCTAAAATTCTTCAGATATGCCACTTTTGGAATAGAATCCCAAATATAATCGATTTCACTTTTAATCAAGGCCACAAAATTTGCAAGAACTTTAATCCCCAACAATGACATGTCATGATGTCAGATACATAAACATTCTCAAACAATCAACGGAATGAATTTGATTCATGTCACATCAACAACAACAACAACAAATGCCGATTCAATTTTTGTTTAACAGTCTAGCACTTGGCACACGTTTGGCTTGGAGCTATAAAAATTAAAGTAATAATGAAACTCAAAAACATTTCTGTCATGTTTTTTTTTCTATTTGATCAACTTTGGAATGATCCTGCAGACGGCGTCTGTTCCTGGTCATGTGACCTCCCGTAGTTGTCAATCTTCCTCGGCTAAGGAACTGTCTTGCACTGTTGTCCTTTTGCGTGTTCCATTTTCTGCCTTAGCAGCACTCTGATCTGTTTCCTCTTCCATTATCTACCAAAAACATGAATATGTAGTAAATCATACAAGGTTACAGAAACATTATCATATAAAAAAAAAAAACCTAGAGAAAACATCACCTGGATATCGTACCAGACATTTGTATTGGTATACTATTCATAAACAACTACAGACAGATCAGGTCTGAAATCACAAAATCTATTTCCAACACAATGTTCATCACAAACCACCAAAGAACTAAGAAAGTATACAAACAGAGAACATAGGATGGAGCCACGAGGCAAGGAATAATCTAGCAGGATCATAAATTTTAAATAATCAGCAAAAAACCGGGCAAGTCAATTCATAAGTTATACTACAATGTTTCTGGTGTTCTTGAAAAGTACAAGATTTGCATACAACTAGGAAGGTAACATTTAAAATGGCCATACAAGTGACTTTGTGTGTATTTATAAGGGCAAAGGTATACTTCGCTTCATCTCACTGGTTTTAACTCCATGCTCAAGAATTTCCCAACAGTATGCCTGCAGTCAGTTTCATGGGTAGAGGAAACCAGAGTGGCAGGTGGGAAACCACAGGAAACCACTGACCTTTACAAACCTCCTGACTTGAAACTGCAGCTCAAATAGCCAGAAAATGGATTCGAACATGCAAACCTCATGGGCCAAGGGCAAAACAGTCACAGACAGCAGAAAGGCTTTGGGCACATAGGACATCACGAAAGACTTAAGTTGCATACAGAACATTAAATTCTGGGTTAAAACGCTGAGGTTGAAGCAGGGTTGAAGCCACCAGGAATAAAAAAGAAGCATAAAAGTGAGTGGAAATCACCTGGACTTCCACTTAACTTGTGTGTGTGTATATATACATACATATGTATACATATATAAATCTGCTTAGAGTTTAATGTCTTCCTAAAAATTTTACCTTTATAATGAAACAGCTGCCATGGATTTCTGAAGGATCAAGGCATCAAAGCCAACATTCTTGTGCTCGTAATCTCAGGTGTCCTGAACCACAGGCACCTGGCAAACTGCCTTACTTAAAGCCGCAGTGTAACTAGCCACAGCTGGGTCTGAACCCACAACCCCATTGGTAAGAGTCTGACTGAAGGAGCAGAGATCGATTTGTTCGCTGAATCAGCCAGAAAGATACCGTAGATGCAACTGATATCAATACTACCCTGATTTTTCTAATATTCAGGACAGATATTAGTAATGCTGACAGCTAAAAATTACATTTCTCTCCCAGATTTTTCATAAAAGTATAAAAAGATATGGATAATTTGTTCATCAGATAGACTATTCATATCAGAAAAGGGAAATTTTGTATTCCTGTTACAGTTACATGTATATTGGCTAAAAAGAGCAGAGCAGATATTCCATAAAATTAGAGGAATTAAGGTAATATCACATATGCCATTTACAGATGGATACCAACAATACCTTCCATTCCATCAACTAACTTGTCATCCAATCTCACAACACATAAACCTATGGTGACATAATAGGATAACAACTTTAAAACAGGTTTAGATTTAATCTGGATCAAAGTCTGGCCGTATGGACAGGGTATAACTTTTAATTAGACAGAATGACTAATATAGGCTACAACACTGTCTGCAAGGTGGCAGGGCAGGGATATCTGGTAAAAGTAAAACCTTGGGTACCAGGCAAAGCATGTGTAATCTTAGATATCTCCAGGCTTCGAAATTAAGTAGTCTCATTATCACTTGTTCTCCTATGTTGCCATTATCCTTCCCATGGTTATTTATCAAAACAGGGCATCTCTGTGGTGTCAAGATGTATTTATTTGGTTGAGTGTTCTGTTGTCTAATGTCATAAAGAATTTTTCCCTTGTATGATGTATCATACACCATATACATCAGGTTTAATGAATGGTTTAATGGTGGATTTATATATACTGTGTACTAGTATTTCAGTTCCATAGTTAGGCAATACAGGACAGAGATGTAAGGCCTCAGCAGTAAGTCTAAATGTTCATCAGGTAACCATCAAGAGGCAGCGGTTTCCTCTAAGCACTGCTCCCTGGTTTCCTCCATCTCTAAATCTAAGATCAGTCATATACTACTGTAAATCTTCTGGTGGAATTCATGCATACAATGATTTAGAGAATGACTCTATAAAAATGATTTGCTTGTGTGATTAAAGATGCGAGCTTCATAAAACTGCGCAAATTATTTCCCTACACCCCATAGTTCTGTCACAATGTTTCAAAATATTGGTTGCAGAGGTGGTTGAAAAACAATTATTATTGTTAACAATGTTATTCCAAACAATTATCCTCCTTTGTGAACTGTTTATTGTGCTCTTGTAGGCACGATAAACAGTCGAATGCTGGATTGCTCAATTAGCAAAGATGTACAAGTTCAGTGATTTAAAATTTCATTAGAACAGGTCATTTTTTTTTTCCATTTTCAACTTTTTTTCATATAAAAAACATCTAGTGCATGCTCTGGGATGGGATATCAGGAAATGTTAGCTGTTGACCGGTTATGTTCAACTTGTTCTGAATTCCAAAATTGAATGTCACTTGTGTTGAAGAATCAGTTTTAAAGATACTAGTAATTATTAATATTATGAACTTCACCTATCGTTTTTGTCAGTGAGGTTTTCTTGGTTAGAGCACCTCATGATTTACAACAAAAATTACGAAAAATTAATTCACATAGCTTTGTGAAAGTGGTCAATGGAGCCAGATTGGAGTGGAAAAATACTGCGATGGAGGGTTGGGGGAGGATGGGGAGTTTACCTGATGTCATCAAAATTTACCTGTGGCTAACGAGGAAATGACTGATAACTAACAACCTTTTGCTTGGGGAGGTTGACTCTCTCAACCTGTATGACAATGATTAACAAAAGATTAAATTGGCTAAAATTCTCGATTCCTATTGTCACTGACTGTTGACATTTCTGCACCTTACGCTGGAGCAAAGTTCCCCATTTTTCAAATGGCAATGTGTCTTATTCACTGAGAAGCTATTGGAGATTTTTTATTTACCTTATTCGTTGTTTCTGCCATACTGAATGTCGTATGTCATATTACTGTAGACACACATAAGTTTTAGGGTGTGGGATACCAAGCAGACCCTATGAGAAACCACCACTATTTGCCAGGCACCTGACAGACTGAAGAAGAGACGGACTTGAACCTGCAACTTCATTTTGCAGTGGATAACGACAGAGGCCATTAGGTTTGAGCCCCACATACTTCAAAGAAATCAAGAACCTTCTTTTCCTTTTTTTTTACACCTCATTTTAAGTCGTTAGCTGACTTTCTTATCCATAGCCATGGAAATCTTTTTACAACTTTCTACATATGGTAATAAAATGTCTGTGATCATATACATGGTATTAATATGTGCATTCATGGTTAACTGACCGCAGTGGTCATCTTGGAATACAGAAAAAGAAGGTGCTATATGTGTGCGTGAGAGAAAATGCATATTGACGCAGAAAGGAGCAGCAAAGGCTAAACAAAGATGGGTCTGAAAGGATGGTGGGCAATCAAATGGTCAAGTGGTACAAGAACTGGTAAACGTTATGTATTCAAGTTGAACATTATCTGGTAAATGTTGGTACATGTAAGTTCAATTGGTACAAATAATGGTACAAAATGTGGTAAATGCTGGTACGTGTGTGCTCAAGTGGTACAAATAGTGGTACAGTATCTGGTGAATGTTTGGGGATGTTGTATGTTCAAGTGGTACAAATAGTGGTAAGAGATTTGGAAAGTGTTGGTATATGTGGTTTCAAGTGGTACACTTTAGTGGTACAAGATCTAGTAAATGTTGGTACATGTGCATCCAAGTGGTACAATATGTGGTACATGTTGGTATATGTGAGTTCAAGTGGTGAAATAGTGGTGCAAGATGTGGTAAATGTTGGTGCATGTGCTCACAAGGTAAAAGAGATACAAGATGTGGTAAATGTTGACACATGTTATGTATTCAAGTAGTACAAAATGTGGTACAAATATTGGTACATGTTGTGTGATCAACTGTTACAAATTGTGGTACTTAATCTGGTAAATGATGGTATATGTTTGTGTGTTCAAGAGATACAACATAACAAATAGTCATCCATGCAGTTTTTGCTGTTTGTTCAAGTAGTACAAGATCTGATCATACTCTACGTTTGTATGATACAAGTAGTGGTGCATTTTAAGTAGTAATACAGCGTTTGACCTCAAGTGGTACACAATGCTTCTAATGATTTTTGTTCACGTGATACCTGTTGTAAACCTACATGACACAAGTGCCAGTACTGGTATACACACTGGTTCACGTAGCACGGGTTTGTGACACTCCGGTAGTCCAAGGTACTGAATAATTACTACAATGTATGAAACGGTCACGATTTTTAAAACCCAGTCATCTGCATTATAATAAAGTATGCCTTACTCCATGTTAAAACTTAAGCGCTACAGTGACAACTGTGATTGATTTCAGGGCAAAACCACCAATCCCAGCACTGGTAAGGACAAGGAAGGCACAAAAGCCCGATAGCGGAGGAATTCGTGCACATGCGCACAGATAGCTGAATCAGCCAAGAAAGTGCACCCACCTCATAGGCGTCGTCTCCTTTCACCGTCAGGTATTTCTTCTCTTTGTAGAGCGTCTTGGCTTTGAGGATGTACAGAACAACAATGTCACAGACGATGGTTGCCTGGAATGAAGAGCGCAGGAGTGAGTGAGTGACTGACTGATTGTTATACACCTCAATCAAAACAGTTTATGTTTGTAAGCTAGAGAGACAAACAGGCAGACATATGGACAGGCTCTTCCATAAATATGATTATTATATACCTTCCACGCTTGCCTATCTCTTAGCATTGTGACGATGATTGGACCTCATAGTTCACATTGCACGCCTTAATATTGGCACGTCAGCTTTAGCTACATAACGTCACCCAGTGACACCCCATCTTTTCTCTTGTTAAATATTCTTGTGTTATCTTAATTTTTGTGACATATTTTAAATTTCGGCAACTAAATTTTGCTCCCTACTTGAATAGACTGACGTTGGTGTACAATAAATAAGTTACTGGATGAATTATGGCTGATGTGGAAAAGATCTGTTTTTGCATGGCTCGTCTACATTGATCAGTCTTCACTCAATAAACTATAAGAATGAGAATGCTTTACTACTGTGATTACTACAAGTTGGCAGCATTTATGAGATCTGATACAACACTGAGAGCACAGAATGAATCACTATGGGCCAGACGGGATGTGTTACATATCTGCCACAAACAAAGAGTATGAATTGAGCTTGATTCCAATTGGGGAATAACAGAAAATGAGGTCACTACAAAGAATCACTGGTACTCATGCCATTTCATGACCATCCGTCCATCCATCCATCCATCCATCCATCCACATTTGACTGGTGTTTTCGCTGTACTCAAGAATGTTTCACTTGTACAGCATTATGGTGGGAGCACACCAGGCAGAGCCCGGTGGAAACCCATGACCATTCGCAAGTTGCTGGCAGACCTTCCCACTTACGGCCGCCAGTTGTTGAATGTTGAGTAATTTGATGTCGCCATATTCAAGGATCTGCCACCCACAGAATGGCAGTCATTACTATGGAAGAAGCACATCCAGGGTAAACCACCAACCAAGTTATTAAAGAAATTTCCAACATGTGACCTACAGATATGCACACCCTACCGGAGGATGAAGAGTGTTTTGTCTTCAATGCATCAATGTTAGGCGCCTCAAGCGCCATCGACAGCTTGTGGTCGCCAAAATCCCACCAGCACTCTGGCCACTGACACCCACACGCTTCTAAATATCTCACCTGCATGACAGTAAACTGGGATTTTTCTTGCCACTTTCTCGTGAAATATTGGAGAACTGAGTTTGACAGATTTTGTAAGTTTTCATAAGTTTTCTAGTCTGTTCAAATTGAGTTTCTAAAATGAAATTGGCTGGAAAAACCCCAGCAAAACTCGTACTGAAGGTGTAAGTATCTCACGGTGATAAGGTCAGGCCTATGTTATGACTGCTTTGAGAAACTGCCTCAAGCTAATCAACCAACTTACTTTGCTTTAAGCAGTTACACTGAGGAGTCTAATTATCTCTGATAAGGAGTTTTTATTTTGCCACAGAAACCAACGAGTAGTGATGAACAGGGAATGCTTTCCAAGTGGCTAGTTACTGAGCCTGATACAAAAATGAATCAGCAAAATTGGACAATACTTGATGCAGTGAATACATATGCACCAAGTTGATTTGATTAATTGGTATTTTTATGCAGTACTCAAAATTATTTCACTTAAAAACTGCAGGCAGCATTGTTGTGGGGGTAAAACTGGACAGAACCTGGGGGAAACCCACATGCGCAGGTTGCTGGCAGACCTTCCCACATACGCAGGTTGCTGGCAGACCTTCTCACATGCACAGGTTGCTGGCAGACCGTCCCACATACAACCAGAGAGGAAGTCAGCATGAGGTAGACTTTACTCAGTGTGAGAGGCTTTGGGGGCAATGCACTGCTCTAAGGCACGAAATCCTCTCAATCGCACGCACCAACCAGATACCACCTGTCCGATGAGCTGACCCAAATTAATATTTCTCATCTTCGCTGGATAAGTTTTGTGCCCAAAATTATAAAAGAGGAAAAACTATTCATACAGTTTTGTCATGATGGACACTGACATGGATTATCACCTATTTACTTACGATGGAGAGCAAAGCTAATCCACTGCCCACATTCATCAAGAGAGGGACCACGTTAAACTTGCCCGCACGCCCCATGACATTGACGATGAACAGAATACCATACGCCTTATACAGGGTTCTCTTGGCCACGCTGTCTTCCATGTAGTAATTAGCATATCTGAAAGTCAGAAATTGTGATGTAATTCTGAGGGTACTTTATTTCACCTAAAGTTTAGCTTTTTCACAAATGACACATTTTACTTGATTTCGATTGATTCATCCACCTTTAGGGCCACACAACAGTTTTTGTGAAGTGTGATTAGTTTTTCTTATCATCAACACTTATGTGTTGGTAGTCAAAGTATTCCTTTAAAGGCCTTTATTTGCTTCTGAAAGTGTATTTTTTACAGGTCACACTTCACGTGAAATACAATACTTCACCTCTGGCTTGTAACAATGTTCTTTAAGAAGAAGACATAAGATTACATTGATATTTTTTAGGCCAATACTTAAGCATTTCAAATAAGAACACAATCACACTTGATAAAAATCTCTTAGGTTGCGCTACATTAAACAGTTAAAGGTGGATGAATCAATGATTAATAATGACAATGACTTAATGCCACATCAGCAATATTTCAGCCATATCGTGGCAACTGGATTAAACAATCAGAATCACGTAAAACTTTTCACTTCAAATAGAAGATTAGTACTGTCCATGTTACCAGGACCCTTGCACTCTCTCTGTGAGGTGCGAGTGTCAGACTGACCTGAAGTTGTAGCCCTTGGAGATGGTGTAGTCGCTGCTGTCCAGCCTGCGGAACTCGTACTCCGGCACGCAGTTGTCCAAGCTGTAGTCCAGGTTACAGTCCCAGCGGACAATGATCTCGATCACACCACCCTGCAATATCCAATTTATGCATTTACTTTAATTTTTGTTTTAATTTTATTTTTTTGTTTTCTTTTTTTTCTGTTTAATTGATGCATGAAGCCATACTTTTTTGCTTCTTTCATATCGGTCATTTTGGGTGGTGGTGGGGTGGGGGTGGGGTCGAGGAACTGTGAATGTCACGTGATAACCACCGTGTCAAGATTTAGCATGTTACTGACAGACTTTCCCACGTGACATATGCATTTAGTGGGAAGGCAAATGGTTTTTAATGAAGACCAGAATGTGTAACGCTATTAAAAAGATATACACATCTCTGTTTGAGATGAAGACCCCACCAAAACTGAGAGTTGGGAGAATCTCAAATTTCCGAGTAAAACCCATCCTACGATATGGACTGTATTCACCATATTGCTTTATTATATATTTATTTATTTATTCAATTGGTGCTTTACACCTTTCACATATACATCAGCAGCCAGCATTATGGTGGGAAGAAACTGGGCAGAGTTTGGGGGATACCTACGACCATCCGCAGGTTACTGGCAGACCTTCCCACACACAGCTGGAGAGGAAGCCAGCCAGAGCTTAACATGAACTCAAAGTGCTTGCTTTCATGCAAGGCTTTGATAATATTACATGCCAGAGATGAGAAACTGAGGTTTTATACTTTAATTTTCACCCTCGGATGAAATTCTTAGCTGTTCCAACATCACATGCAGTATTGCAGATGAAAAAAGAAGTTTGTTAGGTCCCCGACACCTGAAGCGGTCTATGAGGTCACCATGCTATGTATGCGTTTACATGTGCATGTACCTGTATTTTTATTCAGTTCCTCCCTCTCCCCCTCCTAAGAAAAAAATCCAAACAAAATAAATGATGACCTTTCTAATTAGTGGTCCTGATTTTTTGTTTTCTGTCACCTTGACAACAAATCTAACCAGACAACAACACCGACGCCTTCATGAATCATCAGAATACTTCATTTTGTACTTCTTAATGGAGAGTTTGCTACAAATGTGAAATTTTTACAAGCTATGAAATAACGAGTGTCAAGGAAAACTGTTGCCTATTATTCATAACATCCATGTTAAATTCCCCAACCTTTTCGCATATGAAAGATCAATCTTCAGGCAAATTTAAGTACATTTTTCGATTTGATTTTGGAGACAAAACTACATTGGTCGGATTGGTCAGTTTCAAGGCCTGACAAAAAATATAATTTTATCACACGGAATAGCCTTCTGAATAGGCTCGAATGAACGTCTTACAAACACGCAAAAAGGTTCAAGAATTATAGTCTATGTCATCCCTGCTGGCTGCTTCTGCAGAGGGAGGGAAACGGAACAGCTGGTACGGAGTCTCTAATATAAAACTGTTGAGGAGGGGGAGAAGCAGGGGGTCATAGCCGCAGACCTGAGTCCTGTACAAAGTAACCATGAACACCGTACCCTTCCTGTCAGCTCATCATAATCCTGCCCTGCTAATTCCGCTATTTCTCCCAGGACAAAAATTGGGCAGAATTTTTGCACCGCGTGATTTGGATCAAAACGACACGTCTTCAAATCATCATTTGACAGGATATTTATAATGTTCCGTCTGAAATTGAGACATCAGTGATAACGTGAACATCTGCTGTAATCAAATCACAATGATTTACCATATGCTAAAGTACTTAACAGCTCACATCCTCTGGTAGATTTCAAAATATTTATTTACCATGAAAAGCATTATGCCCAGTTAAGATTTTCAACTATTTTTAATTCTGAAATCATCACATATGAATATTTTAATGAAACTTATAAGCAAATTCCTGCACAAACATGATCATGTTTGTCGAAACCCAAAATCTACCAAAGAAGGCAGGCTGTGTCACATGACCTGCTGTTGAACAGTACCTTCCCAGCATGCAACATCAGAGCATACACATATAACCCAGCCACAAAGATACTCCGTAAAAGCATAACTTTCACATAAAAGTTTTCAGTGTAACTCAAATGTGGTTTCCTGAAACAATGTAAAAATTTTTTTTCATGAAGTTAGTAATATTTTGGCTGGATTTCAGAGGGGAAAAATATAATGTCCAACAGTTAATCATGGGCTTCCTCCTCACAACGTATGTGCCACTCTCAACGTTCACTTTGCGTCACTGCAAAAACACACAAACTGTGTTTCAACCTTTGTATTGTGCTTTATTTTAAGGATGCACAACTTGATTCTACTGGACATTTGAAACATTTTTATTGATGA
Organism: Acanthopleura granulata; assembly: GCA_016165875.1. Lineage (NCBI taxonomy): Eukaryota > Metazoa > Mollusca > Polyplacophora > Chitonida > Chitonidae > Acanthopleura > Acanthopleura granulata. The sequence continues at coordinate 18,572,137 of JABBOT010000009.1, read as the reverse complement.
GAGCTCATTTATATGTACGCACTACAACTAAATGGTGTGGCTAAGTCTAAACAAGCCCTCGTGCGTCGCACAGGTTCCAAAGGTCAAGGTTAGCTTGTCTAGTGGCATCATTGATGTGAAGCGAACCTAGAGACCGGCACATGCCCTGTAAGGTGAATGAAGTGTGAGTATGTCTGATTTTGTTTGGGTACTACCTTTGCAGCCATTTCATCATAATTGTTGTTCGATTCCTTGACTATTGTATCAAGCTGAAATATGGGGCAGGAGTTATCTGTGGCTGAGTTATACTTGCAGCTCTGTAAGTACGTGTCATTTGCCTCGCTTGGGAGATTGCGCCTGCAACAACAACAGGCACATGTTATCACAGCAGTTGATGACAAAGTAAACAAGAAATGATGACATCATCACATACGTCAATAACATTTGGCAAAGGCTGTGTATGAATATTTTCAATGCGTAACCCATTGTGGGTCTGAGCTCACATATACAGATAATTTAGATAATCCATGGCATCCTGTGGTATCCTTTTAAAATGTCATCATACAAATATAAGGTTGTATATGGCATCCCACATCCAAATCCCTATAAACTGACAGCATCCTCCAGATAAATGCATTCCATCATTCTCTATGCATTCATTCACATTCCTGCTTGGTACAGGTGCAGGTAGCGGCATTAATTCATTTATTGGTGTTTTACGCCATTCTAAACAATATTTCACTCATACGACAATCAGCCACCAGTATTATGTCGGGAAGAAACAGGGCAGAGCCCCAGGGGAAAACCAAGACCATCCATAGGTTGCTGCCAAACTCAGCTTGGCTTTAACTCACAACAACCGCATTGGTGAGGGTCTCCTGGGTCACTGTGCTGTGCTAGCTACTAAGCAGCGGAGGCCCTGTAGTTGCATTAAACAATGACATTGTAACTTATAACATTGTCATGAGTGAGACAAATCACAGATGCCATTAACATAAAAAAATGCCCTAAAACGGTTCTGGCTGACAAGGATTAAAACTTTTCCACAGAACTTTTAGCCCCTTACCTTTTCACTGAAAACTTGGGAAATTCTATGTTATTCTTTATAAATACTGTGAAGTTTTTGGAGCCTTTCAACACTGGTTCTTTGGGTCTGGAACATAATAAAAGCATAAAATAAATTCTGCAGACGACAAATGCTAGCTGCACATCTATGTGCACAAGGAAAATGAAATTCAACCTCAACATATAGATGTACGACTGCTTGATTGGCGTGTAGCACCAAATTCAAGAATCTTTCTGTGATCTGACAGCTTCCACTTTCACGGGCAGATGAGTGCACAGGAAGCCATAGTTACTGGGGAAAACTCCTGACTTTTATCAAATGAACGACAAACTTCTGCATACGAAATGCACAAATTTAGCCAGCTGAAAAGCTCTGATTAAATTCATGTAAGAGACCTAAGTAGCTGTACACGGCTGTCAAATGATTACGGCCACTAAAGAGTTTGGAGGATGAGGAATCTTGATAAAAATTTCCATTTCCAACTATGTTTAAAATGGTGGATTTGTAATAAAAAAAAAGCTATGTATTGACAATGAATGTTGATGATAAGACTTACTGGTTGGGATCACTTGGGTTTTCCACAGGGCACCAGGCGTAGATTTCACACACCTGCAGTGTGGTGTTCTGTGTGGAGTTGACACATGCCCCTGTCCTCACACCTATCCAGTTACAACATCAACCAGATAATACAGTTCTATACATACCTGGCTTCTCCAAGCATTTTAATATGCAACAGGCGTTTATTTTTAATTATTCACTTCTTGTTTATGAATGTCATACTCTGCCATTTTACGCTCATAAATTGTCGTCAATCTTACTGGTTGAGGGGTTCATAGAAGTCAACACCAATTGAATAAAAACTCGATTTCAGGCTTATACTTATTCAATTTATGTTGTTTTTCGCAAGAAATATTCAAAATATTACAAAAACTCAACCTGAACATCTCCAAAAATTGAAGGAGTAATCTTGAGATGGGATGTATGAAATCACGCATGACAGTAAGCTTCTCTGGTGTCTCCTAATCCTTACACATAAATTTGCCCTACATCAGTGATTCTAGTCCGTTTTGTTGTTTTGACAATAAAGTCACACCAGTGACTGCATGTGCCCACATGCAGTCTGGTTCGTTCCGTCCCCCTGACATCAGGTGGTGCTTCTATCTTCAACAACTTTCAGGGTGCACAGATAGTCTGAACTTTGACTGATGGCTTACAGCAGAAAAATCAATGATTTCTTTGCCAGATATGAATATTTACTTACAAAGTTGACATTTTATAAAAACATGTTCTTTTTTCATTTGTGGTTAGAACGTGCTAGGAGAGGTGTGCAAGACTGGACTTCTGTTGTTGAGATTCTGTGTTAAAGGTCATGGAAGAAGTGAGAAATCATTGATATGAATATAACATAGACGTGTACTTAATCTCTCTAAACCTGTCGCTTCTCTACTCGAAGATCATTAGAAATGAAATTCTATTCAGTCTCTTCATTTTTTGATTTAATCCTTTTCGCAGGAAATATTATTTGGTTTTTACCTTGTCCCAACGCATTTCGTTCAAATTAACCATTATCAGACATCAGAGTCTTAAACTGTATTTATGAACTGAAATCTTCTTTATCTTCACAAATAACAATAATATTTCATGAGAAGTTAGATGATGACTATAACATTCATCTAGATGCATTATCATTTTCATGTATATATGTAGAGAGTTTCATGGCAACTAATTATACCGTTCCAACTGTTTTTCAGTTTTAGTCTACATTTTCTTGTCTGTAATCGCCTCAGCAGGTCATCCCACTCATCTCAAGGCTGTTCCTGCCTGGAAGCCTAATATAACGATAACTGCAATTTCGCACCAATTATCAATTTGCAATATCACAGAGAAGGCCATCTTCTCATTAATGACTTACTTTACTTAATGACATGGACAAGTATTAAAGTATTCAAGTTTGGTGTCTTAAAAAGACTGGTTAAAAAAAATGATTTCCATTGAAAGAAAAACTCAAATTTATCCTGAAAGTGGTCGGGAGAAAAATGACTTCTATGAACCCCAGTTTCTGGTCAACCATAGACTTGTCATCATTCCCTGACATAATCCTCACCATTAAACCTGGCCTTTGAAATGTAAGTCAAATATTCTTGACTAGGGATGGCATACAGAAAATTTACTGACAAAGTAAAATATCAGTGTTCCCCTGTGAGAGTTTAGGGACGTTCTGGTACGTACCATTTCCGGTGACAACTGGCTCTCCGGCAGGACAATCTGAGTCAGACTGACATATCACATTGGGCATGGTAGGGTCCTACCAGAACAAGAACAGAGAGAACATTTGTTGGGCTGTAGTATCAAACATTACAGCCAGAAGAGAACATTTTCATATTGCGACACATACAGAAAGTTGGCAGAGCTGCTGGATCATACAAAGGAGAAGATTTTAATGGCTGAATTATCACAGAAAATCCTCAAAAGAATAGTTGCACAGCTGTATAATCATACAGAACTACCACAACAGAGCATTTCCATAGCTGTAAGAAAAACACACTCCATGTTCGCAACGGGTGTTGTTTGCAATTTCGCACCTGTGTGAATTCCATATTTTTTATGCCCCATATCCCCTGGGGCACATAAAGGTTTCGGAATATGTGTTTGTTTAGTGGATATACTGGCTATATTGACAAGGGAAAAGAAATTTCCAAAAATTTTGCCCCAACATGCACATTTTCAGAGGAAAATGAATGCAATACCACAATAGGGGATGCAACTTACCTTTTTTCTAGTAGAATATCCTCCTACGTTTCATATAAACCTCAAAACACCTTTCTATAGGCAATACAACTCTCGGAATGAGGAAATATGAGCAATTTTGTCCTGGGCAAAACTTTTGGTCATGTAGGGTATTCCCAAAATCATGTGGATGGTGAAACAGATACAACGCTACCTGAACACTAATGGAGGAACACTTGATGGTGCTGAAAGGAAGGACTGTCTGTTTTACCTTTTAAATCAATGAGAGCGCCACAAGAGATCTCACCCGAAGTTATGATGTGAATTTTGTTGACTGGTGCATATTGTAATTCTCGCTACAGAACTGAGCCTAGTTTGGGGTGAGTACTTGTATCACACCATCTCACCTCATCACAGTGAAACTGGGTCTGGTTTGGCGTAACTATCACATTTGTGGTCACAAAGAAGGCTCCGTTTTCCTAAAGGGAAAAAGAAAATGTTAAACCTTTGTATTGATGATTGTTGCATTTTATTCATTCTCCACAAACATGACAGAGAGGGAGACTGCACAGCTTTCAACACATGAAACCATGAAATTTCTACAATTAAGATATTAATCAGCCATCAGCTAATGTTGCATTACCCTAATTCTTCAACCTTTTCAACCATCTCTGCAACCAATGCTTTGAAACATTCTGATAGAACTAAGGGGTGTAGAGATATAATTGGCACAGTTTTAAAAAGCTCACATCTTGAATCAAACAAACAAATTATTTTTCTCGTCATTTTCATAATCATTGTATTCATAAATTCCACTGTAAAAAGTGCTTTAGTGGTTGTAAAGGTTAGATATTTACAGTAATTGCAACAAAATACACTATGCCAACAGTCAAAGATACGAGAAAAAACCATTTGGCATTGAAAGCTACTGGCCTTTCTGCAGGGGTTTTCCTAGACAATCACTTTTCTTAGAAATTCAATCTGAACAAATCAGAAAACTCTGTATGTTTTCGTCACCAATGTACCTATAACTCAATTTATTTCATGGAAACTCAATACAAAATTTGTCAAAAACTCAATTTTCCAATATTTCGCGTTGTGGTAATCACAATGAGAAAGTGGCAAGCAAAACCAATGGTCTGTTAACTGATGGTTGCTTATTTTCATACTAGATTCTCATGAACTTTACTCTTTCACAATGGTGGGAAGAGGACACCCCAATGATCGGCGTAAACTGCTGACATCTAGCAAGTTACTGGCTAACTAGACCATGACACAGGGTGGGGTTTCTCACACCCAACAACAGCAACAACACTGTTAACCTCCAACACAGCACGGTAGTTCACAAGAGCTCCCTCCCTGTCTCGTCCAAACCAGCGTGATCTCAACAGGCTTCTGCAATGCCGATTCGGCCTATAAGTGCTAGAATGGGCAGATCGGCACAAGTTCCTTGAAAACAGATTATTACAGAATTCCTCTGTGCAAGATCAGGACAGGTGATTTAAGAGCGGGCTACAAGTCAGCTTGTGGTGGGTTAGTGATGTGCCAGTAAGATGCCCTGAGAACTTACCAAACTATATATACATCCCAGATTAATGTACATGTGCCCTAAATATTAAAGAGAAATAAATCTGTACATCGTGTGTCTGACCTGAGAGGGCACGACGTAATCCGCCACATCCCATATCCGCGCACCAATGCCTGGCGCATCTGTCAAGTTGGTGAACACAACTCCCTTCACTTTAGAAGTTACGGAGCTTTGCACGTTGTCAAACTCTTGGTAGCCCTTCTTGTAAACAATGGCAAATCTACAAAACACAGTTTTAGTAAAAAGGTATGGGTTGAGCTGCACACAATGAAAATGACTGAACATTAACTGCTTTTGTCCTGAGATGGGAAACTGCTAATGGAGTCTGGGATTAAGACAGATGGATTGAGATCGATGCCTGAGCTATCTGGCTTTTCTCCTACACAAAATTTTAGAGGGTATGGGACATATCATGGGCTTATTCAGTTGTAGGTGTGGGCCTAAGGTAATTTTTGTCCAGCTACAGCCAAAGAGCTGTTAATCCAGATATACTAACTATCCAACTTCAGACCACCATTCCAGATCCAAGAGGCAATTAATCCTAACACGAGCCTAAGGAAAGAGAGGTGACTACACAACATGTTATTTAGTCCCATATAAGCCTACACAAGATAAATCCAGAGTGAAATCGAGTGATATTCCACAAAGTTTTAGCATCCTGAGATATGTTACAGTATTTTGAGCGAACCAGGTGAGAGAAATCAAATTATAGAATTACTTCAGGTAAGCACTGCAGACTGGAACAATTTAGTTGGGCTAAGTTATCATTACTGTGTGTATACAGTCACAAATGTTTCCATGAAGTATTTTTGTTAGTTCTAGGCCCATGTTATGTTTGTTTCTATGAAGTTGCGTGCCAGTCTGAACGGCAGACCACGTCATCACCATACCACCAATATGGGGCACTGGCCTCAGCTGTGGGATCTGGGTATGGCTGGCAACCGCATCATTTATATAGACGTAAATTCTAACATCTGAGCCATCTAAGACTATACAAACACAAGCAAACCACAGCACCTACTGCTCTGAAAAGAGTAGCTGGCTATTTTCACAACCTACCCTCAGCTTAACAGGATTCACACTTCATTCCCGTAATTTCTCTCAGGTCATTTTACACCACCCGGCACCGTCCACCCCCACCTAGCTCACACCCACATCAGAAATCACATTATTTCATTTTATTATCAGAGATTGTGCCAAAGATATTCAAGATTGTCATAAAATCTGACTGAATAATAATCATGACAAATGAAAATTGTTCCACTGCTCACATCTGTTTCCCAAAATGTTATCACAGGAAGCAATGGATCAAGTCCTAGGCCTAATACAATCTTACTACTGTATTTCTTCGACACTTTTCGCCTGTTTGGAAGGTGTTTCAAACATATTCTCTGTGCATTTTCTTGTGTAGGCTGATTAAATCACTTGTAGTGCAACCTTGAAATCGACTAAACTAACCAATGTAGTTTTGCCTCTCAAATCAAATTAAAACAGACCGCATTACACTGCACAAAGTTTCTTTGTTATATGTGAAAAGATTGCGGGAAATATTCGTCCGTTGCAATTAATTGGTCTAAAGAAAGCCCCTATAGCCTGGGGTCTCCAAAATGAAAGTGTTGCTGGAATGGTGACGTCATTATATCACACCCACTGGGACCTGGCTTATTATTAGCAAAACATTGTGTGAGAGAGAGGGTGATTTCTGACTGCAGCTGAACGCTGTGAGCAAGACACGCAATATATTTACCAGACCCATTTGCGCTTCTCCCTTCCACCAACAGGGATTCTGGGGTTACGGACATTCACCGTTTAGTGAATGTCAGATCTCACTGTGCAATCAACATCGACACTGTAGCCCGATACTGCGATATAACCAGTCGACAACACCGTCTCGCTTGACTAACGTTATGCTCACTCACCCTATGACGTATCCAATAATAGTAAGCTGTAATAATCTGTTAATGACACCGACTTTCTTACTCCTGATGTGAACGATTCTTGGCGTATCATACTCGAAGAACACGCTGAAAATCGAGCGGACTGGTTTAGGCGCCATCTTGAACAGTCACATGACAACTTGCACGGCGCCGACTCACGGACCAGCACATGTGCGTAGGCGTGCAGACAGCAAAATCTACATGTCGTCTTGAGAAGTTCACACGCTTGTAATTATTATGTATAGGTACTACATTTTGGCATTTTACCAAAACTAAAGATTAAATCGCTTTCTGTCCTTCGGCGCATTTATAAGCGAGAAAAAAGGAGAGCTGAAGGCCTGTATCTTGACCGATGTAGCTTCTATTTACGACATGCGAATTATAGGAAGGTCATTTGCAGCCGATTTCTTTTGGTTCTACGTGTTATTTACTTACCGGACAAAGCAGCATGGTGTGGTCGGATTTGCGCGTGTTATTACGAGGCAATTTTTTCCGATGATCATGATGTGAAGAGAATAAGTGTACAGAATATTAATTTTCCAGCATTACAAAAAATCAACATCTTCCTTGAAATTGAAATCCATTGCTAATTTCAAAAGACCCCGTAAAAATGAAGAGTAAAATTACCATTGAAAACCATATCTGAAAATACCATCACTGATGTTTGAGTGTTTTTCCACCAAATTAAAATGCATTCAAGTGTTTTGATTGCATCGTGGGTGTTATGGACCATATTGATAGATGTGTCCACCATGACGTCACACCGACCTTCCCCTGTCTCTGAAGAATTTAAGTATTGTGTTGGCTTTTTTATTCACTGGCACAAATTGCAGGAGTACGGTTGACAAAGACTTTATTCAGAAGTGAACATAAATGTGTATAAAGAGTATTGTGATGTCACGGCCGACACACGTAATCAATATGTGCCATAAAACCCACCATACAATCAAAACGTTTAACTGCACTTAATTTGATGGGGAGAAAAATGTGAAAATGTCAGTGAAGGTATGTCAGGCACAGTTTTTAATGATGATTTTACTCACCCTAACTTCTTTTTTACAGGGACTTCCCTTCAAGATAAAGTTAGAAATGGATTTCATTTTCAAGGAAGATGTCGATTTCTTCTAATCAGGCTTAATGTACTCAGAATAATCTACCAACAGACAGAGCCTTGAATGACAACTGCACCATGCAGATGTTCAAAAATCAGGTAACGCTTCAGTCATCTGAACCATCAGCTGCAACATGGAAATTGGATATTCTGATTTGATTTATCGTTGTTAAATCCTGTACTTGAACTGTTCACTTACAGGATGGAAGTCAGTTTTATGGATTATGGAAATGAGGGTAAATGACCGACCTATAGCAAGTTACTTACAAAGTTTTCCTGATGGAACATCAGGCCTAAAGACTTGTCGTGCTTGTATGCCGTGTTGGTAGAGGCCCTTTGGGTCGACAATGACGGAAACACTCTCCAACAGTCCTATGAACGCCATTGAACTGTTGTCCGAATGTTGTCACTACTTGCAAGTTCCCGGCAAATAATGGGAGAAAGGCAATCTACAAATTGCCTCTCCAAGGCTGGATTTGAACTCACAACTCTGTGTGAGCTAATGTTGCATACAAAGAAACTTTACCATTTGTCCATGGCCCTTCTGTTACATGGCTGATTTTACGATATAAGGTTTCAACATCAACAAATGACAACATCCTAGTGACACCAAGGTAGGAATTTTGAAACCTTTGACATTTATGCAAGAGATTTGAGTCACTTCAGTAACAAATTTCCAGTGAATCATTTGGCTTTTGGGCCCAAGGAGAGAACGAAGAATTACCCATACACTTTAGAATACTGCTAAGATTATGTCGGGATTACTCATAGTTTATACATGTAAAACTTATAAAAACAAGAGCAGAAGTCCAGTGCTTACACCATGTCAAAGTTTTATTTTTTATACAATTCATCAATACCATGATGAAAAAGGCTGGCATACGAGTTTATATACAGGGTCACATCTGCCAGAAAAAGTAACAAACGCCATGCACCAAACATTTTATCTGGTAAAATTCATGCAACATGACCTTCCATTATTGCATTGCTTTAGAGAAAACAAATACAATAGAAAGTCATGACATTTTGATTTTTTGAACACAGTTTTTTTTTCAAACATTTTTTCTTCTTTTTTTTTTGATGTACAGTATCAGTTACTAGAATGTGCTAATAATAATAGTATGAGGATGTTACCACTTTGACTAATGCCAACAAGTTAAGGAAACTGGGAACATTAAAGCATTCAGTTCTGGCTGGGAATATGGAGTTCTACATTTGCCTGCCGCTATCAGACCAACACAACCTTGGCCCTTCTCCTATGCAGAGAGTTCTTGGGTTCCAAAAGATCTCTAAAATATCTGCTAATGACGACTACAATTAAGACTGATCATGCACAAATTTCAGCGACAAAACTATCAGCTTACTTCGACTGATTTTCAGTCCCAAACCCTTTCTCCACATGTATGTGAGATGAACAAAACAAAATCAATATAATAATATTACAGATTCTTAAAAAATTAAACTCCAATGAAAAATGACATTAATGATGATTGATAATCTATGATATAAAACTAGAGAACACTGCACTTTTTTTTTTTTACAAGAAAACATCATGATTACTCTCCAAGCTGCAAGTCTGATTTTCTGCTCTGGCAACAATGGCAGGCAAACAACTGCTAACAACCCAGTATTCCCAGCATTTTTGCAATAAATATAAGATACAAATGGCAGCTTTGAAAGTGGTAAAATAAATCAATCAGCAGGGGTTCAAATCCAAAACAAGGCAATTCATTTAACACGCTTTTTTTCTTAATTTTTGTGATACTCTTTTTTTTCTCTGCAAATTGCTGGACAAGGGATGCATCTCTCAATTTTAAAATTTATAAGGTAATGTTAGGTAGTCAATAATATACTGACTTCTTGTCGTTAAATAATTTAAAATAAATCTAATGCTATGGATTCTAACTGTGAAGAGTTATTACACCTCAGGCCTGTGATGTACCAGTCCCGATCAGTCTTAGTACTTGCCATCCTGGTTTCATATTTCTAACCAAACTGAGCTAGTATTGCTTTAACAAATAATTTCACAGCAACAGTTAACAAAATAACTGTCAGTAACTTAATGTAAGAAGATTGGAGGTTGAAGTATGTGCATTTGAGTTAAACTAAGTCACAAGCATTATTACTATAATTTCATCATATTAATTAATTAACTGCAAAAAAAAAAACAAAAAAAAAACTAAAAAAAAAAAATGCAGTCACAAATTTCTGATCTTGGTCATCATGTGACAAAGCATAATCTGCAAACAAGTTTCTGAGAACCCTTCACAAATCTCACACATGCTGAATGTTTTACATTCTTAGCAGGATATAAGCTGTTGATTTTTCTTTCAATTTTGCTTCTTTCACATTAGCTTTAAGTGGTAAGCAGCAGGTTGCATGCTCCAGTACCATTCATCAAATACATCTGCCAATGCTGCTGTTATCTTATTCACAATGCACGCACATTTTTCACAATAAAAACTTAAACGATGAGTTGATTAGATCGATTATTCTCATACATACAAACACATGTGACACCTTCAATGAACTAATTAATATGAATTCTCTTTATGCTCTTAATTCATATTAAGTAGTACTTACTAACAGTCAGAGAGGCGGCCAATCTGGGTGATACAAGAGAACAACACAGTTATCTGTCCATGTTAGCTTGACTGTGCAACAAGCTACTAAAAATTTCTGTCCAAAACACAAAAATGCAATCTTATTATAACCACTAAAAGTGTTCATGAAAATAGATGACTTCAAATGCAGAGAAGTTTTTGAGGGCCCTCCCTAATCGTCACGTCAGACCAGGGGAGACAACTCTTACTATGTACAGACTGGGATCAATCAGTTACAGGCCAAACCATGGTGTCTTCTGTGGTGTCCAACGAGAGAGACCGCTTGGCTCAAGGGTGTGACCTGCAAAAAGGATATACAATATCATAAAATAAATTACTCTGACTATTCTGGGACACTTCATACAAAGCCGTCACAGGGCTGAACCAGCCTTAGTCCATACACAGTGTGTTATTTTGAAGTTTTGACATTCACTGCAACACTTTGTGCCATTTCGCTAACTCAACAATCACCACAGATTTCCAAACTAGAAGTCAGTGAAAATGCATGCAGCGAGATGGCCCTGAGTAAAAGCGTATGAGATTCCACCTTTGCATATTAATGCTGCAGTGCTTATGGACTAACAACAAATCAGCACGAAATGTGAAGAAACGTGTTACAGAAAAGGTGAAAAGGCAGAAAGCTGGGAACTGCTGTCAGACAGGACTGTCTTTCCTAGCTCTACAGGTCAAATAATGTTATTAAGAACTGGTGGAGCATGAGTAATCTGGGCCTAACATGCCTAAGCAGTATCTCCTTCACGTAAGTTAGTTATCATCAGCTGTGGACCCATCAAGCAATGATCTGAGCCTACTGTCACTCAGTCATCAGTTGCCACCTCCTGTCAGTCATCATCAGCTGTGGACCCATCAAGCAATGATCTGAGCCTACTGTCACTCAGTCATCAGTTGCCACCTCCTGTCAGTCATCATCAGCTGTGGACCCATCAAGCAATGATCTGAGCCTACTGTCACTCAGCCATCAGTTGCCACCTCCTGTCAGTCATCATCAGCTGTGGACCCATCAAGCAATGATCTGAGCCTACTGTCACTCAGCCATCAGTTGCCTCCTCCTGTCAGTTATTATGAACTGCTAGCACATTTCACAACTGAGGTCTATGTTTCTATCTTCTCAAACAATTACTATTAGTTGCTGGCACATTAACGGTAACTAGCCTACCATAACTGAGCTATCATTTGCTGTCTCCTTCATCAGTTATTGCTCCCTTCGCTGGTCGTTCTGGACTTGCTATGATGAGGCTCCACCTCCTCGTCATCGCCCCTTTCTCGGGGTTTTCCTGTACCGAAGATGTCGGCGTTTCGCGTCGTGTGGGCGATTGCATTGACAGGAGCCTTTACTGTACGAGGTAAGAGTTTTAATCTTGGCCTGGCTGCCATGGATTCTGCAAACACACAAAAAAAAAAATAAACACGAAGTCATAGATTTGCCTGATTATTTGTCACATTATTTATTTATTTATTTGATTGATGTTTCATGTCGTACTCAAGTATATTAAGCCCAGTGGAAACCCACGATCATTGGTCAGGTTTGTGGGAGGAGGAAGCTGGTCAGATTTATGGGGGAGAGGAAACTGGTCAAATTTATGGGTGGAGGAAGCTGGTCAGGTTTATGAAAAGAGGAAGCTGGTCAAATTTATGGGGAGAGGAAGCTGGTCAGATTTATGGGGAGAGGAAGCTGGTCAGATTTATGAGAACAGGAAGCTGGTCAGATCTATGAGAAGAGGAAGCTGGTCAGCTCTATGAGAAGAGGAAGCTGGTCAGATTTATGGGGAGAGGAAGCTGGTCAGATTTATGAGAACAGGAAGCTGGTCAGATCTATGAGAAGAGGAAGCTGGTCAGCTCTATGAGAAGAGGAAGCTGGTCAGATTTATGGGGAGAGGAAGCTGGTCAGATTTATGGGGAGAGGAACCTGGTCAGAGTTATGGGTGGAGGAAGCTGGTCAGAGCTATGAGAAGAGGAAGCTGGTCAGATTTATGAGAACAGGAAGCTGGTCAGATCTATGAGAAGAGGAAGCTGGTCAGCTCTATGAGAAGAGGAAGCTGGTCAGATTTATGGGGAGAGGAAGCTGGTCAGATTTATGAGAACAGGAAGCTGGTCAGAGCTATGAGAAGAGGAAGCTGGTCAGATTTATGAGAACAGGAAGCTGGTCAGATCTATGAGAAGAGGAAGCTGGTCAGATTTATGGGGAGAGGAAGCTGGTCAGATTTATGGGGAGAGGAAGCTGGTCAGATTTATGGGGAGAGGAAGCTGGTCAGATTTATGAGAAGAGGAAGCTGGTCAGAGTTATGAGAAGAGGAAGCTGGTCAGATTTATGAGAACAGGAAGCTGGTCAGATCTATGAGAAGAGGAAGCTGGTCAGATTTATGGGGAGAGGAAGCTGGTCAGATCTATGAGAAGAGGAAGCTGGTCAGATTTATGAGAAGAGGAAGCTGGTCAGATTTATGGGGAGAGGAAGCTGGTCAGATTTATGGGGAGAGGAAGCTGGTCAGATTTATGGGGAGAGGAAGCTGGTCAGATTTATGGGTGGAGGAAGCTGGTCAGATTTATGAGAAGAGGAAGCTGGTCAGATCTATGAGAAGAGCAAGCTGGTCAGATTTATGGGGAGAGGAAGCTGGTCAGATTTATGAGAACAGGAAGCTGGTCAGGTTTATGGGTGGAGGAAGCTGGTCAGATTTATGGGTGGAGGAAGCTGGTCAGATTTATGAGAACAGGAAGCTGGTCAGGTTTATGGGTGGAGGAAGCTGGTCAGATTTATGGGTGGAGGAAGCTGATCAGATTTATGAGAAGAGGAAGCTGGTCAGCTCTATGAGAAGAGGAAGCTGGTCAGATTTATGAGAACAGGAAGCTGGTCAGATTAACAGGAAGAGAAAGCTGGTCAGATTATTAGGAAGAGAAAGCTGGTCAGACTTACGGGGAGAGGAACCTGGTCAGAGTTATAGGCTGAGGAAAGAGGTTAGATTTATGGGACCAGTAAGGCCAGTATTTCAGATTTATTTGAAACATGCTATTTTGATGAAATTGGGAGCCAGGCATAAGCTGTGTAACCTAGTGTTCGCCCCTGCCTCTGTGATGGCATTTGTTGGCAAACTAGTAGGGTATAACTCATAGAGCACACTGGCCATCTTAGCTTGGCTCTAAATTATCATAGTGCAGATATGGGTACATGTACCTTATTAATAGCAATGTGTGCCACATAGGAAAAAAAAAGAGAAGAGAGTTAAATGTGACACTATAGTTTAACAATCTGGTTACACCCATGATGGGCATTCAATGGTAATGTGACCCTGCAGATGGTCTTTCGTTTCACTTGGGCTTTGCTCGGTTTCCTCCCACCATAATGCTGGCCACCGTCGTATAAGTGAAATATTCTTGTGTACGGCGTACAACACCAAGCAAATACATAAATAAACAAACACTGTAATGTGTAATGTGGCTCACCAGGCGAGGGTTCTCTGAACTCTGGAGGGTTACTACCCCCACTGTCTCGTCGGGGGCGGGACCCACCGTAACCCCGCCCACCATCCCTGCCGCCATCACGACCACCCCTGTAACCTCCCCTACTGTGTCTGTCATAACCTCGGTCATCTCTTCCTCCTTGCCAGCCTCCGCCTCCACCACCGCCTCGGTCGTTGTATGAGTCGTACCCTCCTCGGCCACCCCTACCGCCTCGATAGCCTCCTGAGGGAAAAATAAGAAACAAAAGTAATAACCATGAGGTCTATGTAAGATGACATGAAATTGAATGCATTCCTTTAAGGCATGAAAGCAAGCCTTGTTCACGGAGGTTTGAGTATGGTTTCTGGGATTCAGGTTTTATGTCTCATCATTTTGGTGAAATCATGACGGTGTAGGAAGCAGATGCCATGCTGACATATTTATAGCGTTACGGTTTTAACCAGGTTGCCACGTAAGAATCAGGACTGAAACTTGGACTTTTTAGGCAGACGCTCTAGTCTGTGTATGAAGACATTTCATTGGCTTTAAACAGGGTTGCCACAGATATTTAGAAACAGAGACTTACTTTTCACCAAATTTTTTTTCGACTGATGACCCTGATAACCGTTTTAAGGTCCTACCCTAATTCCTCGCCCTTTTTCAGACATTTAAGAGTAATTTTCAGTGCAACTTATGCACCTTACTTATTCGATAATGTTGCAGTGGATGGATGTTGCAGTGGATGGCTTTGTCAATTCCAGGGCTTCACAAAAAGTATGATTTTATCAGTCTACACAGAATATTGGCCCCAAGAATATTTCTTGAATAACTCTCTTACACGCATGCAAAATGTTTGAAGAATTACAGTATTCAAGAAGTGTTTGCCTGACATTTTTGAAAACATAACTTTGGACAAAGCAGTATGACACTGTTGTCCATGTTACTGGACAATGGAGCATGCCACTTTCACCAAATGGGTGTTTCTTTTTAAAAAAGGTCAGGCAGTCTTGCACACTTATTTCACATCTGTGACTAATTCCAAAACTGTGGCCAAAACGCTACTCCAGACCTCAAAAATTTTATAACAGTTACACCACACTGACCCCGGTCATCTCGGCCTCGCCCTCGTCCACCCCGGTCCTTAAACCTACTCTCGGCAATATCTACACGGAGGTTTCTGTCCTCAAACAGCTACAAAACAAAACAAAAAATTGTCTCAGTTTGAGCGTTTTTTCATTTTTCCAAGGACTGTCAAGTATAATTACTCAGGAAAAAAGAGCTACTGAAAAAACATTGTAAAAATGAGAATGCCTTGGATAGATTGGTTGATGGTTAAGTACAATATATTTCACTTATACAACAGTGGTCAGTTTCCAGAGAAGACAGAGTTACTGTTCTTTGACACCATACTCAACCCATGAGTGGAAGAAACCAGAATAATATCACATTTATGGTGGGTAAATCATGTCCCCGAAACATTGTGTAAGGCCAACTGAACGAGGTCATAGCACTATTAACAATTTACTGCCAAGAGCACAGCATTAGCGGGATCCTGAAAATTTCCTCAACAAGGCAGGGATTGCACCACAATCTTATAAGTATGCTTGGGTTTTATGCCGTACTTAACAATTTCTCAGTCATACGACGACGAGGAATCCTTGGTATATTTATATACAGTGTCTTCTTGAAGCAGGCTTAGCTCATGCCGCAACTGGAACATCATGTCCAATGGCATGACAACCCACACATGCACATTATCCTGAAACCGACTAGTCCTGTTTCCTTTTTAAACTCTTTGGTATGACCATCAGACCACTGAGACGGTTAACCACAATCTTGTGGTGCCACAATATACATATTATATTAATTTAGGTCACATCAAACAGGTTTAAATGGATGCACTGTACTTACAGCTCCGTCAAACGTAAGAGCTTCCTTAAGTGATTCCACATCATCAAATTCCACATATGAGTATCCTGAAGGCAAGAAAATTTACAGCTTCTGATTTCCATGTAAATGCTTGACGGCTTATAATCATTTTACATTGGACAAAATATCCCCCAAAACTTGAGTCATTTATGGAATGTTTTGCTTGAATGCTACAAGAAGCTTCTCCGTGCTATTTATAACATTACCATAAATGACTAGCCTGAGAACACTGTTTAAGTGGCGTATATTTACTGATATGTGGGGTTCGCTGGCCACCCTTATGTCCGAGGGCTATGTGGACCCTTTGTGGGTATAATGCTTGTAAGGTGCTTCCCCGTTGTTCAATACCGCTGCATGGGTGTTAGATTCTGCCTGTATACACATAAAGCACCTAAATTCCAAAAGCTGAAATATCTGCACACATTTAGCCACAACCGCTACTTAGCATTACCTAACCATTCTCAAGCAAATATTCCCTGAAGCAGACAACATGGTGAGCTTTCACATGCAGCCATGCTTTTTAAATCTGTGTCGCATGCTCACTGCGGGTTGACTTTTCCATGACATCCTATCTTGAAATTTACATCCATACTAAACAAATCTTCGCCTTCCATTAATTTGCATAAAGGTTAACCACGGATGCGCATGCGCTGGGAGCAACAAGCTGTCAAGCTGTCTGCAACACACGTGAGCGTCAGTCACCAATGTGAATTATCTTGGCTTTACT
This sequence comes from Acanthopleura granulata, assembly GCA_016165875.1. Classification (NCBI taxonomy): domain Eukaryota; kingdom Metazoa; phylum Mollusca; class Polyplacophora; order Chitonida; family Chitonidae; genus Acanthopleura; species Acanthopleura granulata. Next base: position 18,555,017 of record JABBOT010000009.1, on the reverse strand, counting down.
GATTGCAAAGGCTACAGAATGTGAAAAAATTTGGCTGAAGAACAAGGAATGTTTTGGTGAATGTAGTTTATCTCAGTTTTACCCGGTTCATTTAGCTCCTCGAATGTGATCTATGCCTAACCCCATATTAAAAAATCATAGCCGAGATCCTTGGCTACATAAATGACCAGACATTTTGGTTACGTACAGCATGTCTGATGCACATTTCACATGATTCTGAGAGCTCTATGAAGTGTTTTGAGATTTGTTTGGTAGGATGACATCCTAGGCCATCCTTCAAAATACTGTTTGTTGGGCATAACCCAAGTCTATGAGAAAAAATATATATTCTGGCTCTTGAAAAAGATAAAAATCAACATGGAGAGAAAAACAAAAAAAACTTTTATGAACATACCAATAAAAACCTTTGAGTAGGGCCTTTTTCAGAAAGATTCTTGCGTTATACCCGACGGACATTTTCTTAAGGATGGCCCTGTCGGGGAAATGTAAGTCTAGGCGTCCAGAATAATAAATTTATTGACCTTTGTTGCTTGTAAAAATGCACTTTTCTGGATGAAATTTAACAGTTAATAAGGTCATTAACCTTGTATGTAAAAAGTTACTTGTTATTAATTGGGTATCACAGCTACACACAGAATCTAACACTGTCACTTAACATTTTCATCCTGAAACTTTTTGTTTTTGTGCAAGACCAAATTTTTTCATAAAAAGGCAAAGTTTAATAACAGATGTATTACCTTTAAACTTGTCTGTTTCTCTGTCTCTGACAATTCGGACGCCTCTCACCTATAGAACATAGAACATTCAATAACAGCCGATGTCTTGTTCAAGACTTCCTACCAGTATATGTTACCAGTTGTTTGACAGTATAACAACTTTCTTATTTATAACAACTTGCTTTCCTACCAGTATATGTTACCAGTTATTTGACAGTATAACAACTTTCTCATTTATAACAACTTGCTTATTAATAACAACTTGCTTATTTATAATAAGAACAATACTATACATAATGAACATCATCGCATAAGACTGAGTGACTGTTTGATAGTTACTTGACTCTCTTAAATCACAACCACCCTTATTCCTTTAACAGTTAAATGATTTTCTTTCGTATTCTTACATCTGACATCTACATTGAGTCAGTAGTGTTACTTGCATGAATGGCAATGAAGGTACTATTCTTTTCAAAGTAAATCAGAAATAGAGGAATTCTGTTGTTTTATGGCAGATTTGAAGGCCAATTTCCTTCCGCAAAATACCTCACAGGATTTTTCAGTTTAAGGAGGCTATGGCGAGAGTGTCACCAATCAGTGTATGTATGAAACAGAAATCTGCTCTGTAAATGTGTAAATAGGACATATGCTACTGTACTGATTTGCAATATTCACCACACATATTGTGTACATGTAGCAATATCCTGTACAAAGTAGGTGTCCCTGTTGGTTGTCAGTGAGTACCCACCATTGCACATGGTCTGTGTAGTCAGTCAAAACTGTTCAGTAACGGATCGTATGTATGTGAAATACATCCTTTCAACTACGGTAATTTATTTCAACTTGAAAGTACATTTCTTTAGACTGGTATAAATTTAGCATGTGCCAGTAGCTAAGAATCTTTTCTTCCCAAATCCAAAGGGTTCACTACAACCATGGTCATAGTTTTCCTGTAACTGCCATTTAGGTGGGTTTTCCAGCCACGCCCTTATTATGACCATGAGGGGTAAAATAGGAGGCATAACTCAGGCCCTTTTAAAGTATTCAATGTACAATACCGACACAGCAGGGCTCGGGCTTTGTTTTAACAGCGAATTAATGGTGACAGCATGCACTCTCAAGATGAGTAACTTTGACACACTCACTCAACTAAAGGGCAATTGTTTTAATAAGTAGGATCTCTGCTTTTTGAGAAATATACGAATGTAGTATTAACAAAAATCAAATTTCTTACAAAACCGCTTACAATGCCCATAGTTGTTGCATGTGCACATTAAGTATTTCCCCGATCTTATTTATGTAAATGCTGCACTGGAAGTTGACTGGAAAGGTCAACTTTATAGAACTGTAACATGACCAATTTTGAATATTTATAAGAAAAGCCCATGTACTTTAAAGGGAAATACCTCGTTAACGTGAATTTTGGATGAGTGAAAAGGCCATTAAAAACTGTATCTGGAAATACTTTCAGTGAATGTTTCAGATTTTTTTTCACCAAAATAAACACAGTCAAATGTTTAGATTGTATGGTGGGTCTTATGTACCACACTAATGATGTGGTTCACCATTCACATCACACCAACATTTCTATGGCCTTAAAGCAGAAATTAAATGTCATATTAGCGTTTCCATTAACAGGAGTATTCTTCACAGGAACAATATTCAGAGCTGAACATAAAGGTGTACAAAATGGTGTGTGACGTCACTGGGGAACCACATTATCAATATGGTCCATAAAATCCACCATTCTATCAAACTATTTAACTGCATTTATTTTGAAGAAAAAAAATCTATAACATTCAGTGAAGGTATTTTCAGACACAGTCTTTAATGGCCTATTCACCCACTCGAAGCTCATGATTACGAGGCCTTACCCTTTAAAGTACATGGATCTTTCTCAAGAATATACAAAATTGGTCACGTTAAAGTTCTACAAAATCACCTTTCCAGTCACTCACCTCAAGTTCATTTTTACATAGTCTTTCCCTTTAAATGGGCACCTTTCTCAACTTTCAATCGCCATTTAAAAAAAAAAAAAATGAGCTCCTGTATATTTATCCCATCAGCACCAGGTAAATGCCAGGAACTAATGCTAACAGCACAACATAATTTTAATGTACTATGCTGACCGGAAAATGTTAAAAAGTAAAAGACAGTGTCCCCGATAGTTAAGGCCTGGTCAAGCACGGTTCTGACAAGCGGTATTGTACAGTGTACATCAAATGCTGCCCTGACATGGGAGGTTCTATACAGAATACAAACAGAGAGCGGGTAAGTCTGGCAGTCTCCCCCAGACTGAATGGGCGAGTCCTTCTATTTCACCTCCATGTTATGACCAAGCCTGTGGATAATCCCGATGTTACACTGCATACCCACCTTTAGGCCTTTGAATATTAATTCTAAATCTCCCTGGACTATTCCATTTGGCAAATTCCCCACATAAGCTGTGTAAGGTGGTTCAGTGGGAAGTGGTTTGGGTCCTCTCTGTCCCCCATAACCCCCACCCCCTCGATCTCTTCCGTAGCTGCGTCCCCCGCCGCCACCATAACTTCTGCTGTTGTAACCATAATCGTCTCTGTCAATTCAAACAAAAACAGATACTATCCTAACAAGGTCATGACTATCATGTCTCAGAAAGACAACTTCAGAACCACTGATAAGCCTTATCTTATTCTGTTAACATTTACGATCACACCATCGTTTCAAGTGACTCAACCTTAGAAGTTAGAGTAGACATCGTGACGTTGTTGTTGCACACAAATACAATACATGCTTGCGGACGCACACGCGTTGCAAAGAGGTCGCTAACAGCTTGTCGGAAATAGCGATCAAGCATAATTCACAACAGGGGAATCCGAGCAGTTTTGTTCATTGGTTAGTTTTCTTTGCAATCCTTGCTTTGTTTTTCCCTGATCAGGATACGCACCCGCCATAACCGCGATCATCGTATCCCCGGTCCCCGTACCGATCATCGTAAGAATCCGCCATATTGACCGGATATAATGGTGTTCCTATCTGCGCATGCGACATTGTGTTGAGTACCCGATGACCTTATCGGAAAACATACTCAGTACTGAGTCCATACATTGGGTTCTCAGCATGTATACGCCTATGCCAGTGAAGTCTATTTCCAGCTTTAGAAAAAATGCCTTCCATGCCTTCACCTTCCACCTATAAAAAATTGAACGTTTTTGTTGTTTTAAATACATATGTGTCAAGAATGACCTTCACATTTGAAAAGTTAATTTCCTATGGGAAGAAGGTCTGCTATCGTAACCTGTGATGACTACATCATCGGTTTCCCTGGGTTTCTTCCCACAATATTGCTGGTAACCGTCGCATAAGGCACATCTTCTGTCGAGTGATTTGATTTTATTTGATTCATTCACCATAGCTTCATACTCACGCTTAAATACATTAAAACGTAAAAAAAAATCCATGATGGAAATAATTAAATAAATCAATTAACTTAGGTCAGTTTTCATCTCTGCCAAGCAAGCAGTTTTATTAAACTTGTCACCAGGTTGTACACACATACAAAGGTTGTGTAATGCACTCACGTGAAGAAATGAAGGCGCCGGGATATATCCTCTCCTTATCACCTGGTGTGTCCTAGCGACTGAATGACAAGCGTCAAAAATGAACATGTGCAAATAAATTTATCAGTTACAGTATCACTGCCGTGACTATAGGATCTTAATCGATTGAGAAAATTGGCGTAATGTTAAATACTGACGAATTTCATAAGCTTATAGGTGTATATAAGAATCTACATTTTGTTAATTATTGGTTACCGTATAGTAGCCTACAGCTGGCCACCGTCGTATAAGTTAAATATTCTTGAATACAGCGTAAAACACCTTTCAAATATATTAAATGAATATAAATAAGCTTGAATCACGGGTCTGCATGCTTTTGTTTAGTTGGCCTACATGTGTAGGCATATCTAACCTATAGGCCTATTATAGGCCTACAGGGTTTGTTAGATCCAGGTGTGTTTCTGGAGGCCGTGTTCTATCGATCAACATCACGATTTAAGTTATTACAAAAACTAATGCGCTTAAAACTGTGCACCAAAATATGGAATGTCACTAAGCATGACTAGAGTATTCGAAGTCACACTCATCTGATTCTATGCCAAACAGATCTGTGGGTGTTCTTTAAAGAGTAGTGTGTGAGGAATACACGCTATCAAACATCTTGTAAGTGTATTGAGCTGTTCAAACAGTATAGTTATTTGCCAAAGAATACACACAAAGCTTCAAGGGTCCAGAATGTCTCACCCTATGCTGCTTCTATAACCGAGTGTAATTTATTCCGCTTAATCCAGGGATAGGGGCCGTATATTCATCGTGATAAATAATGAAGATTGGCTCGTTGATTTGTTTATTTATTGATTGGTGTTTTACGCCGCACTCAAGAACATTTCACTTATTTGACGGCGACCAGTATTATGCTGGGAGGAAACCGGCTAGAGCCCGGGGGAAACCCACGGCCATCCGCAGGTAGCTGACAGACCTTCCCACGTACGGCCGAAGAGGAAGCCGGCATGAGCTGGACTTGAACTCACAGCGACTGCATTGGTGGGAGACTTCTGGGTCATTACCCTGCTCTAGCGCGCCAACCAACTGAGCCACGGACCCTATCGGCTCATTGAAACAGATACATTTACAGCTAGGTTTGCTCCCACCATAATGCTGGCCGCCGTCTTATAAGTGAAATATTCTTGAGTACGGCGTAAAACACCAATCAAAGAGATAAATAATTATTAACAGCTACAATATCTAGGCCCATCTGTGCATGACATACATGTACTTATTAAACGTACTTATTGATCAAGTGATCGTTTACTCGCCTTATTTAGCAGCGTATATTATAATAAGCTATTTTAAACTCGCACGCATGCAGGAGTAAAGGCCAAGAGGGCTTGTTCTATCCCATACAGTTTTGCTTGGTAGTGGAGGTAAAGTATAGGCTGTATCTAATGATGATAAAGTTAAATTAAAATATTGTATATAATACACAACATTTACAGAGCCAAATATGAAACATATAAGAATATAAACAAGTGTATATGTAGATTACACAGAGAGAACATCACTCTTCAATTTGGATCGGAAAAGTCAAGAAGAAATATTAATCTTGCAATCACAGGTTAGTTTATTCTAGTCCAGGCAGATCTCTTGTAATCCACGCTCTGTTACTATTTCAGTTAAATCATTTGGATATTAGACTAACATGCTTATGGTATGTACATGCCCAGCCTGTATGTAACAGATCTATACAGGAGATTTTATATGGTGGAATGAAATATGAAGGGTGTTATTATGATTTCGGGAGGGATAATTATGATTACTTAACTGCCTTGTCAAACTGTGAGGAAAGCACATGGGAAACATTTGTTGATGATGCGGGTATATCACAAGCTTCCTTTCGTCTCATAACTGTCAGTATCATTAAATATTATTGACTGTTTCTTCATTTTACCGGACTATATCGTATAACATTTCTCACTTTCTGGCAGGGATCTTATTTATTTGGTAGTTTGTTGTCAAAAGTAGTTTTGGAAACTAGCTGATCTTGCCATTATCGTTCTGGGATGTCGATTTCGGTTGGCAATTGATATACGAACGTCTTTTACGACAACTAGATTCAAAGGCTAGCAATTAGTGGAGTATTCCTCCGTCTAAATAACGTGCAGCATTTAGAGGGCAACTAACCACAGACCCGAAAAATCGAGGTGGCTTTCGCGCGAGTGTCTCCCGAGCTGAACATTTCTTTGCTGAACTGTCGCGATATATATCCTTACACTGCTGTTTATCGTTATTTTGAAACCTATGCGTCGAAAGCGACATTCAAACACGTCATCGACCAAAGTGAGCGATGCGCGTCAATAATCGCAAGACCCGCTTCCAAAACGTCAAATAACACAAACCACCAGGGAACGGGGAAATTATTTAAAATGAAAAGTTTGGACGTCGAAACCGACATTCATACACCAGCCATGAATCAAAGTGAGCGTCCCGGGTCTATAATCACAAGGGTCGTTTTCGAAAATTCAAATAACGCAAACAAGGACTGATGTATTCGTTTGGTAACAGTTTTACAGGGTACGGTAAAAGCCTGAAGATATATACCCTTTACACAGTGGAACAGTTAGCGATTGGATGAAACAGAACAGAGCCTGGATGTATACAGTCACGCTCTCGGAGGAAAGTAGTGAGTGTAGTCAGATTTCTGTCAGCTGCAATGGGTGTTGTGGCTGATTATGTGCCCCTCTTGTCGCTATGGATTAATCGCTTTCCACACTTCCCCAAATGCCCGCTAAATCATATTACAAAACACTGCACAATGTTCAAACCAAGTTTAGGAGTTGCTATTCAGCAGTTTCACCTTGTTGTGTATTGTAATTTAGATTTCATTATTTTTCAACCATTCACACATTCACCGCAGAGTGCACCACAGGTACTTGGCAGAGCTCACTGCAGAGATAACTTGGTAGAGCTAACTACAGGGTGTAACTTTGCAAAGCTAACTACAGAGTAAAGTTGGCAGAGTTCACTACAGAGTAAAGTTGGCAGAGTTCACAACAGAGTAAACTTAGTAGAGTTCACTACAGAGGTAACTTGGCAGAGTTCACTACAAAGTAAACTTAGCAGAGTTCACTAGAGGCAACTTGGCAGAGCTCACTACAGAGTAAAGTTGGCAGAGTTCACAACAGAGTAAACTTAGTAGAGTTCACTAGAGGCAACCTGGTAGAGCTCACTACAGAGTAAACTTGGCAGAGCTCACTACAGAGGTAACTTGGCAGAGTTCACAAGAGTAAAGTTAGCAGGGTTTACTACAGAGGGAACTTAGCAGAGCGCAATACAGAGTAAACTTAGCAGAGTTCACTACAGAGGGAACTTGGCAGAGCTCATTCCAGAGTAAATTTAGTGGAGCTCACCACAGAGTAAACTTGACAGAGTTCAGTGCAGTGGAAATTTAGTAGAGCTTGCTACAGACGTAACTTGGCAGTTTTCACTACAGAACAAACTTAGCAGAATTCACTAAAGAGGAAAGCTGACAGAGCTTACTACACAGGTAACTTGGCAGATTTCACTACAGAATAAACTTAGCAGAATTCACTAAAGAGGAAAGTTGACAGAGCTTACTACACAGGTAACTTGACAGAGCTCACTACAGAATAAACTTGGCAGAATTCACTAAGGAGGAAACTTAGTGAGAGCTCACTACATAGTACACTTGGTAGAACTCACTGCAGAGGAAAGTCTGTAGGCTCTCCGAAGAGAAGACTTATACAGAGTTTAGTAGAGGAAACTTGACAGAGTTCATTACAAAGGTAACTTGGCAGAGCTCACTACAGAGGAAACTTAACAGAGCCCATAACAAAGGAAACATGGCAGGGCTCAAAGCAAAGGAAACTTGACAGAGTTCACAGCAGACATGGCAGAGGAAAATGAGCAGGGCTCATTGTAAAGGTAACCACCATTCCATGCTATGAAACTATCTTATGTACAAATGATAAAACTAACACGTGTACAAATCATAACATGACCAGGTAGATTGTACAATGATTAATTTATCTTCATATATCATGAAAACTACCTGTTGATAGACTTTCGAAATACATGTACAATTATGTACCAACAATACATGATACAATACAGAACTGGATGTATCCAAAACAAATTTAAGTAGGCTTCTTATCCCAATAAAATAGGTTTGACACTAAAGAAGAGAATCCATAAAATGTCATACAGGTACAAGAAGCCCAGCTTTCCCATGAAAAAAGAAAAGAAAAACGATCAAATCGGTTATACTAGAATGAAAGTCCATTGCCCATTCTCCCTAAGGCAAAATGTTGGTAACTTTTTTGCCATATGTGGTCTGTTAGCCGATAAGAGTTCTACCTATATTTACATCATTGATTTGGTTGTACACCCATGTAACACAGCTCCCTATGTTAGCTAACAAGTGGCAGCACACGTAGAAAATGTCTGGGTACTTTATTTGTGTGTATGCTACAGCAGACTATGGCAGTGACCCTGTCTTTGCATCTCTACAGTTATTAGTAGCTTGCATACAAAATCGTGATTTTGGCAGAGTTCACTTCAGATGAAATTTGGCAGACAAGTAAGTTGCCCACAAAGTATTGAATAAAACCATACACATGATAAATAGAAACTTCCAAAATATTTAACTGTTTGGACAGTCAACATCATCTGAGAGTTTTAATTATGTTTTCTTCAGCGCAATAAAACCAAAACAATGCCACGATTTGAAGAAATTGTACAGAAACGAGGGCCACACAGACTGTTGAAATGAACACAATTTATAAAAGCCACGAGTGTCTACAAGTCTAAGCAACTGCTTGTATAATGATGTAAATGATGTTGAAAAACAAAACAAAAATTATATTCCACAATATTACTGTACTTTATCAACAACAGACTGAATATTGGGGATGGTCACTGTGACTTTCTCTCTGTTTCGTCATTTCATCAAGAGAGAGTTGACTTTCGTGGAGTCTTAACTTTCCGTTTTCTTGAAGACGATGAGGAAACACTGTCTTCTGACAATGATGTGCCTTCATTCCCTGACATTCGCTTTGACTTTTTCTTGGGAGTTATCTCCCCTGAGGATTCACTCAGGGAAGAGGTCACTGTGGAATCACTCAGCAAATCTCCGTTTTCATCGCCGTTTCCTGCAGGATCAGCTCCCTTTTTGGGCTTCCTTGGTGACAGAGTTTGCTCCGTGATTTTCTCAGGGGACAGCTTCTGTGTTTTGGCTGGACTGCTGCACTCCAGCTCTTCTATTGCCTCTTGCCAATCTGTCTTCCTCTTCTTTTTTCTTGACCTTTCTTTCTTGGTCTTTGCATTAGGACTATAACATTAGTAAAAGAACAGAAAATCAGTCATGCGTTTCATTGTGTGACAATAATAATCTACATAGAAAACTGTACACATATATTTAAAGGATTGTTGTTTTTTTTTTTTTTTTTTAATTTTTTCAATGCTTCCTACCACCACAATGCTGGCAGTGTTGCATATATATGTGAAGTCAAACACTTGTGTACAGCATAAAACAATCAAATATATTTCACTGGGTTTGGTTTTGTACTCTGGTATTTCACTTATATGATACGGTCAGGTTTATGGATGGAAAAAAACTGGGCAGAGCCAAACCAAAGCCCACTCTCTTCACCAGCTACCTCACAAAGCTGACAACTTGGAACAGCATGCAAATGAACCAGTATGCAAATGAAAGAGCATACTGATCAAAAATACATGTAGTTGTGTTTAATGCAGTTTCCCTTACAAACATGCACAAATGTGTGAATCAGGGTTTGCACAGATTATGTGACATCTGATTTAAGATTTCTCAACTTTCTCATAACGTCCAAATTCAAGAACCCTTTATTACCCTGTATACCTTTATAATGTCATGAGCAAAAATGTTCCAGACTTTTCAAGGGCTTTGAAATTTTCTGAATTGCGCTAAAGAACTTTCAATAACTTTCCAGAATACATTAGAATCCTGGTGGACTTATTCACACTGACAATTTGTTAAACCCCCATCTTCTGGCACATGGGCTTGTCCCAAATCTAGTGAGAATCTAAGAGCCACTGACATGAAACACACTATAAATATAAGTTATTTAATGTTTTCAAACTGACTATACAACTCGTGCCTTCACAAGGGGCATGTAAGCCTTCATCTATAACACCGGCAGCTGTGTCATCAGGAAGTTGTTAAAGTGGCATTTCATGACACAAATAAAAACATTTCAAGTCCATTTAAAGAAGAAACATTATATGTGCATTTGGCAAATTTTAATTTCAATCTCATGGTGCCCAAAAGGCATTCTAAATACCTTGTCAGCAGCAAGTTTTGCGCCAAAAATACTATACCTGGAATTGTTAATTTCATATTAACAACTTCTATTTATTGGAGTAAGTTGCCTTGCTCATGGCCACTGAGACCTGTGGCAAATTCAGCTCGTGCACCCTTACTGGTTATTAGAAGCAAGCTGACTTACCATTCATGAGACACTTGTGATACGATTTTCTTCCAGACTTTTTTAGAATCACTATTCATTATACTGCGGAGTGACTCCAAATTGTCCTTCACATTTTCCACCAGTTTCTGAAAAGAAAATATCAAAGCAAATGTTTTTTTTAAAAAAAGAAGAGAAAATTCTGAACCACAATCCTACAAGAACAAGGCTGTATGCAATTATCCAATTGTCCAGCAAATCATCCCCTCAGTTGGCAAAATACACTTACATTACAAACTCTGAGGAAACTGTCCCCCTGCTTTCCCAATTTTGCACACCTAAAGTTTTGAAAAATGTGCTACGATTATGAAATGATACAAAGCTTGAGTCAGTGATATATCTATATATAAACATCCACCTGGTTGATGATACCAAATTTTTGTGATCTTCCTGTGTATCTAGTCCTAACTGATACCAGATACTTCCTTACTACTCAAAGCAATGGCTGATGTAAACCTCTGACCTTTTGGTAACTTACTGACCTACATTGGCAAGCTACTGACCTACACTGGCAAGCTACTGACCTACATTGGTAAGCTACTGACCTACACTGGCAAGCTACTGACCTACACTGGCAAGCTACTGATCTACATTGGTAAGCTACTGACCTACACTGACAAGCTACTGACCTACACTGGCAAGCTACTGACCTACATTGGCAGGCTACCGACCTACACTGGCAAGCTACTGACCTACACTGGCAAGCTACTGACCTACATTGGCAAGCTACTGACCTACATTGCCACACGCCAGGTACAGATGTGCACATGATATTTGTGGAGGACATGTCATATACAAAACGTCAGACTGAAAAAAACAACCACACAAACATCTGACCGCTTATTTTTGCCAAAGCCCCACAAGCAATGAATGCGGACAAAATTCCGTGTACAGGTTTTGAACCTGCACATCAAGTGAACTAATGATTGAAAGGTAAGCGGCTTGAACCACCAGACCACGGCTTGCTCCACGGCCATTATCTACTTGCTCTCTCCTCCCCCCCACCACCCCGTTTTAACAGTGCCCTACCCACCTTGCCCTGGGTCTTGTCTGCAGTCAGGAACCTGAACACTAACACCATCATCTCGTGAGTGTGCTTGGGTTTGAAATCTTCCTTCTTAAGGCTGAGTAAGATCTACAAGAGTAAACAGAATAGAATCCTGAAGTTGTGCTGGAGGTTGATCCTTTTTCTCTCTCCAGAGAATCCAGACCTCCCCGATCCAATTCTTTTAGCCGGGAGTTGTCCAGTGTGGATAGTTCAGAGTTCTCCAATCTCTCTGTTCTGTCGAGGTGGCTTGGTTGTGGAGAGTGGAGAGTACGTAAGGTATTTATGCTGGGATGACGTTTAAGCCTTTAAAAGTGCAACATGATTTTTGGATCCTCGTCAGTGATTAGTGACTTCACGTGTTTGGCAAGGCGTCACACAAGGTGAAGTGGAGAGGACAGAAAAAATTGGTTTCTCTATTCTCTGATGAAACGTTCAATATCGGTTTTAAACCTGCAATATTTTTACAATTTTATGAAAACAATTCAGGGTATCATTTCCCACAGCTTTCAAGACATGATTGGTTTGACACCACAACAGCTCTTTAAGGCAAAATTTGAAATGCGATTTTACAGCTTATCTTCACGCCCTTCAATTTAAAATTTTACGCACCACTTCAATGTTATCCTGTAAGGCAAATGTTTCAAACTTCTAGTGTCAAAAATTAAGCACTATGACAAAGTTTTAAATTTTTTTCTCGGTCAGAATTGGCTTTGTGGTTTCAGCCCCAGTACTATACAGTATTACAGGACTTACTGGGGAGAGGGAAGCGATGAACTTCTTAGCAAACTTCATCCATGCATCTTCTTCAACACGAACTTGCTGAAAGAAAAACACAAGTGAATGTTTTAAAAATATTTTACTGTATTCAGTAACCTGTTATATAAAAAAAAAGGTTTTCTTAGTGTGTGCCTGTAAGCACGTGTAAACTGATGTTAACATGAAAAGATGTTACTTCCACTTTCAAACACTCACCATGTCAGGCTTCAGAAGCAATGACAACATTGAACAGGCCTGGGTCTGAAATTATAGAGTTTTTGTATCATGAAATGCATTAAATCACCAGTTTAAAACATTACACTTTAACAGCTCTGAAAATGGATACATGTAGATAATAAAAACATAATATAATAAAAGCAGTCGGGACTCCAGGTATTGTTAATTAGGTCATGCTGCTCCTTGTGTTTCATTGATTGATTGATGTTTCTTTTTTATGAGGTACTTAAGATCAATTCACTTACAGGACGGCCGCCGGCATTGTGGTGGGAGGAAACCCGTCAGAACCTGGGGGAAACCAGCGACCATATGCAGGTTGATGGCGGACCTTCCCATGTACAAAGCCAACACAGATTGGACTCACAGCAACAGCCTTAGTGAGAGGTTCCTATATTAGCATGGCAACCCACTCAGTCATGGAGGGTCCGCTAGAGTTTGACACAACTCTGTAACCAGTTTGTCACCCCAAATCATCAAAGTGTCTGTTTGCCTGATTCAGATGTGGTGTAGCTTTCTAAATTATTTTGATCCTATCATGATGGCAGCTCTGTGATCAGACATGACGTCTCACCCAATCACATCATACACTGGGTCCACCACTACTTGGCCTCTTTCTCTTATCTGAGTGCCAAGTATGTGTGTCAGTATGCTTCGGACTTACCGTGTACTCAATAATTTTTCTGTCATATGACGACAAGATGTCTTCAGAATGTATGTATGCTGTGTGTTCTTGTGGCAGAGTGAGTACATGCCGCCGAAGTGTTGCCGCCGCTGGAACATCATGCCGAAGACACCAGACATGACACCCCACCTAGTCACATTACAACTGGCCAACCCATCCTGTTTCCTTGCTTTAATCTCTCGGTGCTGGGTACCATTTTTTAAGTTTTTGGGATGACCTGACCTGCGATTACTCCCAGATCTTCCCACCTCTGTTTATTTGATTTATTCTATTGGTGTTTTATGCCGTGCTCAAAAATGTTTCACTTATATGACGTCGACCAGCATTAGGAAACCGCGCATAGCCTGAGAAAAATCCACAACCATCCACAGGTTGCTGGTGGACCTTCCCACGTATGGCCGAACAGGAAGCCAGCATGAGCTGGACTTGAACTCACAGCAACCCCACTGATGACAGTCACGGGGTCATAACGCGCTAACCTCCTCGGCCACACGGGCCCACTCCTGAATTCTAGGTGGATGCACTAACCACCAGGCCACTGAGGCTGTCGTGAGAGCCAAACAAGGTAGCACCAAGATTACTGGTGGTAACTTCTCAGGCAGGACTCCCTTCGGGATTGCACAAAGTGTGACAACCAATTTAACAATAAGCAACATTAAGACAAAGCAGACTTACCCTGAGGAAGACTCTGACAGACTCATCCTTCACGCAGTTCAGTAGCATGTCCGCCAGGGGCCAAGCGATGGTCTGCAACACAAACATACACGCTCCAGTTACCAAAATCAGGAGGATTTCTCTACGAAAACACCAAAACTCTGTGTCTCTTGACTTTTGATTTTTTTCAATCAGGTAAGTTCTCTTAACTAGAGCCCCGAACATTTTGTGTACATAAAGCAAATTTCACCTCTCTCCTATGCACCTATAGCAGTGCAGTTGTTTTATTTGTGTAGTGTTTCACGTTGGCAACATACACGACATATGTTAAAGGCATATAAGATAAGTTTGAAGATGTATGACGTCTTTGCCTAGTTTATGACTTTTAGTGGCGTTACTGTTTGATAAAACAGGTGTTGATAGAATAACACGTTTTACATTGAAATGAACATGTACTAACCCAGTACTTTTCCAGGATGTTGCGAAAGAATATATAATGCAGACGAGCATCTCTGCAAAAGGAAGAGACAAAGGTAAGGTAAAGAATTACAATACAATACACTAAACGACCTACAATTTCACCTCCAAAACTGCATTTCTATACAAGGAAATAAATGTCAAAAATATATGAGTTTCTGGAACTTACATTTTTTCAGTAGGATATGATCATACTTTCAAAACAAACCTCAAAACCTCTTTCAATGTCAACAAAACTTCCAGAATAAGGCAAAATGTGTAATTTAGCTATGGGCACAAGTTCAGTTCATTTATTTATTTATTTATTTGAATGGGTGTTTTACTCTTGTATATTTCACTTATACAACGGCGGCCAGTATTATGGTTGGAGGAAACGGCGCAGAACCTGAGGGAATCGCACGACCATCCACAGGTCGCCCGCAGACATTCCCACGTACGGCTGGAGAGCAAGCCAGCATGAGCTGAACTTGAATGCACAGGGACTGCATTGATGAGAGGCACCAGGGTCATTATGCTGTACTTGCACTCTAATCACCATGCCAGTTTAGGTCATTTACTATAGACGTAGTGCTGCCTCAGTGTACTGCCATGCCAAAGATACCGAACATTACGTTACCAGCTAGTTACATTAAATCAACAGGCTGACCTGTTCTATGCAGACACAGTAACCATACTAGCTGGATTTTTTCAACACCTCAAACATACAATGGCATAAATCCCATACTGAACAATATAAACGAATACCACTCAGCTTAAATCCAAGACTTGAACAAAGAGTGTAATATATGACCACTGCTTTTGATTTGTTGTTGATGTTGTTGAACCCTAAAGCTAAGAAATTTTCACTTTGTACCATGGTGGAGAGTGCATTAAGGGTTAACATAACAGGAGTGTCTTATTTAAATCCTGGCTCTTTGGCAAGTTATAGTGGTAACATTTCTGTGCGAGATTGGTGTGAGACAAGGGATCTGCAGCAAACTTCATGTAAGACAACATGAGACAGCACCACTGACAGTTCACTGCCAAGACTACAAGAAACAATGGAAGCTACAAATCTTGGATTTTCCCCAGTCCCAGACTCGGATTGACCCCATGAATGCTGTGACTGACTGACTGGAACGCAACCACCTTAACCACTCACCCATGACTTTATCTCACTTCTTGTTCCTGCAAAGGGTTTACTTTTCTTTTTAGACAGCATCGAAAAACAATGTACAACATTAACTAAATGAAGGCACAAGGCATCATGTATGCACACTGTTCGGTATCTGCAACACTGTTCGGTATCTTCAACATTGTTCAGTATCTGCAACACTTGGGGCAGAAATAAGATGTATACTTACTTTTTGTTTAAGTAATCTGACAGTGCTGACTTGATCATATCAAGAAGTCTCTCAATGTAAATGTCAGGATTCTATGTGGAGAAAAACATATATATTCATGTGTTGGTAAAGAAATCAGACTGAAAAAAATCTGTATGTACAGCAGGCAAACGTTTAAATGTCCATGTACATATTTCATTATATCTGTGCACTCTTTTGCATATCAAACATCATATTTATTCTTCCATTTGATAATTGTTTAACGCCATGCTCGTTACACTGGAGGAAACCAGTGTGCCAGAGGTAAACCATTAACCATTGGCAACATACTGACAAACTTTCTCACAGGTAACATATAGATATGCACATCACATTTAATTTGTGGCTGAAGTTGTTATCCTCCAATGTTACACAGCACATAGTGCCACAAGAGGATTGTTAAGAGGAATACTGCTGAACCTGCATCACTGATTCATTTGCCACTGATTGATAACATCGCTGACTGATACACCACTGACCGACTAACTGCTGATTGATTTACTGCTGATTAATACATCACTGATTGATTTACCAGTAATTGATTTACCACTGATTGATTTACCAGTCATTGATTTACCACTGATTGATTTACTGCTGCCCTATGCACCCGACTAATTTACCACTGATTGACACACCACTGATTGATTTACCGCTGACTGATTTACCACTGGTTGACATGCCACTGATTGATACACCCCTGACTAATTTACCACTGATTGACACACCACTGATTGATTTACCGCTGACTGATTTACCACTGATTGACACACCACAGATTGATTTACTGGGCGGTTCTCCCCACCTGTACAGTTTTCTGTTCTGGCGTCTCCTTGGTCGTGGCTCTGGATCTTGTTTTGACTGGCGACACATGATCATCAATCTCGGGCTCACAGTTTAATATCACACGCATCTGAAATACATTTTCCAGTCACAATATTTATTTATTTATTTATTTACTTGATTGTTGTTTAATGCAAGATCTCAAAAATCACAGTATGGAGAGAGTACAATCTACCTGCCAACTAATTATAACCTTCATCATCATTATGCATTGAATACCTGACACTGATTCAGTGTCATTTAACTATTTATAGGATTAGTTATTAAGTCATATCTAGTCCCTGTTAAATTTTGTTTACAAGACATACACTGGGTCACCTTGGAATTAACAGTCTGTCCTGTGGTAAAATGCCACCTTCAACTGTATTTCTGTCATATAACAACAGTGTTTCCTTGTGGCATGCTACTTCCAATGCTGTCCAATCCTAGCCATTAAAACCTCAAATCAATGATTAACCTTTAATATATCTTACCATGAAATTAAATGCCCAGGACACTTCTTTCACCATGTGAAGACTAGATACTAAAAAAACGAAAGAAATCCACATGTCAAATAAGAATTTGTATATCTAAAGATTAAAGGCACTTCTTTCACCTTATGAAGACTAGAAACTGAAAAAGGAAAGAAATTCGCATGTCTAATAAGTTTTTGTAAATCTTATGTGGGCATACATCTGTGTTATGAGGACACAGATCACGACCAGAAAAAAATTCACCAGTATATCTATGTTTATCTTGTCACAATAAAGAAAATATAAGGCAATGTGAAATGAATAGTGCAACTGAAAAGCTGGCTTAATTTGGTATGATTTCATGAAAAGTCAAGCAAAAAAACCTGGTGAGAAATTTACTCTGCTTAATTGTTTATTAAGCATTTTAAGGAGACCTCAAGAATAATTAATTTACATGCATAGGAACAGCAGTGACATAAAAGAGAGAGGCAAATATCTATCAGAAAAGGTTTCTCGACCTTTTGTGGAATACTTAATAAGATCCTTCATCTTGTCCAGAATTTCCTCTTGGTCCACATCTGGGCCTGTATGTCTCTGGAAACAAAACACAGTATCACCTATTGTTATACAGTGCCAAACAGGCTTGTCTACCTGATTCAATCTACAGCATCCAAATGTTACCCCGAAGAATCTCTTAATTTGAGTTGGTATGGCGTGCACCTTAATTTGATATGTTACCTTGAAAAATTACAAACATTCAAATGCATAATAGCACAGGTAGTTGCAAAACTGACAACCAGGCATGCCTTTACCTATACCTGTATTATTATGTAACACAGTGTTTTGCCTCACCTTACGAGACTTGAGGATGAGGTGGAGTATTCTGGCGGCTCTCTTCCCTAGTTGGGACTCCTCCTTGTGCCGATACCCAGATTCCATCAGGTCCAGGGTAGGTATTACTAGGTGCTGAGTAACACAACAACAGAATAAAGGTTACAAAATAAATCATAAACTGGACACAGGTTTTTGGACCCTGTAATACACCTTGTCTCCCTGCACAATCATCTTGTGCAATGTGGCACATAACATGATCCAGACAGGGAATAATATTATTTATTTATTTATTTGATTGGGGTTTAACACCGTACTCAAGAACATTTCACTTATACAACAGCAGCCAGCATTACGGTGAAAGGAAACCAGGGCAGAGCCCAGGGGAAATCCATGATCGGCCGCAGGTTTCCAGCAGCCCTTTGAATGAACGACCAGAAAGGAAGCCAGCACGAGAGGTCCCTGGGTCATTAAGAATTTAAGAAGTTTTGACTGCTATGCCAAAGGCCAATGGCCATTTTCGCAAAACTTTGCAAATAAAGTTTAACTGTAACTCTTCTCGGAAATGACATCGATTTATGGTGTGATAACCCGAAAACAATGATATTTACGAAGTTAGGAGAGACATAATTTACGAAGATTCATCAAAGTGGATTCAGCCTTACTGGTCAAGGAAACCACCTCCCTTATCCATGTGCCTGACAAATCTCCTGACTTACAGCTGCAGTCGAAACAACTGGACTTTCATCTGAACTTGTGATCTCATTGGTTAAGGACCTAACAGTCACAGCCAGCCCAAAGCCAACGTAAACTCGGGAAAAGATTTAATAGCCAGTGGTAACGGTCTTACCACAAGCAGTCCAGCTGAAGGTTGAGTCTTGACAAATGTCTCCACCAAATCCAAAGTTCTGAAATCACAACACGAAAATGTTACTGTTTTAAGTTTTCTCAGAAGACACTGCAATTTTTTTGCATCAAGAATATCACAATATATGCATTTTATGATCCCTGAGGTTCAATTGTTTAAGTGTTCATCTTCACATAACACATTAAATGTTCCAAACCTTAACTCCTCAGGTCTAACAAATACATGTATAACAGTTTCAATCCCAGTTTAAAATTGAACTTCAGTCAACACAGGCTTCATGAGATCAGTCTCAATTACTTAATCTTTTCTTCTTCTCTTGATGGGCTGTCACTGTTGAAGCTTACCGAAGCTTAAACTTGAGTAGCTGCTGTTTGCGCTTTTTCATCTCCTTTGATTTGCCTCGCTGCATACTTCTGAATGCCTCAGACAAAGCGTCATCAAGCCTGAACATCTCGTCATCACCCATGTCATCGTCTTCATCACTCTGCAAGCCAAAACGATGAAGAGGTTTCGAATGCACTGACAACAATTCTATAGCAGATATACTGGCTAATCTATTAAATCATTTAAAGATTAACTTACTTGGTGCGAACACCTCTGTGTCTTAAAAGCAAGGTGAAATGATAAAGATTTAAGATAATCTGAATTACTTTCCTAAAATGTGAAAGAAACTGCAGTGCATTAAAACTGACATAGTATGTTTCTTTAGAGAATACAGAAATAAAATTTTTCTGTCCTATCCAGTCCATCTGGTGTGACTTCTATTCAAATATTTAAAGAGCCATTTTTGTGTCAAAACCTTCGTGTCTTAAAAGCATTGGGGAATGCTAACTTTTGAGATAGTCTGAATTGCTTTCTTAAATTGTAAAAATATTGCAATGTAGAATTAAACTGATAGTACATTTTTTCGGAGAATATGCTGATACTAAAAATTCTTGTCCTATTTATTTATTTATTTATTTGATTGGTATTATATTTATTTATTTTTTGATTGGCGTTTTATGCCGTACTGAAGAATATTTCACTTATACGACGGCAGCCAGCATTATGGTGGGTGGAAACCGGGCAGAGCACAGGGGAAACCCACGACCATCCGCACGCTGCTGGCAGATTGTGCAGCGATAGCGCGCCAACCGACTGAGCGATGGAGGCCCCTTGTCCTATCTAATTTGCCTGGTCTATTTAATTCGCCTGGTCTAACATCACGCCTTAACACATGACGTCACCAACTGCTCACATGTATCGACAAATTGCACTGCTCTTGACGTCTTCCCATTTATAAATGCCTTATTTGAGGTCACATCTCTCTGATTTGACGACATAAAAGGAATACATGTATTATCATGTCACACCAGGGACATAGCCATAGCTTTTGGTTTTTCAAGAAATCTTCACCTACATGCATTAAATATTATCCATCAAAAATCCTCTTGAACTGCGGTGCAAGGTTTGTTTCGTAGGATTTCCTTCATATCAAACTCTACCCAAAGCATACATGTATGTTGGCTACCTGGACTGATTATGTTAATAACAATACATAACCATGACGTTTATTTCATCAACAATATATTGTTCATATAGCTAATAGATGAAACCAAATCAGCAAATAAATCTGAAACTATCACATCAAAATTTCTAGGAAATATCAAATTCAAATAAGACCTATCTGCCCAAAGCTGACCACTGCGGCAGCCATGTTTATGGGAAGATCAAACCAGAGTGCTCAAACCTAACCACTGTAGCAGTACTATTTATGAGCGAAGGAAACCAGAGAGCCCTAAGCTAACCACTGCAGCAGTGCTATTTATGGGCAGAGGAAACCAGAGTGCCCTAAGCTAATCACTGCAGCGGTCATGTTTATGGGCAGAGGAAACCAAAGTGCCCTAAGCTAACGACTGCAGCAGTAATATTTGTGGGCAATGGAAAGCAGAGTGCCCTAAGCTAACCACTGTAGCAGTACTATTTATGGCTGGAGGAAAGCAGAGTGCCTTAAGCTAACCACTGCAGCGGTCATGTTCATGGGCAGAGTAAACCAGTTCCCGAGGTAAACCACTGCAGCAGTCATCTTTATGGGCAGAGGACCCCAGTGCCTGAGGTAAACCACTGTAGCAATCAGGTTTATGGGCATAGGAAACCAGATTGCCCAAGGTAAACCACTGCCCTTCACCAAACTCTGGAAATCTTTCTAACTTAAAAGAAAAGGCACAGCCCAGTATACATTACGTATCACCAGAAATCTCGGACAAGGTTCTTTTCAAATAGATATTAAAATATTTCTGAATATTTTTCCCTGCTTTCAGGCTATAATCTGGATTAATATGCCATGTTCATCGGCTTTTATGAAAGCAGAAGCCAGGCCATATATGAAGTAGCCAATAAAATCAATTTCTGCTAAATGTGAACTGGTCTGCAATTATATTGTTGGAGTGCTGCACTGTCCAATTGATGTAGACACCGACAGAAATCCCTCAAATATATACATGCATGCCACCAACATTTTATCATCAGGCTGGTGATTTAAAACATTGCAATATACATGTTCCAGTATACTGGAATCCAAATTTGAAAAGAGTAAACCCAGATATTTCAGGTCATATACAGATTTTGATCGGGTTTTGCTTTCTCTTAAAGCTGCAGCCAGAAGAGCAACATATCCATATGTTCAGTGTGGGTATGTCCTAAGTCGTTAACAGGAAAGATACTAACTTCCTCGTCTTTGTCAGACTCAGCAGCTGCCGGACCCAATGCCGCCTTCACCGTCTGCCTCAGCTGATCATCCACGTCTGCATCATCATCAGTGTCATCACCTGAATCATCCTCATCATCTCTGCTGACATTATCATCATCTTTGCTGACATTATCATCCTCATCAGGGATGCCATGGTTACTGTTCTTGTTGTCATGGTTACCGTTTACAGGCGAGTCATTCGGTTTTTCTTCATTCTCATCTTCTTCATCGCTGTCAGCATCTGAAATGTGAACAACTTATAGTAGTTAGGAAGAGAATCAAAAAACCCAACCACAAATACTGGTCAGTCTGCTAGTTGTGAGCTAACGGTTGCGAATGCAGGCCACTGACCAGGTATGATAAAATGATTTTAAAACTCCATTTCACAGACCCTTTCTTTTCTCTTCGCAGACACACTACAGAAACTGCTCACATGATCAGTTTCATTTCAGCCATGACAAACTCAATTTCTTTCTCAACATTAGTGAAGATTTTTTTCATTGTTTTATTTGAAATGTGCTTAACATCATATGCAAGAATATTTCAGATTTATAATAGCAGTTATGTTCTTTGAGCACAACTAATTCCAGTATAATATTAGTTAGGTTTACCTTCATCCTCAAATATGATTGGTCCTTCTTCACCCTCATCATCGCCGGGGTGGAGCACCTGTTAGAGGTCAAAGGTTAGATGTCAAGGATTAAAGGTTATATCCAGGGGTCTATTTGTCGCACACATTTCCTTTAGTTGAGAATGAAATGTCGTTTACATTCTGCGATCTGGAGACTTAAGATTTCAGCTTTCAGATTAACTTTTAGTTGAGTTCAGAATAACCAAGCTTACAGCTTAAAAGTGTAAGGATTCTATATACAATAACACGTACATGCAAAATCAATAGGGCAGTTTCGACTTCAAACTCTTTTGTTGCAAAAGGTAAAAAGAGACCAACTGTGTCATGTGACTTATCAAACTGTGTCATGTGACTTATCAAAAATGTCAGCCAATTTTAGTAACTTTAATTTACCAATCACCTGTCTCACCGTGTTTGCCTATCGTCTAAATAACTTTTTGTGACACTTTGCTTACACGTCCATGTTAAAGTAAATGTAATCAGAAATGACTGCCTAACATTTTCTTACCTTTAGGGATAAAAGAGTTCGAACTCAAAACTCTCCTATTAAACACATCTGTGATGTCGTCCTTCTCTATTAGAGAGAAAGACCCCACAAATATGAAGTTATGGGAAGTAAAAAGACCACTAAAACTGTATCTGAAAATACCTTCATTTTTTCATACTATTTTTTAAAAACATAAAAAAAAAAGAGTAAATTTTTCATATGTTTTTTAAAAACAGAAGAAGAATCTGAAAAAGTCTGTGAAGGCATTTTCAGGTAGTTTTTAATGGTCTTTTTACTCACCACATAAGGCTTTCATTTTGTAGGGTGTTTCCCTTAAAGCTACGTTCACACTACACATGGAATTCGGTCCTGGGGCCTTAACAAATTCCATTCCAATTTCGTGGCAATTGGATACAGGAGCCAAATTTGTGTCAGGCCACAGATTCAGGCAGATGGCTTGCGAAGCCATTTTTTCTGGTCCGTGGAGAAAAATCGTGACGGATTTTCACTACTGACCAATCAGCATCGTTCAACATTTCAACATGGCAACAAGTACAGATCGCATAGAATTACTGATTCATGAAGTGGGAAGGAATAAACTGTTATTTGATGTTAGAGGTTGCAATTACAGAGACGTAAGAAAAAAGATGGATACGTGGAGTGAGATCAGCCAGCGTGTCCGACATGAAAACGATAATTTCATTACACGTATTGCACTTGGTGGGTTGGCTACTTTGCCTCGCATCGAAAACTCGCCACTGCATAACCCAGTCAGTGTGCTAATTCACGTCATCACAAGAACAAAAGCAACAACACACGGTGTAATTCCTTCGTCAGTTTCTCAGCACATGTAGATTTCAAATGGTATTTTCTGATGATCCATTGCTACACTAAATAACGACCAGTTTATTAAAGAAATAAATCTACTTCGGAAACTGGATTGTGCTCCGCATTTCCCTGTGTGAATGCAAACAGTTCGTGCTCCGAGCCAATTTCCGTGCATAGTATGAACATTGCTTTATTATCGTTGTAGAGTGTAAATGAATAAATAAATGAATGAATGGCTTATCACAATCATAGGTTTGGAAAGAACAGATAAAAATGACTCCTCTACCTCACGAGTTCACAACATACTCACATTAATGACAAGATCCAGGGCGTTTTTGGTGACATGTTGAGAGAGGAGACGGAACACAGTCCTGGCGACAGTCCGTGTGAGTCGTGATTGCTGTGACATCATAGTGATCAGTAACTCTGTCAGCACCTCAATCCAGGCGGGCTCCTCTTCTGCAACACAACACACAAACAGTAAACAGTAAGAGTCAGCAGTGCGACACACTGCTTTCTGACAATGTGGAAGGATAGCTCTTAGTAAAAAGTGTGACAGTCTTTCAAACGAAACATGTATCTTGAGGCATGGAAGAGTATGTTTATTAATTCATAATAAAGAACAGGTTCACACAGATTCAAAAAGGTCCAAAAAAAAAAAGCTCCTAATAAATTCACTGGTAATAAGAGATACACAGGTTATAACAGATTCACAGGTCAACAGAGATTCACTGGTATTCACAACTTAGATTCAACTCTTATATCAGATTCATGCCACATAACACGTTGTAACAAATTCATACTACATAACAGGTTCACCTCAAATCAGATTCACACATTACAACAAATTCATACCACATAACAGATTCACCTCATATAAGATTCACACGTTACAACAAATTCATACCACATAACAGATTCACCTCATATCAGATTCAAATGTTATAACAAATTCACATCACATAACAGATTCAGCCCTTACAACATATTCACATTCTGAAACAGATTTGTGTTTCATCGAACACACAGCCTCATGAGGATGAACGAATAATTTGAGGCCCTATTTTGTCCTGCGTAGTCCACTGATGTGATCTGACACGATACCTTCTTTGTTTTTACTGGACTTCCTGGACTTTTTGTGAGATTTTTCAAAGCAAATGTGAAGATCCTGAGGACAAAATGGTCAAATATAGAATATAGTAAATTACTACAAATAGATTCCACATCATCATCAATGTTTATTAGAATACATACATTCATGAGCTTGGTACTGACCAATGAATCAGATCACTGTGCATTAGCAAAAACACACTTCAAACAGTTTGAAAATCGTCCAACAAACATCATTTATTTCTGATGCTAACAATACTACAGAAATAAAGGAATTTAAAAAAAACTATTTTTGCAGTGAAATAATTTTTTTTTAATCCTAAGTTAAACACTATTTTTAGAAGGACAGAAACTGCAAAAATGAAGTTATGACATGTAAAAAAGACAATTAAAAACTGTATCTGAAAAGGCTTTCACTGATTATTTATTTCACCAAATAAAATGTAGTCAAAAGTTTTAATTTTATGGTGGGTTTTGTGGACCACATTGTTTATGTAGCCAGTCATGTCACAAAACTTTTTGTGGACTTTTATGTTCAGTTCTGAATAAATTTCTTGTGAACTCTACTCCTGTAATGTGTGCCTGTGTACGAAAAGGCTAATATCACATTAAATTTCTCCCTTAGGGTGTGAGAAAAATCGGCATGATGTCACTGATGAACTATCATTATCAGTATGGTCCATAAGACCCACTGTGTGATAAAAACATTCGACTACACTTAAATTTGTGAAGATGTTTTTTTTTTTTTTTTTTTTTTATAAATCAGTGTTTTCAGATACTGTTTTCAATAATCTTTTTACCCACCATAATTTCATTCCTGCAGTTTCCAACCATTTAACTTTTCCCATGGGTTAAGGGTTACCTTTAAGATATCCATGGCTTCTTTGGGTTCGGCCAGCAGCTGTAGACCCAGGTGAAGATACAACATCTGGAAGGCATGGCTCTCAGGGGTACTAGATGTTTTCTGTGGAAGTTAAACAGAATTTTAGTGCTTTTTCTTTTCAGATTTAGTTAGTATCAAGTCAGTATGGTTTCCAAATCTTATGAGTGTATTTCACCCAGAGTTTAGTATGTAAAATGTGCTTTCAGAAGACCTGAAAATGTTAATTTTGATTATTTATTTATTTATTTGATTGGTGTTTTATGTTGTACTCAAGAATGTCTCACTTACAGGACGATGGCCAGCATTATGCTGGGAGGAAACCAGGCAGAGCCCAGGGGAAATCCATGGCCATCTGCAGGTTGTGGCAGACATTCCCACGACGGGGGAACCAGTATGAACTGGACTTGACCTCACAGCGACTGCATTGGTGGGAGGCTCCTGGGTCATTACGCTGTGCTAGTGCACTAACCACCTGAGCCACAGAGGCCCCATGTTACTTTTCAGGCCATGACTTAATTTTTACTTCTGATAAGAAATTAATCAAACTTCATGACATACTCTTAAGAGGCCCTATAAGGTGAATGAATCAATCATTAGTAAAATGTGTCACTTGAAACACACTCACCTTTAATGAGATTGCAGATGCATCATATCAGATATGTATTCAAGGTGGGCCAGTGTGCGTTAATTCATTTTGCAGTTATCAAGGTACCAGACAAATACTCAAGACCTCTGCAAATTAGTTTTGAAGTTATGACAAACTATTTATTTTGAGTGAGTGAATGATTAGGGGTTTACACTCGCTCAGTATTTCTGCACCCATATTGTGACATACCTTGCTCTGTACCTTCTGAACTATATCCAGTGTTTTCTCCAGTTCCTCAATGACCTAATTCAGAAAATGGTAGCGACAAATGTACATCAGATTCCAAATATTTATTTATTTTGATTGGTGTTTTATGCTGTATTCAGGAATATTTCACTTATACCACCAACATCTATACGACTTATACAGACAGCATTATAGTGGGAGGAAAACAGCCAGAGCCTGGGTGAAACCCACAACCATCTGCAGGTTGCTGGTAGACCTTCCCATATACAGCCAGAGATGAAGCCAGCATGAGCTGGACTTGAACTCACAGCAGCCGCACTGGTGGGAGGCTTCTGGGTTATTGCGCTGTGCTATCGCGCTAACCAACTGAGCCACGAAGGCCCCCAGTTGATTCCATATATGTGACCTTGAAAACTCAATTGGGCAAGTTACAACAAGTTACAGGGGTAACACTGACAATCCATCCATTCACTGTCAGATTTTCTTTCATGAAAAGAATCTATTCAATTCAACTGTTAATTCATATCAGCCTTCATTTTGTAAATGAATAAGCCTTCATTCTATGAATGAAATGGGCTATCATTTGTATAATGAAATTAGCCATCATTTTGGTAAGAAATGAGCCATCACTCTGGTAATGAAATGAACCGCATCTCTGTCAGGGGTTTGTCTAGCCATTCAATTTGAACAAATTACAAAACCTCATATTTTGTTGTCACCAATGTATCAATAACTCAATTTATTTCATAAAATCCCATACAAAATTTGTCTATAACTCAATTTTCCTACGGTCCTTGTAGTGGTTACCACAACCAGATAGTGACAGGAAAAAATCCAGTCTGGTAATGAAACGAGTCATCATTATGGTAATGAAATGAGTCATCATTATGGTAATGAAATGAGTCATCATTATGGTAATGAAATGAGCCATCATTCTTTTAATGAAACTCAAGTCCGGCTCATGCTGGCTTCCTCTTCGGCCGTACGTGGGAAGGTCTGCCAGCAACCTGCGGATGGTTGTGGGATCCCCCGGGCTCTGCCTGGTTTCCTCCCACAATTATGCTGGCCGCCATCGTATAAGTGAAATATTTCTTGAGTAAGACACAAAACACCAATCAAATAAATAAATAAAAAAAATTTTAATGAAACATGAAGAGGATAAGCCAATCAACACATTAGACAGTCACCTCACACCTTTTATTGTGAAAACTTATTAACTTAACATTTTCAATCAGGTCTGGCACCTTTCACTTTCCAGAGTGAAAAAAGCCATAATGCCTCAGACATTTCCTTGCTTTCCTTAAATTTGCACCTGAATTTGCAGAAATTGATTTGAACAGGTGCTATGTACAATTAGAAGGTTCATGCACCATTGCCATCCCTCTGATGCCCGTTTCACAAACAGGGAGTAAGTTATGTCAAGTGTAAATGCCACAATGACAAATGCTGTACAGATAGGCTACATCACCATGGCAATAAGGTTGTTCTTCATGCAATGTCACGATTTGTGCCGTCATATATTTCGTCAGGTCTTTCTGGGCTTCAGGCGCATTTGTACATGAAGAAATAAGGCAATCGATGCCAGTTTTACAACAACCAGTAATGGTAATAGGTGGACGAAAATGTGCCAAGCAGAAGTTGCTAAAATCAGGCTTCAGTTTAATACAACAATGAGCTTTGCTGTTCTGGGTAGGTTAAAACAGACCGTACCTGTTCTGGAGGTGTTTTTACGGCTGAGACAGCGTCTGTGGCCAGCAGAGACTGGGCATATCTCGTTAACCTGTACAACACCTGGAGGGAAGAGTTATTGTCTCTTCTCTGCTTCTTGTCTAAAATAGTGAATGAGTTATTACTATTATTTTTATTTATTTGATTGTTGTTTTATAACAAAACATACTGAAGAGTTTTTTCACTTATAAGATGGAGGTCAGTTTTATCGATTATTCATTTTATTTAATTGATTGCTGTTTTTTGCCGTACTCAAAAATATTTCACTTATGCGACGATGGTCAGAGTTACGGTGGGAGGAAACAGGACTGAGTCAGGGGGAAGTCAGTTTTAACAATAGAAGAACTGTTGCGAACCAAGGAATTTTGGCAAGTCACTGACAAACTTTCCCAATTAAGGTGTACACACTCGCACATTTATCTAACCACTGACCTCGAATGTTGAGACTGTTGATTGCCCCAAAGAAACAGTCCTGAACACATGTCCTCACGTGGTCGGGGAATGGTTCTGGCACTGGGCCTGTCACCTGGAGATACAGCAAATTATAAGAAAGCTTTATATATTTCGGCCTTAAAGAAAGACCCCACAAAAAATGACGCTATTTTATGGTGAGTAAAAAAGCCATTAAAACTGTATTTCTAAATACCTTCACACATTTTTAACGATGTTTGTTTTTTTCACCAAATTAAATGCAGTGAAATGTTTTGAGTGTACGGTGGATCTGTAAAAGCACTAGATTTTGCGCTAAATTCTGGTCATATTTATTTGTTTCTGAATTTTATTGGCACTTACTGCCATAGCGTACCCCCATGAATGTGTGGAAAAAAGTGCCCCACTTATTTTACTACTCTTCACATAATACCTGACAAACCTCCAGAATAACACACATGTACACGTAACAAATGCATGCCGTATATCAAGGAAACATCATCAGACTCACATGTTTGAATTCATTTGCAGCTGAGTTGACGACGAAGAAGGAATGCAGACACAAGAACTGAAGAATGATGAGTAACTGGTCACTATTGTCCACCACGGCGGGGTGGGAGACCAGGAACTTGAGCTGTAACGCTGCCCATTTCCTGATCGAGTCTTGAGTGAAGGACACATCCTCTCTAAATACAAACACAAAGCAGCAACAGGTGACAAATCAGAATAATCACCATCTTAAAGTACAGCAGAATAAGCCAGACAGTGGTTTCTAGTTACGCATAATTGTGCATGAGCAGAACACGTCATACGGTAGACAAACAAAAGCACATGGTCATTCCTGCCATTCTCTTAACGTTACCGACCTCACCAACAGGCCAGTACAGAGCTCAGTTCTAATTCTTTTTCTGTTCGTTTCACTGAGTATTCCACCTGAAACAGTCATAGAGCCCACGTATAGTCTCAAATGTCAAACAGATACATAAAGTGCACGAAATGGGCTGAATTGTGTGTGACTGCCTACAATGCTTTTAACACAAGCACAAGGGGCTGTTTATCCACCAGTAAAGGATTCCGGTCATGCGCAGTGGAAACAACTATTTGGCTTATACAATGTCAGTTACACTTGATACATTTCACTAAAAATTTATCTATTTTCAGATAAAATAGATACATTTAAGATGCATTTAGAAATTCAATTTAAGTGAACATATTATTAAAGATTACACTTTCTGAAAATAGCACAGGTTCTAGTGCTGAAAATTGGCTGAGACCTCTCTGGGTCTCCGGGTCACTCCTCTGATGGTGAAAAATGGAACAGCTCTCTAATAACAACAATACTGTTATTTATTTGTTTGTTTTTTATTTCACAAGCCCACAAATAGGTGCTTTTTTGGTGAAAGTATATGACCCAGGAGACCTTTGTCCAGTAACATATAACATGGAAAACATTGTCATACCATTTTGTGGAAAGGGGCATTTCGAAAAATGCCAGGCACCTGAGTAAAAAAGTACACCTCCACACTAAGCCAAGTACACAGCAAACTTCCTGACTTAAATCAACTTCCTCATTGGTCTATACTGACCACAAAGCTGGTCAAAGGATCCAGTGAAGGGCATTTAAAATTCAATGCCTATATTTTGCTCAAAGTGGTGCACTGACAGAATAAACTTGAATCCTATTGGATACCACACCTGAGTTTTTCACCAATCAACAGCTTCATGAGGTCACGGGAAAAAATGGTGGCCCCCTCTGGGTTCAACTGAAAAGACAGCCCATGTTGACATGCAGTCACTTGCTGACAGTTCACAGGATATCTCATTATAATTGCAGGCCATCGTTAAAAACTGTTTGTTGTACCTAACCCAACTCTATAAGAAACCAGAGTCTCTGATGAGACAGTAGCTCTACTGGTTGGGATAAAATTATCACGGAGTGGATAACAAAATTATATATGTATAATGGACAATTGACAATCAAAACTGAAAATCAATACTACGAAATATTTACCATGATTCCCTTGTACCAAGTTTTGTTGAAACCGGACAAAAACTGTAACAGTAACTACATAATGGAAAACTGATACTACACTGATGTATCTTGATGTAGTTTACACCTAAATCAAGTTTTGTTGAAATCAGTCAAAAACTGTGGGAGTAGCGGTTTGAAAGATACATGTATGTTAACATATACTGGATAAACAGACAGAGAGACAGACAACTGATCATCAGAATGATGTTGTCTTGATGTAGTCTACTTTTCAACAATGTTTTGTTGAAATTGAACAAAATCTGTAAGAGGAGTAGCGTTTTGAAAATGTTAACATATTCTGTATGAACAGACGAACAACCAATTACCGAAATGGAAAATCAACACTACGAATTATGTATCTTGCTGTCATCTAGACTTGATTCAAGTTTTGTTGAAATTGGACGAAAACTGTAGGAGTAGCGTTTAAAACGAAGAAGTTAACAGACGCCAGACTGACAGACAAATGGACTGACGCCAGACAACTTGCTGATACGTAACCTTTTTGGTCTTTGACCAGTAGAACTAAAAACAGGGTAGTTCGGTAGGAAATTTGATTTAATAATTTATCTGTCACTGTTGCTTGTTTGTCTATACCAGTGTTCTGCATGTTATTGGCCTGCATAAAAATTCACACCCACGGCTGTCCGAGTGAAAAAAAAAAAAAAAGTACTACCTAACTTTATGTGTGTAAATTTCATACTTGCACAGGTACATTCAAGCCTGAATTACATGAACACTGCAAAATCCAGTTTTAGGACACAGCCGTAGAATGAACCGACACAGGTGTGAACGATTGCGGTGGTCAAGAACCTGTCAAGACATGATGTCCCTCAGTTTACAGACGTCTTCATGGAAATCACGCAAGCCTGTAATACTTTTTCTTCTGAGTTGTTGCTGGAAATTGTAAGAGTGAGTATCTTGTTTCAGGAAACACTAGAATTTAGGGCCTGTAGACATACCTGTGTTTGAAGAGTATTTTAACATACATCATTAGATGTGGCTGATGTGAGATGACCAATTCAATCTAGGCCAACCGACATCTGGTGACACAGACCCCGGCTTTCAAAGCTTCCCCACACTGTGGGCACATTTGACACTGTACTGAATTTGCAACTTTGTTGTGATTATTTGTTGCAGAACCCTCCAGCACATGCATTTCTCCATCTCTCCATCACTATACAGTACAAGCCAGACGAAGGACCAATGTACAAATTCAGCGCACGTTTGATTCAGGTTCAAAACAATTCACCGGCACCGAGAAATACGGATGTATATTACGGTCAATCTGTATCAAGTCATGATATTTCACTCTGACAGACGTGGGTGTGGATTTAAAAACTTTGCCAAACCGTATGTATGCACCCTTACTGAAGCCCTTGGTCATTTTGTGAAAAATTACACTAAATCTGTTTGGAAAAAAATGCGATCCACACATTTCAATTTTGTCAACATATTTAGAAATCGAAGAAAATATCCTTCAATCTCTAGAAACTTATGTGTTTTACCTGATTATATACAAATTTGAAAATTATATGATAAAACTTTCAGTGATCTGTACGGCAAGAAGTTGGTCATGATTTTGCCACAGTTGCTATGTAATCTGAGTTTAAAAATTACAAATACATTTACCAATGATATCACATGTTATTACTTTGCACACTGGTGAATTCTTCTTAAGCCATTAGTTTACTGAATCGCAGGTTTTGTCTAATATTGCAGTTTATAGGCATATCACTGCGTGCATAGCTTCCAGTGGAACAAAAGGTGAAACTTTTCACAACCTGGTAGGGAGTCTGTCCTGTCTCCGCCAGCTAGTGTGGCTCAATGAGGAGTGACGAAAGTACGGATTGTCAGTAACTGACTACTAGTAATATCCTACACTCCCCTCTGAGAGTTTATGATATTAAGGCGCCATGGTATACAGTTGCCCAAAAAGCGCTCCATATTATGGAGAAAGTATGGTAAATATCTTTGAGTAGGCTCTTATTTGAAGGGTCAGTCAGGTTATGCCCAACGAACATATTTTTAAAGATGGCCTTGTGCTAAAATTGTAACAAATATTCCTTTACCTTACTGAATACTACATGCAAATAATGAGGCCATTAAACACTTTTCCAGCAGTATTACACACAGTTGCACAAAAACTTTAAAATTATCAATCCTTACACGCTGATAATCTAATAAAAACTACATTTTATGTGTAACTGTCGCTATGTTTAGGCAGAAATATCTAAAATAAAGGTGACGTGGAGAAAGACTGAGCACTGGCACATACATATGTACATCTTTACAAGTCATCTGAATTCAAAACAAAAAACACCTTGTTGGTTATTCAATGACAACCTGGCCTCTCAGTGAGGACTGCTAGGTCATCTCACTTACATTTCTTATCACTGTCCGCAGGAATGGCACTTGAGCGAAGCGAATGCTTTCACAGAGCAGGTGACTGACAATGACAGCCTGAAGGTGGCCATCTGGACTTTGAGTTGCTAAGGTCACGACACTGTCTCCCTGGTAACATGGAACACATTCATAACAACGTTTTAAAGCCATACCATTGAGAGGTCCATGAGAATACAGTTAATTCATTTGCTAATGCAAACAAAAAGTTTCAAACATGTCCATATACTATCTCTACTGAATGAAAAATATACCATATTTCACCTAAAATTTT
Organism: Acanthopleura granulata; assembly: GCA_016165875.1. Lineage (NCBI taxonomy): Eukaryota > Metazoa > Mollusca > Polyplacophora > Chitonida > Chitonidae > Acanthopleura > Acanthopleura granulata. The sequence continues at coordinate 18,521,673 of JABBOT010000009.1, read as the reverse complement.
GTCCATGACTACTCACAAGTTTCTCATTTTGCCTGATTCTGAGAGTTCTACCAATGTTAGAGAGGTGCTTTGATGTTTATTTAAAAGGCCGGAAAAAAAAATGGAAGTACCGAAAGTAATAAATCATGACATTTATTTTCCTCTAAAACTGCACTTTCTTGGGTACATTTTCAGGGCCAGTACAATCCGCAGGATGTCCAACAGCTGAAATATCAGGTAAACTAATTAAATTCAAAGCCAATCAAATAATTCATTTCTATTTGATTGGTGATTTACGGTACACTCAAGAATGTTTCACTTATATGTCGGGGTCGGTATTATGGTGGGAGGAAACCAGGGGAAACCCACGACCACGCGCAGGTTGCCAGTAGACCTTCCCTCATATGACCAGACAGGAAGACAGCGTGAGCTGGGCTAGAACTCACACCGATCGCACTGGTGAGAAGAACCTGGATCATTATGCTGCACTACTGCGCTAAATTCCTTTGGCCACCAAGAGTCCTTTTTAGAAAGTATCAAAAATGCACAACTTTACAGCTGGAATAGGACTTTATTTAGAACGACTTACCACCGACTTGCTGACTTCCTTACATGGGAGATTTCGCAGGATGGACTGAGACACAGCAGGCGAGAAAACCTCGAGAAACTGAAAAGTTTAAGTCAAAGGTCTCGCTAAATACACTGCCTTTTAGTTACAGAGGAAGGGAAAACCTCAAAAGACAGCTGTTTGTGTGCTTTGACGTTCTTCACTTGTCATAAGTCCCTATAATTAGATTACAACCTTGTGATATAACTAGTTACAAGTCAACATGCATTATTCTACAATCATCCAAGACTTACGGAAAATTGCACTGAACACTGGCCTGGCAGCAAGACAAACTGAACTCTTTCTCACCGGGAAAGACCTTGTAGAAGTGATGTTATGGTGAGCAAAAGACCATTATAAACTTATCTGAAAATATCTTCACTGATTTTGTTCAGATTATTTTTCACCAAATTAAATGCAGTGAAATGTTCTGACTACATGGTAGGTAGAATGGATCACACTGATGATGTGTTGTCAAATTTATAGATATATCCCACTGGTACCTAATGCCATAGTCAACAATATTTCACTCATTCTACAGCCATCAGCATTTTAGTGTAAGGAACCCGAGGAAACCCATGATCATTCGCAGGTCGCTGGCAGACATTCATTTGGATGACCACAGAAGAAGCTGACATCAGCTGGACTTGAACTCACAGTGACCACATTTGAGAGAGGCAACTGAGTCTGGAATACAGTTACAATACATGCAGGAAAGCACATGAGCTGAAGGTGCTCCGTTGACGAAGGCCCAAACGTCCATCACAGCTGAACAATTCAAACTCTACGGATTCAATCTTTTGTTTCCAGGTTTATGGGCATCAAGAGAACACTGATCAACCCGCAGCTCTTCCAGGCTCTTCTTAACTGATGTCAGACTGTTGTTTAAATTGGTTTCAAAAATATTCGTCTGTTTCCTACGGCTTTGAATGGTATTATCATGAAAAAAAACACTCACGGCTTCTCAAATTGATGAACATGTTACTGCCATGATATGGCTGAAATACTGCCAATGTAAGGCTAAGATGTAACCCATTCATTCGTTTATTCTAAACTCTTTGAATCTGCAGCCAGACTAAGAAGAAATGTCATGTCATATGTCAGGGGTTGATCAGCTGTGGAACAAAATAATTCTCTCAATGCCCAAATTTGCCAGCAAGGGCCGAATACTTAACTAGGGGTAAATTGTGTTACTAAGCACTACTGCCACCATAATGGCAAATTTTTTCGTGAAGTCTAAAATAACCTGTCCCACATGGTCTTACTTGTGTTGTTGTTGTTATTTTAGGTATCACAGACTTCAGGTAAAACAATCCCAGGTGAATCAGCTTCCTCTTGCCTGGCTGGAATAATTTAGCTGTTGATCCAGGAAAGAAATGGGACAAACTATTAGCAATGTATCTTTGGCAAGAAATTCTTCACGTCACTTGCATTTGAACTATTCAGTGATCATCAGACTCTCCTCACAAATCTCCCACAGAGCGTGAAGGTTTATGAATTTTTTAATTGACTTATTTTCTATCAAGTTTATGAGTGAAGGAAACAGGACAGAAACCATAAGAATTCATATGTGAAATGCTTCCGATGTAATAAAGGCAACTAAGTTGGCAACAGCTGGATTTGAACTTCAAGCCTAGTGGAGAGAAACAGATATTTTGAACAGTTGATTTGTGACTGTAAGCATCTGGGTTCACCTTTATAAATTCGACCCACGCTTAACAGTTACGCAGGTATCACGAGAAAATGGCAGTGTCTGACCAGATTCAGAGCACGTTTGTAGACTGCATCTTGCAGCATCTAGGATCAGTCATACAGCAACATAAGTGACTTGTGACCAATCACAATTTACACTGTCAAACAGCTCTACGCCGAGACAGCTTCAAGCTGGCTTGAATTTTTTTTTTTGTCCGTTCACATGACGTCTTGTTTAACTCGGTTTAAGCATGTTTAAAGCAGTTTTTGATTCTTTGTGTTCACACAGGTGATATTTATTAAAACAAGCTAAACTTTTTGCTTGCCAGGAAACTAGAGTTCATGATACATATGCACTCAGCACTTTCACTGTATGGTGACAAAATGTCATTTGAAAGCAGATGGCATACAACAGGAAGATCCAGGGCACTAAATCCACTTTCTGTTCACTTGTTAAAATTCGAACAACAAACCCGTCTGAAGCCACATAAGAAGTTTATTTATTTATTCGATTGGTGTTTTACGCTATACTCAAGAATAATTCACCTATACGACGGCAGCCAGCATTAATTACGGTGGGAGGAAACCGGGCAGAATCCAGAGGAAACCCACAACCATCTGCAGGTTGCTGGCAGATCTTCCCACGTACGGCTGGAGAGCCACATAAGAACGGGGCACATTTAAACCAGTTAAAATACCTCTGCCTTGCATTTGCATGATAGACTTAAGCCAGTTCAAGTAAAACTGCACACTTAAACCAGTTTATATGAGGGCTGCTTCCATGTACATGATTCGCAGCAGAGTGTGAGCACGAGCAGATCAACAGATCTGGATACAAATGGATGCTTCGAATTGCAGAAAAAAGGGCAACTACCAGAAACTGCCAAGTAAGCAATTGCTTGTGTAGATGAACTAAAATTAGTGACAGATCAGATGCTTCCAGATGCCCATAAATACTTCAGGTCCCAAAAAATGGTCCCTCAATGGGTGAGTCTACATTACAAAACGATATCCATCAGTTACATGTCATAAATATCAGGGAATCCCATTTCAAGGAGACTTTACAATGTTGAGAGGATGATCAATGAGATTGCTGACCTGAGACATGTGACCAAAACTCCAGCAGTGATTGGTCAGCTGACAGCTGTTCCAGTATGAGGTCATTCACTGGGTGGATGATTGGGGGATTTGTAGCAGAATTCTAGATAACAAGAAACAAAACATTCATAGGGTTAATTGATTACGCTTCCTTTCACAACAACAATTTATAACTTGATTTAATATGTATACATGTACATACCCTTTATGACCTAAAATATCGTCCATGACTAATTTGCTCTTATTTCATGACTCTGAGAGCTCTGTTGATTTTAGAAGGTTATTCTGAGGTTTGTTTGGTAGATAGGATGATATCCTACTGGAAATGTGCACGTTTCAGCGTCAAGAACGACATTTTTTGACATTATTTTGCCTCCAGAAACGAACTTTCAGGTCATTCAGGGTATGTATGTATTTTTTTGGCTCACACTACTATCAAAAGAAAAACATGAAATTCATAATGTCTAGTTTTCCACATTATCATTTTTTTCTTTATTAATCTTTTCATGTTCTTAACATTTGATTCTTTATATCTGGACTTCAAATTCAAAGTTTCTTTCAATTAGAGTAATTATTCCTTCAATGAGTTCTAAAATCACTTAGTGTCATGATATTTCTGCAGGCATTAACCACATTAGTTAAGATAAAGAAGCAAGGTTACTTGAAAGCATTCAAAAAGCATTATTATCTCACATTTATTTTGAAGTCAACATTATATTAGTTTTAAATCAGTTCCAGCTTATGAGTGAAATTTGGTCAAAGATAAGCTTCTTAGCATGCCCCTGTTTAGCAAGATTCATTACACAATACCGTTTAATAAAGCGTATTATTTTGGTTTTAGTATAGGGCTTACAATCAACACCCCTTGGATTTTACTCCAGTTCTCTTTGTCCATTACTGATCGTGCATTCCAGGAACTCTTCAGGTGCTTTTTGTCCAGAAAACCCTGAAAAACAAAAAAACCCTGACAATGTCAGTGAATTATTGATCGGACTGATTTTGAGCACTGCACCACAGGATTTCTCATTAATAAGGCACTCAGATTAGTGGGTGGAGAACACCACTACACATCCCCTCCCATCCTCCCAGACCTGGATTCCATATTGCTACATCAACAGGGCAATCATTAAAAATATGTTTACTGACATACCCTTCTCAAAGATTTTACTAGGATTTTGATGAAGGGTTTTGTGTTATATTTTTCCCCTTCGTGTTGATTTCTTTCAAATTGATATGTTTTCATCCAGCAGATAGACACAAATATTTCTGACCAACCACCTTGGGTCATGATCCACCCTAAGAATTTTTATTTTATTTGATTGGTGTTTTATGCCGTATCAAACAATATTTCATTCATGTGACAGCAGCCAACCTTACAGGAACATGATCAGCCCTAATAGCAGGTATATTTGCGTTATTACAGAATGACGCGAGTAGTAGGTATTTTTCTCAAGAAGTTACAAGCTGTTCGTTAATCCCACCATCAGCATTGTACATTATGTGAATGTTTAAAAATAACAAAAAAAAACTGACAATTCAAAAGTTTGCCAGAATATTTAAATGAGACGCTGTGAATTCAGTGGAAATGGAGCATGCACACAGTGCTCGGTAAACTTCATGTGTAAACAAACCTGGCTAATGACACACGTAAAAGAAGGATTTACAGCTCTCTCGTAACAGAATCAGCCAAAAAGAGGCGTAGAAGAGAGTTCAGCAGGTTGACAAGCAAGTCTAGACTTGTAATGGCTGGCCAATTGATGCAAAACTACTGTTTGATAGGTTAGTGCAAATGTTGTTGTTGTGGAAGTGTTAAACGTCGAATAGACACACGCTTGACTCTTTGTTTAATTTTTCATTGGTAACTTTTCGTCAATGCTGTTTAAGCATGTATCTATGTGTATCAAAATTATTCGAGTTCCTGTTGTCAATCTGATCCACAATGCTTAGATATAATTTGGGTCCTTTCTGTTGAATATTAATGGGGCAAAATCGCCTGCCCTCTATGAGTTGAATTTGAACAACGGCAGGACTTCTCCGGGCTTCTACAAGCTACATACTCAATGATTTTTTAACTTCAATGTTACTGATTTAGTTCATGAACAAACCAAACTTCCTTCAGGTTTCGCAATCAGAATGTGTTTAAAAATCCCAAATTTAGGCGACCATGTCTCTTTAAGGTGGGAGGAAACTGAGCAGATCGCTGATTGATAGCCGAAAGAAAAATCAAATGCATGCAAACAACTTCAAAATTATGATTTTAATACCATAATATTACCCCAGTTTAAAGAAGGTGTTCAGATGTGTTCACTATTAATCAAAGACCTGGCGTCTGAATACTGCTGACATCAGCATAGTCTTACCTTTCTAGCTGCCGTGAGAACCAGCTGCAGTCTCTCCGGGGTACAGCCCTCCCACCCTGCCAACAACTCCTCCCTCAGCTGGGGCAAAATGTGCTCTCTGAACATCTCCTTATCCACCTGTAATAGTTACTGATTTCCTTACTGTATTACATTTTAATGCCACACTCAAGAATTTTTCACTCACTTTAAACGACCTAAAATTTCGTCCAAAAAAAAAAGGTGCATTTCTAGAGGTAAACAGGTGTCATGAAATATTTCATTTGGCGCTGAAACTTACATTTTGCCAGTAGGATATCATCCAACCTTCCATACAAACCTTAAAACACCTTCCTACAATCAACAGAAACCACCAGAATCAGTAAAACTGAACAACTTTGTCATGGACGAAATTTTAGGTCATTTAGGGTATACCATGGAGGTCAGTTTACTGGGTGGGGGAAACTGGAGTGCATAGGGTGAACCAACCTTTGGCATGTAACTGATGAACTTTCCTCCACGTGACCTATATATATGCATGAATGTCTCTGTGGAAGATTTGGTCATCAAATATTGCATGTTAAAGTGAGTAAATGATAAAGATTAAGATAGTCTGAATTGATTTCCTCAAACTGCAACAAAACTTACATGGTATCAAACCTGCTGTTGTTCATTTTCAGGTTTCTTTGGAGAATACTAAAACAAAATTTTTCTGTCCAATCCACTTTGTCTAGTGGTGCGATATCATGTGCAAACACATGACAACACCAGTCACTGGCATACATCAACAAATGATGCTGCGCTTTCAAACGCCCTTCAAGATGTCGTCACAGCATACATGCCAGATTTCAACATCATGTAAGGAATATTATCATGCCACACCAGGAAAAGTTTATTGACACAGTCCAATTTTTTTTTTTTTTTTTTTTAAGGAATCTTGCTATGTAAGGGTCATATAATGATGTCGATTGTAAATCATTTTTATTTTGGTCCATGATATTTCATTCATATCATTTAAATATAATTGTCCTGTTTGTTTTCGAGACTGGAGTGGCACGTTAATTTCTCAAGGAAGGAGTTTCAATGAACATGTCACTTAGGTACCTATATACTAAATAATTTCAAATTTAAAATGTCCAAACCTGCATTTTTTCATGTCAAGTCTTGGAATGCAGAACAGCTTGAGACAATTTCAAGAAGACCTCTGTGCCGATGATGACCACCCCATCTCCCCCACCCCCACCCCGACACACACCTACTGCTCACCCCCACCCCAACCCTCTAGAGCTTACTCACAGAGTTGATGAGGTTCTGTAATCCACTGACACAGGGCTGCTGTAGGTAACTCCTCTTCCCTTGAAGCTGGATCAGCGATGATACCACACTATGGATCTCTTCTTCACAGTGCTACAAAATACATAAAAGACATTTTCCTAGGATTTCTTGAAAAAACAAAAACAAAAAAAACAAGAAACAATAACATGATTGATTTATAATTTGACTGACAGATTATTTCACTAAAAAAAAAACAGCACGATATTCACCGTCGTCGGTGGTGTACTCTTGGGAGTGAACCACCAACTTTACTGTATGATGTTTGTCGTGTTTATTTCACAACTTGGAAAATAACAGGTACTGTACTGTACTGATTTATTATTTATTTTATTTATTCATTTGACTGATGTTTTTATGCCGTGCTCAAGAATATACCACTTATACCATGGTGGACAGCATTATGGGAGGAGCCACGACCCACCTCAGGTTCCTGGCAGACTTTCCCACGTACAGCTGGAGAGGAAGCCACAGCTCAGAGCACTGGCGAGAGGCACCTGGGTCATTACGCCGCGATGCTGATTTATTATTCATGTTTCTTTCTAACTTTCTACGTCTGCACAACACTGGCTAAAATGAGATTTATTTTTACTATCAACATGCAGATGGCAAATGTCATCAATCACAACATTTTTTTGTTTTCCTGAAAATTACTTTCAGTTCAAATTATTTATTTGTTTCCTTTTTCGTCAAAATTATTCATATACCTAGTAAAACCAGGATACATCTAACAGATGGATCTTCAAGAGAAAAATAAAAGGATATACCATGAAAATCCCCCCAGAAATCTTAAAGCATATGAACAGGTTTTTGAGGGTCATTTGGGTTACCTCCAACAAACAAATCATTTTTTAATGAAGGCCTATTCATGTCCAGCCTCAGAGGATACAATCAGTTTAGCCTCATACAAAGTTCAATTTGAGTCTGAAAAGTAAGTGGATTTCTCCTGTGCAAACAGCTGTGTACCACGTACCTCATCAAGTCTGCGAGATCGGACGATTGTAATCAAGGCTGTCACTTTACCAAACAAAATGTTCCCCTGCTCCTGAAACACATCACCAAAACACATGTTAAATTTATGCGAATTATTCAAATAAATGACTGTGGTCAGACCAAAAGTTATTAAGACAATTCATACATCTACTGCTGAACACACAGCTTCATATTCCAGATAAGTTAGTATGTAACTTACTCTACTGTAAGTTAGTTACATGCAACTGATTTTACAAAGCTGAAGTTTTGAAAAGGTGTAGTAGAACAGCACTTGTTTAAATTGTCTAATTGATGACATGGCAGTGTTATTTCCACAATCAATCCACAAACAAATTTTCTTTTAAAAATTAATACAAAAAAAAAAAGTCACCAACAATAAGCAAAAGAGGTGGAATGAGTTCTGCAGAAGGAATGAATGAATGCTTATTGTTTAACGCCCTACTCAAGAATATTTCACTTATACGAAGGCGGTGTCTCCTTGGTGCAGGACGGATTTCCACCGTATCTTTTATCTGGTGCTGCCTCACCGAGACGACTTGCCGAAGACACCCAACAAGTCCCCTCACCCAGTCACATTATACTGACACCGGGCCGACCAGTCCACCCTCTATCCTCTTATTGCTGAGCGCCTAGCGAGGAAGCAGAATGTACCATTTTTTAAAGTCTTTGGTATGACACGACCCAGGTTTGAACCCAGATCTCCCCGTCCGAAAGCGGACGCCCAACCAACTGCGCTATCCGGGCGGGTTCTGCAGAAGGAAATCCAGTTCGAAATGTTAAACAATCAAATCGCAATGTAAAAGACAGAATGTTATCTGATTCCACTTATTCCTTTTTTTGTTTATTTTTTTGTCTTTTGAAATTTTAAGTTTTGAAGAGCACAAAGAATGACCCTGTAGAGAGCATGACCATCTTACCCCTTTACTCTCGCGATGAGTAAATGTCAAGGTTTCCTCCATCAGAGTTAGCACATCTTTAATCTGTATCTCTGGAAACACGGAGAGTATCTGCAGGAAAATCAAAGTAGAAGATCAGAGAGCTGACTGAATGAATGATCACAATGAATGATTAGAGTTCAATGTCATATTGGCACTACTTCGGCCATATCTGGGCGATCAAAGATGGTACAATTTCCTGTTTATGATTGTAGGTAATGTAAATACATGGAAATCTTGTTAGTAGTTTTCATGGGGCCATCCTTAGAAAAAATTTGGGCATAACCTGACCCTAGAAGAGAAACAGCAGGTTCCCTTCATAGGGAATTGTTTTTTTTTTCACTTTGGCTTTTGAAAAAGACAGAGACTTTAAAAAATGAACCCAACCCTAAAAGAGAAACAGTAGGATCCCTTGGTAGGGCATTTTCTTTTTTCATTCTGGCTTTTGAAAAAATAGAGATTTTAAAGAAATTAACATGGAGAGAAAGAAAGGACTTTTATCAAAATGCCAATAAAAACTTCTGATTAGGTTCTTTCTTGAAAGGTCAGTTGGGTTAGACCCAATGAACATATTTTTAAGGATGGCGCCATCAAGGTATTAAAACCTCAAAAAAATCAATGTAAAACTTCAATGGAGGTAGCAGAAAACCATGGAAAAACAGGGTGCTCACTTCTCCTCAGTGCGACTTCTGTGTTTCATATCATGAGGCGAATGTTGAAAATATCGCACCTTCTTTAAAATTAACACATCACCGCGCCATGTTAAACATTCAATTCAACATCATTATGAATTGGCAATCAATTCAACATCCCCATAACAAGCCAAACAATTCAACATTTGTAGGAACTGGCAATCAATTCAACACACCATAGCAACTTGATCAACCTCACCATGTCATGGCAATTTGTTTTCAACATTAACACATGGCAATGAAATAAACGTCACCACGCCAAAGCAATCTATTTAATCAATGCAGTACTGGTAGGCCTCAATATCGATTCAACATCATCAATCCACAGCAATCAATTCAGCATTAATTTGCCGTGGTTATCAACTCCACGGTGTTGTGTTAAGACAACATTACCTGCGTTAGAGCTGTGGCAAATCCCACTCTGGCCCATTTTTTGCTGGAAGACAACCCTTTTACTAGTCGTCTCAGTGAATACTGAAGATCTCCACATAGGGGACTGGTCTACAACAGAAAATCTCACTGCATGACTTAAAAAACTGGAATAACAAAAATAAAGGCAAGCACTTTGTTTTCTTTTTAGGGGGAAGGAAGTGTGGCTAACAAAACATTCAAAACAACCCATTAAAGACCTGGTATTTCATATCACAGAGATATAATTTATGTACATTTGACTTGATTAGATTGGTTTATGCCGTAAATAAGAATATTCCATTTACATGATGGTGGCCCAGCATTATGGTGGGAGGAAAGCAGAAAAGGGAAACCCATGACCATCCGCAAGTGGCTGGCAGGCCTTCCCAGGATGACGCCACTATGACTTGGAACTGGCTTGGAGGTACAAATGCACATGTACCTTCATGCCTACAGCACATTACACGATGCCAAATCTACCGAAAGTTACATTTTGATGCATGTAGTTTCAATAATCCATGTAAATAGTCTCCTTGTCCTATTCTAAAATTCTGACAACAGTTGTGTCAGTATCTTATTGGTGGAAAACAAGCGGACTTCATGAACTTAAAACTGCTTGAACGGCCCTTAATTGCCATAGACTGCTTCCAGCAACCATGGTTGAATTATGAACCAAGAAAAGTGAGAGCGAGGTCAGGGAATCTATGGAAGCTGGATGCAAACATCTTTGGAGTTCTGTGCCTCGAAACCCAAAGGATGGTACTTTTCATGTGGGATTTGCACTGTTGTGACTGTTCTCCTGTCCCTCGTTTGCACTGTTATGACTGTTCTCCTGTCCCTCGTTTGCACTGTTATGACTGTTCTCCTGTCCCTCGGAGGTCAGTACTGTTCGTGTGAGCACTGAACTATTCTCCTCCTGCAAGTCTTGACCCACGTGGAAGGGCACAAAGGGACAAGGACGGTCATCATTCACGCATCCCCTCATGCCGCACGAGGGCCGTGTCTTTAGACCATGAGGGGCGGAGCGAGATGTCCTCATTTGGCTTCCACTTGAATCCAATGTCAGGATTGTGAATTACTGCCTTGTCGGTAATATTTCAGCCATATTATGGAGACCAAATGAAAAAAAAAAATCTGTGCCATATTTTCAGGGCTAATGACATCGATGATAGAGTTCATATAATGACAAACTTTTAAAACCAAAACCAAGCAAACACACAAACAAACAACATACAAAAAAGCACAGACACACATATGAATCAATTTTTTGCTGGAGAACAAGGGTTTGCTACATATATCGGCATGGTCTTTCAACACACGTGTACTTCACGTGTACTGATGACTGATGTGTTGTGATGCTCGTGACGCTGCAGCTGTAGGCCTACTAGTACCTTGTTCGAAAGTTTGTTGTGATCCAACTGCCTAATTTTCAGCACAGACAACAGGTTCTTCGTTTCTAGGAGTCGCTTTTCTTCTTTTCCTTCTGAAAGGATCCAAAATTTATTTAAGATATCCTTACTGACGTTAGTTGTTTTCACTTTTTGAATCCCACCAGCTTCATCCATGTGCTTTGCCTCCATGCTTGAATGTGTAAATTTTCGAAGAGATTATATATTTCTAACCAAATCTTTTTCCGAAAATGTATTTTGTCATATTTTACCGTTCCCCTCGGAATTCATGAAATTCTGTATCTCTGTACTGTTTATTAATTTTGAACGTCATCAGTTTTTCAATTATGGCAAATGGCGAAAATACATACCAGGAAGAGTCCGTCACTCGTTACCAGTATGTAGTCATAGTTTTTACACGACTAGATTTTAGGCAACAGCATGTCGACTAAGGATAAGGAGAAAGATAAAGTTAAGCGAAAGCGTGCGATTCGAAGCGAGGATCGTGGAGGATCAGGGGACAACAAGAAATCTAGAACAGATGGAGAGGTGAGGGCTACAGCTACGTTGCACTAATTTAAAATTAATGGAATTGATTAAATCAAACATTGGCTGTTGTGACGGAAACTGAACACTTGATAATTGTTTGCTTCCAGTTCCAAAGAACATGAAGACAGTGATATGACCAATCCCCATAACTCATCACATTGTTGCGTTTCACTGATTTAGCAATAAAATACTAACAAAACACTTCTTCGAGTGTAGATCTCTGTAGCTCTTTACGTAGAAACATAGTTGTAGCCCTCTTACATGTATGAAGTCCAGCGCCATGGCTGGGTTATTTTTATATCTTGTTATGTATGCTCAGAGTCATACCCTGACTTATTTAGTAGACTTGAATTTTTTCCACGGTCGCTAAATGTCACTGACAAGCCATCTTCATTTGCTGCATCCGTTTGGAATATTGTCTCTGCTCCCTTATATTTGGCATATACTTGAAGGGGAAAACAATAACAAACCAAACAACATCAAGTATACATTGTACGTCCATGTAGTTTGGAGGAAATTTGCCTTCAAACTAAAATATTTTTTGGCAAAACTGCCCTCACAACCAGTGCGGGTCATGCAAGAGTTTGGATTGGCTGGCTGACTAGCTGAGAGCCAGGCTGAAACAATGGATAACAGCAGGTGACCTGCCAGACAGGGTACCTCTGCATATTTTGTTTTGCGGATATCTTGGAAAAGAAACCAGTGGTGTTAGTGGAATAAATAATGAAAGAAATTAGTGAAAATTGAAGGCTTGTCTTCAAAGTTCTTGATTAGGAGAAATATACTTTGCATCTTGCTTGTTTTTTTTTTTTTGTTAGTTACATACTGTTATATTCATAGTAGTAGGCCAGTGTATAAATATACAGCTCTGTGAAAAGGCTCACTCTTTGTGTTGAGTTGTTGTGTATTGTGGTTATTGCTGTCCTTGCTTTTTTCCTTCATCTTCTTAAGATGAAACGTGGTGTTACCACTAAGTCCACGCAGGAGATTGATTGTGATCTTATGGTCGGCAATCTCCGTGCATAAAATTAACCTTCGGGCTTGGTCAGATAGATGCTTGTAGGTCACATGATCAAAAGATGTCACGAAATTTAGTTTCAATATGGTGGCACCCTGTGACCCTGGCTAAAAGATGATGAAAATCTGTCATTTAACAACGATTCAGGTACTTATTTGTGTTTTATTCAATGCTAACATAGAAACAAGAAGCCATAGAACGAATTAGCCACAGGAATTGTTATATCTGACACTTCGTATGTGACTGGGGAATGACTTTACAGTTGTCAGTCAAAAGTTGACCACTTCATTTTCGAGACTTGATTTGTCCACATCTCATACCGTTTTGCCCGCTGCACGGGCTATTATTAATTCTGTGTAAATATACTAGTTATGTATAAATTTTCAGAATCATATGAAATACATATATGTCTGTTGAAAAATTACGAACCAAAGCCTCTTTCCATATCCTGGTGAGAGAACAGCAAAGACATGTTTCTCGTGTAAAACTGTACAGATTGCAGGTGTGTTATATTCAGTCACTTCTTCACTGCTTCATCCATCATACATCTACATATGTAGTATGGCTTTGGTCGCCTTGTACAGCCATGGTATATATAGTCAGGCAGGTCACCTGCTGTTATCCGTTGTTTCAGCATGGCTCTCGGCCAGGTTGGCCAGTCAGTCAGAACTCTTGTCGATTTCAGAGTGGTAAGCATGGCCCGCACTGGCTGCGAGTTCAGTTTTGGCAGACAATTTTCTTGAAGGCGAATTCTTTCCGATCAAGAGGGGCTAACGATGTGTACTTGATGTAGTTTGGTAAATTATTCTTTCCTTTTCAAGGATACACCAAGTATCATTGAGCAGAGACGATATTCCGAACAGATGCAGCTAGTGAATATGTCTCGTCGGTGACATTTAGAGGCTGTGGCCAAATTTCAAGTGTACTGATTAGGTCCGTGCATGACTCTGGGTATACATAACAACATGTAAAAGGACTCCAGAGTCATGATGCAGGACTACCGTGTATGTAGCTCCAGGTAGCGCCAAAGCTCCTGTACTCATTAACTTTTAGCCGCCAAGGGCTATTTCACTCCTATACTGGGCTGGTCGTATCATGGCCAAAGCAGCAACCAGTTGTAAAGCTTATGTGTTTTTATGCAAAGTCAGATAAGTTCTTTCTGAACTATGTTTGAGGCTGAGTGGCTTTTACCTCTCGGTTCGGCTGCTCACGTTAATTCCGCTCAGTAATAATATGCCGGCCAAAAAGTCACTAAAGGGCAAACTAAGTATTCCAAGTATCCGACTGTGATGTGTTTCCTTTTGGGTTTAGGTCTCGTGCACTGTCATAAGAATGAGAACTCTTCAAAATCCATAACTGCGGTTAATGCAAAATGGCAGCCACTTTAGAGATGACCGTTCTGTGAATTCAGGGAGACACAGCATATCCACATTCTTAAGGACTGCTCATCGTCTTATGACTGAAAAATTGTTGAGTACGACGTTAAACCCAAGCTTACATGCATTCATATTATGTAATTCTTTTTCTCTCCTCCCTCTCTTGTTGAAGGATGCAAAGGTTTCGCTGTTTTATGCGGAGGAAGAGGAAGTGCTACATCGTGACCCACAAGAAGATTTGGAGATGCACAAAGCAGCCTGTGATGACATCAGGCGGTGTATTGCTGATGTCCGGAAACTGAAAGCAGCCAAAGGGAAAGAATCTGTAAGCTGGGCCTTGTTACTTTATTGTTGCATTGGATGTTCTGTAGATTATACATTTTATTACTTTTGTTCAACGTATTTGGCAATAAAATTTGTCCAAAAAGTGAATTTTTATAAGCAAGTAATGATCGTAAAAATTCACTTTTGGTGCTGAAACCTTAATTTTTCACTCAGGATATCACACAGAATAAGGAAATGTGCAATCATGGGTGAAATTTACTGTTTTATTGAAAATGTTAAGCTAGCATATTTAGCTATAATCATTCCATTTTAACATGGGCAGGTGTATGTATACCACATTGAACATTATGCACAAAACAAAACTTCAGTTTCTGGACTTACACATAGCTTGCTTATCCTCTTAAATATTCCAGGGAAAAAGGCATTTGTTTGCATAATATTAATTATTGTAAATACCCACCCATGTTACATACCCACTTATGTCACTTACCCACCCATTTTAATACGCTGACCCACACCATGTTACATACCCACCCATGGTACTACCCTGACCCACCCATATTATTTACTCACAGCCGCCTCAAGGCCTAGGTCAGGAAATTGGGACTCACTCCCGTGTCAGGTCATACCAAAGACTTTAAAAATGGTACTTGTTGCTGCCTTGCTTGGTGCTCAGCACTGACAGGTTAGAGCAAGGAAACAGGACTACATGTAGTTGGCCCGATGTCAGTATAATGTGACTGGGTAGGGCGTCATGTCTGGTGTCTTCGGCATGACACTAGTGGCGGCATCACTTTGGACTCGCGGTACCACAAGAAGGATTCCTTGTGGTCAAATGACCAAAAAATTGTTGAGTACATGGTAAAACCCAAGCATACATACGTCCATTACATACCCACCCATATTACGTACCCACCCATATTACATACCCAACCATGTTACAAACCCACACATTACATACTCATCCATGCTACATACCCACCTGTGTTACACACTCACACCCATGTTACATACCCACTCATGTTACAAACCCACACAAGTTACACACCCACTCTGATATATATCCACTCATGTTACATACCCACGTTTGTTCAGTGATCTTGTAACGATCTTTAATCAATAGGACATCTGTCCTGAACAGGCCCTATTCAGTGGGTCACTTCTAGATTCAGTGGGTCACAGAAAAGTGTGATGCAGATTTTTGGATGTTCTTAGGCTTTTATCCTTCATCACACATTATTTCCGTAGATTTATACTGAAGATAAAACCTCTGCTTATAAAATAACATTACATCAAGCTGGCAGTACTATTGAGATTTCCAGGTTGTCAGGCAAAAGATACTTTGTCAGAAAAAAAAACATTAATGCAATTAAATACTCAATACTTCTCTTTTAAGTTCTGAAGCCTTCAAAATACACATATTCTGATAGCAGCAAATTTCAGTCTACAAAGTGGCAAATTATTTCAGTTTACATTGTTAGAGCATAGACAGATATAACAGACCTTCTAACATATACACCTAAATATTTATACCTCCCTTGTTCAAAAGCACTTTAAAATACTGCAATCGGAACATTTACTGATGCACAAAACTAAATAACAGGAAACAGGTATAATACTTCGTCATGCTCAACACATCCTTAAATTTTTAATTATCTAAACAAATCAGCCTCACTGACGGTTGACTTTATTCAATGACAGCAACAACACAATTTACATGCATTCGTAAAAGTTTGCCAACATCTTATCTGGAATTCCATAACATTGTGTTATTTCTGATTGTTAAACACATTCTGCCATGCCTCTGGTCATTAGTTTTGTGTTTTGGGGCTTGAAGATGCCTTTACTAAGTTTCGAAAGCCTGCATCATTACACTTGACAAAGTGCGCATCTCATACCTTGTTTACCACATTTACAATTACCACATTTACAGTTACTGTAAATGTACACACAATGTACGTGTCAAATCTCCAGTATCAACCGAAGACAACCTCAAGAATCAAATGGATAGCAGAAAGACCAGTGTGAAATCGAAAGGAGAACTGCAATTTTTAAATTGCTTACAGGCTGCTTTGAGGGATTGCATATTTAATGCCTGCTTAAAATAAAACATTTGTAGCACAAAACTAATAGACCCAGTCACTGAGACACAGCTGCACCAGTCAGCCATTTTAAAAAATAATGGCCAACCCTTAATTAGTTTCATACCTATCCGTGTTATATACCAACCCATGTTAAAATGTAGTCATGTGCCCAACCGTGACAAATCACTACGCTTTCATGGCCCAAAGAGACGTCATCACGATATCATGTCAAAACTCGAAAGCCATGTATTTGATTAAATCCAGCTTATGCTGTGTTGTCTGTGTTGTTCAGGCCATAGAGGAGAAACGGATCCAGGCCACGCTCCAGTTTATCATCCTGAAGAAGATGAATCGCTTGGCGCACATTCGTTGTAAGAAAGTCAGGGAAGGAACAAATGAGGTATGAATGCTCACAGCTGATCCCCACATGTAGTCAGCAGTCAAGTTGGTAATCAGACAAACAGCATCAAGGGCCAGTCAAACATATGGTGGAGCAAGCCATGTATTATTAGGTCATCCTTAAAGAAACTGTTTGTTGGGCGTAACCTGACCCTATGAGAAAAAATATGGTCTGTCAGTAGGGAATTGGTTTTCTGTTATTCTGGTTGTTGAAAAAGATAGGGATTTTAAAGAAATCAACATGGAGAGGGAAAAAAACGTTTTATTAAAATACCAGTAAATACTTTTGAGTAGGGCTCTTTTTGGAGGGTCTGTAGGGGATTCACCTATCAAACATTTTGTTAAGGATGGTCCTATATGGATTGCACAGTGGGATCTAGGGCTTGACAGTCATTGAAAAAGACTCAATGGAGCAATCAAATAAATATGATATGTGTGAAATATTGAACGGAAAATGTGACAAGAAAAGATTCCCTAGAAACTGAAACGAGGTGTAGTAAATGAATTTGTTTACTAATTTTCAGGCTAAGCAGAAGATAGAGCAACATCATTTGCAACTGGAGAACCTTCTGTATGAGGTCACTCATCTACAAAAAGAAATCACCAAATGTTTGGAGTTCAAGTGAGTCATCTTGTTATGATCGTGGGCTAACAGCAAAAGTTACATTGGTGGTGGGGGGAGGAAAAAATGTAGATATGTTCTTCATTAGATGAACTAGTTATTAGAAAATAGAAACTGTGTATTCCTGTTACCATTGTTTCATAGAGTAGATCAGATATCCTGTAAAGGAAGAGAATGGGGAACTCCTTCCTGCCTTTAACAAAACGGTCTAAAGCTATGTACTTCTTTGTTCTTTCACGAGACACCTTTAGGTGTATGTGTGCTCACAAAATCACTTCGGTAGTACACAAGCACTGCAGCATCACAGCAGGAAACAGTGCATTTTTATTGCGATTTGGACCCTTTTGTGTTGCCTGTCAGAGTCTTCCAGTGGGGTATTCACAACAGAATGGTAGATTTTGCTGATCAGTCTCACAGTGAAATCAGAAGAAAAGTACTTGGTTTTTAGCAACCTTAGATTTGCAACTGCTATGTAGCATTTTATTTGACGTTTGTCTGCCTTTACTTTTAAGGCATGTGCATGTGATAATAAAGGACTTCTTTGGGCCCTTTGCCAAATTTACCTGTAGGTTAATTCAGTTTCCAAAGACCGATGAGTAGGTGACCAGTTTCAGGCTTAATAGACCAAACTTGACCAGAAATGGCCCTTTCAATCTCCTGAGTGCCCTTTGGAATCAATACATAGGTTACAACCTGGTGTCACCACTTTACTTGTAGAAGATGTTTTTGGCCCTTTAGGCTTTAGTGTTGCACTGACTGAAGGTAGATGGTAAACTTAAAAGGGGGCGAACCCACTGTAACAAGGGAAAGTTTAAATGTTTAATCTTTATTTGAAGTCAATTGAGAGAAAATAACACTTTTGTCAACTCAAATTTTCTTTAATCTTGAAGAGCTAATCGAAGCCTCATAAGGACAAATGAGTTTTGTACACACTATATGCACCTGAATGCATTTTATTCAATTTCCAAAAGTGATGACATAAATACTCAACAGGAAAAGATATTTGTTATTGTAGTATTTGGTATGTATAGAAACATGAGGTTGGTGAATTCAAATTTTTTTCAAATTTATTTCAAATGACACTGTCCAGACTGACAAATGACAGTGAGACTGATGCACTAGCAGTCATTTCAGTTCAGTGTTCTGCAATAATGTATCTTTTGTCTTTTGGAAGAAGGCATTTTAAAACAAAAAGTTGATATCCAAGACTGTTTATTGAATCAAAGAGGGCGCTTCGACAGCAAAATCATGAATATTCACGAATCACTTCTATAGCCATGGGTGCCCATTTGTGCAATTAAGACTCAGCAGTCTCCCATGTAAACACACGGTTGTTGTTGTTTCTGTTCCGGGTTGCTTCGTTTTTATAGCAATTTTGATAGTGTCGAGGCCGGGTGGAAATGATTGGGCATTCAAAGCGGCAGGGCGGTATTTGTTAGGCATTCAATGGGGCAGGGCACGGATATTAAGGGGCAGGGTGGTACACCTTGTAAAATGGTGATGGTGATTTTGAATGCAGCTCTTGCTAGGTTTGTCTGCAGAAATAGTTAAGATATCAGATAGAGTTATTTAAAGGTGTTGGACAGCCAAACATGCATCGGTGTACAGATAGTCAGTTATTTAATGTGTCAGGAGAGAGCTTTAAGACAAAAGCCTTTCAGTCACAAGGACACAAAGGGTACTGGTTCAGTCCCAGCCTTAAGCAGGGTATTTGAAGATTCTCCTGCTCTCAGTGTTTAAATCTCACCCATGTGGCAATTTGTGTTTTTGTGCAGTCCAACATTTGTTGAAGACATCTCTGCCAAGTTTGTTGTCATCATTCCAATGGTCTGGTTTTCTCTGGACAATAGGGATTAATTTGTGCAGTCTTACGTCATTTGAAGACAGCTCTGTTGATATGACTGTTTGTCACACAGGGAAAATTTGTTGGCATCATTCCAGAGGCCTGTGATTTTCTCTGGACAACAGGGATTCCTTCACCCATAAAGGTGACCATCATTGTCTATGTGAAAAGTTCTTGAATATGGCATTGAACAACAATTAAATAAGTAAATTCATAAAAAAATATATTTAATCTTTCAGGTCCAAAGATGAGGAGATTGAGCTAGTTCCCTTGGATGAGTTTTACAGTGAGGCCCCTAAATCTATCTCCAAACCGGTGAGTTGTGTATTGGTTGTGAGGATTGTCAAGTATGATGCAACCTGTTGCGTTGTCAGCCTCTGTCTTAAAAGCAAGGTGAAATGATAATATATATCAACAAATGACACTGTACTTTCAGGCGTTCTTGACGTCATCCCGTCCTGAATGCCTTACTTGACATCACATGTGTCTGATTCAACCTCGCATATGGAATATTATCATGCCACACTGGGAAAATTTTACACACACAGCTGAAGACTTTGCTCTTTGAGCAATCTTCAGTGAAAGGTGTTGAAAAATGTTATTTGTTGTAAATCTTTTTGAATCATCGTGCTATCTTTGTTCCATAGCATTTCCTTATATAATTTTAACATTTCTACTACATTTTCTGTTGTGACTGGAGTTTCACTCTATTTATTTATTTGCTTGAATGGTGTTTTACACTGTACTCAAGAATATTTCATTTATATGATTGCGGCCAGCATTATGGTGGGAGGAAACCGGGCATAGGGCTGTAGAGCATGCACACACTTGTAAAGCACACATACACATAGGGTTGTAAAGCCCACAGGCTTGTAAGGCACACATACACATAGGGTTGTAAAGCCCACAGGCTTGTAAGGCACACATACACATAGGGTTGTAAAGCCCACAGGCTTGTTGAATACACAAAGGCTTGCAGAAAACACGTACATGCAGACCTGTAGAGACAACCTTGAAGTTCTGGTTGCTGAGCTACTGAGAGAAAGGGGATGTAATATAGGAGCTGCAATTATTTTAAAACTGGCTTGTTTTATATGTTAACTTGTAACATCAGATGATATGGTTCAGATGTATGTGTAGCTTTATTCTGGGTGCTGCCCAATTAAATGCAAGACTCAAACTCTTGGTGTAGGCTACAGCTTAAAATTAGGAGAGGTGCCTCTGTGGACGAGGTGGTAAACGCACTAATTCAGAGTAATCACCCAGTTGCCTTTCACCAGTTCGATTGCTGTGAGTTCGAACCCAGCTTATGCTGGCTTCCTCTCTAGCTGTATGTGGGAAGGTCTGCCAGCAATCTGTTGATGGTTGTGAGTTTCCCCCGGACTCGGTTTCCTCTCACCATAATGCAGGCCTCCTTTATAGTAAAATTGCAGTATTTTTGAGTACAGTGTGAAACACCAAAAAAAGAAAAAAATTTGAATTCAGTACTAGCTGATTTCGGAGGCAACGTAAAATTAGTTGGTTAGTGCACTAGCATAGCATAATTACTCAGGAGCCTCTCACCAATGTGGTTGCTGTGAGCGCAAGTCCAGCTCAGCCCAGTTTCCTCCCCCCATAATGTTGACCGCCGTCGTGAAAGTCATTCTTGAGTACGGCGTTAAATGCCAATCAAATAAACAAATAAATAAATAAAATTAGGAGATTTACTCAGGGGTGCGGATTTTTTCCCCCGGGTAGTCATGTTTCCTCCAACGTTGAAGCCATACTTCTGTTCAGATAAGAGAAGTGCTAAAAGTCTTCAGTGAATCATTAAGGACAATTTTATGTATAAGATAAATAAATAGAAGGTGAGCAGATTAATGCAAATGAACCAAGTGACTCTTTGTATGTGTGTGGTTACTGGGACATTTGTTTTAGTTTTGTTTGTCATATTCATTTCCCTCTGTTTTCAGGCAGACACTGAGAAGGACCTCCACAAGCAGACCCTGGCACGGCTGGACTGGGAACTAGAACAGAGGAAAAGGTACTATCTGTAGGCCTACTCAAGTTTTTTCCAAAAATTTTCCAAATAATTATTAAAAGGGAAAGACCCTCAAGTTACGATGAGTGAAAAGACCATTAAAAATTGTATCTTAAATACCTACACTGATTTTTTCAGGCTTTTTGTACCTGTGTATGTAAATGTTTAAGAAGCCATAACTTACATGCCCACTAACACCATGGCATAAGTAATTAGGTTGAAAAAAGTGCATTAATCTAGAATTACTGAAAATGCAGGGTTGTCATCACACCTAAAACAGTGAAACAAAAACATGAAAACAGTTCAAAGGGACTAGGCCTTGGGGATGCCCGGTGTACCAGTACAATCCTGGTTTATCCAGGAATGCAGTATAAATACCAATCAGTCGTTCTATTTTGTTGTTGTGTAAGTGTAAAACCTGACGTCTTTGACATCAGAGTGATGACAAGGCAATAGTTTTCTTAAAAGAAAAGAATTACGAATGTTACCAGTTTAGCATTGTTGTCGTTGTAGACTATCCACCCAGCTAGAGGAATCCCAGAAATCCAAGGAACAGATAGAGAATGAGATTAGGCAGAAGAGAGACCAGCTGGAGAGTCTACAGCCTAAACTCAGGGACATCCTGCAGGTAATCACCGGGCTACTTCCGAAGATGTCATCCGTTTTACATCGAGAATGGCCAAATCTAGACTAGAGTGTATTGAATGGCCAAGCCGCGAAAATTGGCGCGAAAGAAACGATCGTTCACACGTCAGTCATGTGGAGTGCAGTTGTGCAGGGGCCACTTTCATAAAACTTCATTAGTCACTAACTTCTACTGTAAAAGACGTTGTCTAGGTTATACCACCTTAAAACGACATGCTTTATGAAAAAAGTTATGAAGTTTTGTTGTAGTTTACCCAGATTGATAAATTGGTTACACCAGTCTTTCCTCAGGAAGGTAACCACAAATACAGCGCTTGAACTGCGCATCGCTCAACGAAATTCAGCATCTGGAAGGGCTTCATTGACCTACATGTAACTTAGTTCATCTAGATGGCACCTCTTTTGCCCATTTCTTTGTTATTTTCCGGTTGAATCTCGAATACTATCTTCTTAATTTACTACCATGACCGATGAAGCTGGCTTGTTGTCACATTAGCTCAGAGCACTTCTAACATACCAAATGGCTCACCGTTGGCAGCCATTTTGAATCGTCTCGCATCCTAGTCTCGATCCTGAAATGTAAGGGAGTTCTTGCATAGAAAACATATTGAAAACTTTGGCGTTTTCATTGTTTTCGTTTTACTTAAGTCTTCATAATACAGCTGAGAAGGGCATGAAAAAATTTCGTTTTTTGTCAGTTTTGAACACATGTAGGTTTGGCTGACATGAGTCAAGGACCTCACAGAGAGCAGTTTCAGCAGACGTCAAGTCTGAGATCTGCAGCAATTTTGTTGAGTTCAGGTGAAGGACTCAGGGTTGCGATGAATGTCAGAATTGTAAAATAATTAGATAAGGCTGCCTTTATCAATGGACTACACGAGATTGTGTCTGTGTGGCCTTGGCAGGATGGGTGAAACCATGGTGTCTGATCAACGTGTGTTGATCGGCAGGAATATGAGGTGAATTAAAGTAGGCTGATGTCCAGTTCCGGATCTGTAGCAATATTATTGACTTCAGGTGAAGGGTTGCGATGAATGTCAGAATTTTGAATTTTCCTGAGGCCATCCACGTCGATGGAGATTGTGTCGGTGCAGCCCTTTGCAGGATACGTGACACCATTATGTCTGCACGCGTGTTGTTTTGGGGGAATGTGAGGTGAGTTAAAGTAGGCTAGATGTGTCAGAGCTTTCTGGTTGGATAAATCCCAGCTTCCATGGATTGGCCTTCGGTCGCACGGTTTTTGATTAAGGTAACATTGAAATTCCACTGAACAAGAACTCCAGTCTTGTAAAGAGTTTCTGTTGTCTGCATGGTGATCAACATGTCGCCAGGATTTAAATCATAGTACATATACATTGATGGTCGGCGTGGCTTTGACACAGATCGTCATCTGACATCGTCTTTCACAGTGAGGTCTACTCGATACTGGTATTCTTTGACTTTGCCAATCTGAGCAGATTGGAAGGCTTTGAAGAAGTTACAGGATATGAAGGAAAAAAACTACAAGGCAATAGCTGGCTTTATTAGCCACAAGTTCTCGTAACCAAGTTGCACGAAAGATTGGTTTGTTTTTATGTGGTGGCGAAACTGAGCGACTGTTTATTCAAGGCGTAACACCCAATAGGCAATTTTTTGGTTATGTCAACCACCCAAATTTCATGGCCTGAATGCCCATCTTGCCCCAGAGTGTGGGTTTGGTCTTAATTTCAAATCTAAATTGATTGATTTTCATTACGGATGGAAAAATATGGCTTAATCACACAAGCAGTATTAATTTTGAGCTTTTTTCATTTTGATAAATAATTTGTGACATAATATCATTATTATTCAAGATGGCTGCCACCATAAAGCATTTGTTCGAAGATGCCTTGTTGTACGCCTGAGGTTCTCTGTGAGTGACAAACATAGATCTCAGATAAAAGCAGGTTGAAACATTATTCAATGTATATCAAGGTAGAGACATGATCACTGTTCAGCCAGCAGGATATGGGAAAAGAGTAACTATTACCATGAGTCCCTTTGCAGTCTCAGGCCTTTTATATCTATACATGGTGTCTACCTGGTTCCCGACATTTGGAAACCTGGCACATGACGTAGAAAAATGGCGACACAATATATTATAGGTCAGCATCTGGACGTAGGAGTAGGTTTGCCCTTACGTTTGGATTGGATTGAAAACTTGTGACACTGTTAAAAATTTAGGTAGTGACTCCATAGTTCCTCATTATTGTTGTAACAGGACCCATGGATAACTATAAGTGTAAATCATTGTATAATATTTTATTGTTAGTTAACATGATACTCAGGAATTTTTCCTGTGTACTGTTTTCATCGTAATGTTCACAGATGATGATGCCATTGTAATGATTGTAACTTGAGACTATGGGCAAAATCTTAGTGACTTTTGATCCCAATTCAGTGATGTACGGGCAGATTTTCCTTTCCCCAACAGGTGTCGTTGCTGTGAATTAGGACTTCTGCGTCATAAGTCTCCTGGCGAAGAACTGTTTCTTGTGTGATGCATGTGGTCTACTCAATGTGACATCTTGCTGTAGGCATTGAAATAGAATCTTCAGCATCATTTAAATGATATAACACGTCCCTCTTCGGACTTCTGGCCGTATCACATTCTTGTTGCTAGTAGTATACTTTCTCCACAATATATTTATCTGGTAATACGGATGACAGTTTTCTGATACAGCATAGTGCATTTTCCGACAGTTCTTGTTTCGAGATGATAGGCCAGTAATGAAGACTCGTGCCACTTGTCTTTCCACAGTCGACGAAGCCTGTTCAGGAGTACCTGTGTATGCCGTTTGACAAAGTGTGCGAGCAGCATGAGATCGCCTCCCATCTCCCGCTACCCTTGTATGTTCTCTTCATGCAGTCCAGCGCCTACGCAGAGGCCTGCGGTAAGTCAATGTCTACATGTGAAGGCGTGTCAGTATCATTGCCTGTTTGCATAATGACGTGTCTTTCCAGTGAGCAGTGAACAATAGGATGTCTTTTTGTGGAACAAGGGTTGTCAGAAGGCCTTGTACGTAGATTGCGAGAGAAACACCTTGAATAGTTTTATTCGTTTAACGCAGTGATGGCAGGGAGTTTGGAGGTGGAGTGGAAACCTCAGGACCTGAATTTAACCACTGCTCCTCACTGGTACCCAACAAACCTCTTGATTTACTTTGTTTTGTTGATGCAGTTTTAGACATGCATCTACCAGGACATTTTCTACCTTTCTCTGACTTGTGGAGACTAGTTGTGTCATTGTATTGCCTAAAGGTCATGACATGTACATGTATGTCCATGTCAAAATGGCAGGATAATAATGTTAGTTACATGGTTACTGAGTGAAAGGATACAAAGTTATCTGGGGTCTAATTCTCATGTTATATGAGGCATGTTGACCCCATATAGTTTTGTATCCTTCAACTCAGTAACCATGTAGCGAATTTATCCCGCAGAAGGCCCTAAAAACTGCGCTGAAATTTGTAATTTCCAGTCATGTTGAGAAGATTTGATTTACCTAGAAGTGATCTGGGGATTATGACATCATAGCATTATTGACATTGTTCATTTGATATTCCTTTGTGACATTGTGTTGTTGGTGTCATTCTTGTGTCACATTGTAACTGTGACATCATGATGTTCTCCCTACAGTTGAGTCCTCAGATGCATATAGCATCTGCTGCACGGTATAGAGATATATTATTGCCTTCCACATAATCTTTACTGCCCAGTCAAAAGCAGAGGATTTTGTCTTATGTGGGATAATATGAAATACAGGGTTTTTTTATGCCATATATTTTAGGAATTTCCCCGTCTGTTATATTCGTTTACATTTCACTAAACCCAGCATCCAAATTGTGTGTAGTGATTGGTCTGCTACAGCCACAACTAGGAGTATAGCTATATTGAGTATAGCATAATTCATAAATTCAATATTTCAGGCAGTTATCACCTTCACAATATCATGTTTTCAGTTTGACCTAGTCACAGTCTAAACTGGGTCATCCAATGAAATCTCTCAACATGTCCTTTGGCAACACCCTGTAAATCGATGATTATGTGACTTCAGTTCTGCCTTGCACACTTAAGATTGGTCCAACCCCTTTGCTTAGGCTCCTTATTGGCCGGAACATGTCACACGTATTTGACCTGAACCCACCGAAGATGCCACGTCTGGTGTAGCGAGAATAAGCAGTTATACACAGCTTGCTCGTTGAGACTTTTGCGTTGCACTTAGGTCGTTGCTTTCACTTTTACTTTCAGACAAGTACCTGACTGTGACAATTGAAGGGGATTACCAGGCTGCCAAGGGAAGTAACTGGGACAACATGGTTTTGGGTGAGTGGTTTGCCTGGAGGGGTGCGTGGATAGCAAGAAAATGGAACTGTCTTAATCGAATTACTGTAATTTATGAACACATCTGTAAAATGTTTATTCATGCATGTTCTAAGGGTATTACTTTAGGTAGACTAGGAAAGCCATCATTAAAAAATATGCTTGTTGGGGGTAACCTGAGCGATGCTGAAAAAAAAGGGGCTCTACTCTAAAATTTTTATTGGGCTTTAGATAGAATTTCTGTTTTCTTTATTTTTTTTCTCCATGTTAATTTCATTCAAATCCTTTTCTGTTTCATAGCAAGAATAAGGAAAAAAAAAGCAAACATTTCCATACCAACTGACATTATATTTTGTAATAGGGTTGTGTTGCTCCCAACAAAGATTTTAATGGATGGCCTAACATAGCACCTTTTGTGAAGCCTTGAAATTGGCCAACCTAACAAATGTAGTTTTGTCTACAAAACTAAATGAAAACTGTGCAGAAAACACTTTGTATGCAAAAAGATTGAGGATTTGGGATACAGTTCGCTGACACAGAATAAGGCCTTTCTTGGCTCTTGCATTATTGGTGAACATCGTTTTTGTATTTCTACACTTTTACCGACATGAATGTGTCAGCCCTCAAAATGCTGTATTAAAACCAATTTACTCCTAATATCTGGCAATATACAAAAAGAAGGAATTGGTTTTACATTGAACTTAATCTGTAGGCTTGTCTTTTTGACATGTAGGTTCTGAATAGTTTCCTTCGCCAATAAGCTGAACCTCTATCATTTCATTGAAATATTCTTTCATTTTAAATATTGCTAAGTTGTTTATGTCGTCATTGTTTGACAGACGAGGACAGTGATAGTGAAACGGAAGAACAAGAGAAAGCCAAGTCGGTGAGGAGACTTTTTTTTTACTACCAGTACCACACCTGTTTTCACCATAAAATTTCTGTACATCCGAGACTTTAAAATGAATCATCTTGGTTCATCCCCCTCAGTTGGTGCTTAGTCTAAGGCCATATTTAGTGTTAACTTCAAATTAGTTAACTATGCTAAAATTATGAGTCACCTTTAGGAATTTTAATATTCAGATTTGACTTACGTGACCTTCGTGAATAAAGTGAAAGTTAGCTGTAAAAGAACAGACCAGATTTTAAGAAAGTACACATTATCTGAAAGGCAATTTTGTGCTGAATCCAAATGAGGTCTTCGTAATTTTTTGGCATTTTCTTTTTTACGGTGATTAAAACAGAAATGACGATTGAGGTACTATGGTAGACTTTTTGGACCACATTGAAGCACAGTCATGTCACAGGTTCTTTTTGGCTATCAAACATCCTCTGATTGTTATATGTCTACTTTCTATGTAAATATATATGTAGTATAACACCTGTATCTGTATTTAATGTGGAAACATAACAGTTACAGCATGTTTTGGGGGGAAAAAAGAATCTGTCTTGTCAGTTTGCTTCAGTATGATCCAAAATGTCCACCGTTTCACCTCAATCTTTATTTCCATTTTAATAACTGTAAAAATATGCCAAAAAATAATGAAAACTGCATTTGGAATCAGCATGAAATATGCCTTTCAGATGATTTGTACTTTCTACAAATGTGGTCTGTTCTTTTAAAATTCGAATCTAAGTTCAAGAATAATATCAGAAGTTAAGAATATGTCTGGTTTAAATCTAAGACAGGTTCTTGATTCTGAGGCCAGCATACCTAAATCTTATAGATCAATTACCTGATTTGGTGCTTCGTGCAAGGTTGTAGGTATGGATTAGTGTCTGCACTGTGTGACTTTTTAAGGTGTCAGGCCTGGTGTCGTAGAGATAGTGTTGTGTTAAGCAACACTATAAATATGTCAGTATTGTGACAGACCTGCAGCATTGACCAAGCTGTAATTCTTCAGAAAATCTGGAAAACAACAATTTGTCATTTGTTATTAGCTTCATATAAATTAAAATTTGTTCCCTTGTTTGTTTCTAGAAACGGCGCCGCAAGACACACGATGAAAGGCACAATACTGCCAAAGACAGAATTTTCCGGAAGCATCCACTGTTCATTAATCTGGAAATACACTGTAAAGGTCAGGCGAAGTTTATGTGACAATAAATCACAGTTAGTGAAAATGTGAGTTCTTCAAGTTATTCAAAGCTTCCATTGATACCGGTGGTCTGACCTTGGACTTTGAATTTTTACGTTTCCCCTTTCTCACTGCTCGTGGGGTCTCAGAGGCAATAAGCAGTCGACAGTGATGGTGTGACCGCAGGCTAGCGTTTTTGTTGAGGCCCACTCATCTTCCACCAATATGGTGTGCATAACTGTAGGTCACACTTGAGAAAGTTTGTCAGTAACTTGAGGATTTTATCATTGTTGGTTTGTGAAAGATCAGTTGAAATGGGATTTGCTGTAAATCATGCTGTACAAGTTTTCAAGGTTTTTACCCAACTTAGTACAACAGGATGAATAGTTAATTAATTAGTTTATTTTTGTTTGTCACCAGTGATTAGTTATGGAAAGAAAAATTTCATGAAATTGAAGGTGCCATCGTAGTTCACCTACAGTGCTTTGCTGGGAAAAAAAATGATGATGCAATGTTCACATCAGAGGGGACTTTTGTTTCTTGTCTTAAATTGTGATTTATTGACTTATTTATTGACCTGTAGATGGCAGCTCTCTCCTGTTGAGTTTCACGTACATCGTAATGCTGAACATAGTCACAGTAGGAGTCAAGGTACAGGCTACAGGGGACACCAACTTGAACTCTATCTCTGGAGGGTGAGTTTTAATCTGAATTACCTTAAACGACCTAGAATTTTGTCCTTGACGAAGTTGCTTATTTTTCCTGATTCTGGGAGTTCTGTTGATTGTAGGAAGGTGTTTTAAGGTTTGTTTGGAAGGTAGTGTGATATCCTACTGGAAAAATGTAAGTTTCGGCACCAAACTTAATGACATTTACCTCTGAAAGTTTACTTTTTGGATGAAATATAAGGTCATTTACGGTATGTGTTCTTTAGACAGTTACCTCTAAGTTAGCTGGTATTAAAACTATTTCTATGTCCATGTAAATCAGTGGTCTTTTCTGAAGGTGTATAGCATCTTAGATCTAGACCTGGTGTGTAGTTGCATTACTTCAAGTGTCTCCATTTTGCTTCATGATTTACCATGCCACAAACATGTACATGTCCCTGATTTGGAACATTATGTGGCATGTAACTCTTGTATAAAAATAAAATGAAACAAATACCATATTCACATTGATACACATTGTTCAGTCTTGTGTATTTGCGCTGTTTGTTTTTCTTTGTAGTGACCTGCTCTCCCCAGACACCATTTTGGATGACCTTTACCCCGGTGACCATGGTAACAACACGCCCAATCCGGCCAATCACTATGATCTAAGAAGAGTTGGGTATGTTCTAATCCTGCTTGCCAGTGAAAACACAACCAGCATATACTGAAATTTTTTACAAGAATGTCTTAGCCAATATACATGTTTGTATTGAAGTCTGAAGTACTGTGGCTTATGTGTCAGAAGAGATTCCTAAAATGCACATAAAGTTTGTTATTCCCGAAAAATTCTATTACCATTTGAAAATTGTAATGTCATCAGTAACATATGCAAATGCACCAGCCCTTTGTAAATTATTTACTGATGTTTCATGACATAATCTGGGATATTCCACATTACTTATTAAGGATTTTTTACTTTTTAGAAAGGACATTTATGGACAGCTGATAAATTGTACTTCTTGTGAAGTTTTGTGAGATTGGCCAACCAAACCATTGTGGTTTTGTCTACAAAAGTAAATGAATAAGGTGCTCAGATCTCATTGAAAATTGTTCCTTCATGCGCAAAATGGTTGAGGAATTAAGAAAGTATGGTTTGCTGACACTTTGACTTTGAATAATCTCTACACCTAATATTAAAAAATAATAAAGAAAAAGAATAAAATTGTTGCCATAATATGCTAATGCTTGAATTGATAATATTGAAAACAGTGTTACACCAAGTTTTACTGCTTCAATATGCGTCCAAAATTTCAACTGAAAATAGATTGTGCACAAAAATAGTATATGAATACTAATTCAGGTGTTGGATTTGAACATGTTATGTTACACCTTAAAGGAGATGAAATTCACAGGATTAACATCTTGTATTGGACAAGATGAAAAACATCATCAAGCAGAAGAATTGCATGGTGTTGATATTTTTCTTAGCAAGTCAAAAATCAGCCCATCTTTCACTGTACAGATCCACAGATTTTAGCGAGCACATCTGCCATACCGGGAAGCCGTATCGCTGGGCGCAGTGGCTTGGGGGCCTTCAGTTCCTGGCCGACACTGAAAAGGTCAAGGCCAAAAGCACAGTGAGTGCCAGCCATATGCAGGAAACAATCGGCCTTTTGAGACAGCGACTGAAGGCACGCCTTGCTCTGCTCAGACAGCTCATCTCCTTGGGTAAGGCAAAGTGGCTAACTGATGTTGTCATCTAAGCGAAATGTGTAAGGATGAGTGTGGTAAATGCCCTAAAATGTGGATTAAGACGCTCATTCTTGTATTGGAGAGAACTCTCAAAATTGACGGATTCTTTGCGAGTTTTTCTGGATCTCAGATAGGTGCTCTGAGGTTCGTTTAGAAAGTAGGATTATTTCATATTCGAGTTTCAACACTGAAGTAATACATGCTGTTTTAAAAATGCTCTTGTTTTGAGGGAAACTTGAGGACATTTGCTGTATCACAAGTTAATTGGCTGAAATGCTGGGACTGTTTACGGGATAGAACAGCTCTCCTTAGCTCTGAGATCACTGACCGTGTTGCCAGGTTAGCTTTCACACTTAGTTCTGTATGGTTGTAGTGTAAACTGATGTAGAACTTACATGCTTCACTGGTGTTGTCCTTTGTGTGTCAAAATCTGGAACAGGGAACCCACAGATACAAGGTTTTGGTAAACCTGGTAGATTTGTCACTTCATGTCCCCTGACAGGTAAACATGGCGAGTAGTTGAAGCGCATATGTGCACATAATTACTGTAAATTTCGTTCAATAAAGCGCATCTTTAGAGGCAAATTGATGTCATCAAATATTATTTGTGGTGATGAAAATCATGTTTTTCCAGAAGGGTATCATCAATCCTTCCAAACAAACCTAAAACATCATTCAAAAATCAGTAGGACTCTCAGAATCAGGAAATAAGCATAAACAGAAGAATAAGCAACTTAGTCACAGAAAAAATTTAGGCCGCTTAGGGTAAATAATTACAGATAAATCATACACATGTAACCATACGAACGAACAAAACTGTCGTAGACATAATTCAAATTTAGTGTAAAAATCTAGGTTCAAATCCAAGTCCAGCATTATTGCAACAAGTTGAAACTAAGTTTGACTTAAGTCTGAGACTTCTTTGTGGTCTCGAGGTTTGATGTATGGATTTGCTTTGGGTTTCTTCAGAGAGGTGCAGTGTTCCTGTGTCCAGTGAGCATCAGAATCTCTTCCCAACCAAAGTCCTGTCTCAACTCTCTTCCTGGAGGCGATCTACTTACCAAGACTTTATTGTAAGTTCCAGTATCAAGGCTTTACTGTAAGTTCGTTTCGAGGCTTTCTCTTAAGTTAACATATCAAGACTTATTTTAAGATCACGCACAGTCAAGACATTATTGTATGTTCATGTATCAAAACTTATCCAAGTTCACTTATAAAGACTTTATCATAAATTCTCTTGTCAAGGCCTTATTGTGGTTCATGTGTTAAGACTTGATCATAAGTTGATGTGTTAAGACTTGGTCATAAATTCATGTGTTAAGACTTGATCATAAGTTCATGTGTTAAGACTTGATCATAAATTCATGTGTCAAGATTTTATCAAAACTTCAAAACTTGATTCTGTTTTTCGTGTATCAAAACTTTATTTTAAGTTCACGTATGAAGACTTCATCCATACACATATGGTGTCGACAATGATCATTGCCCTCATGCAAATAGTGGATTATTGACTACACTCAAAATATACTAATTATATGGAAAAAAAAAAAAGTAAATAAATAAATCAGTAGGAATTAAGCTTAAGTATTCACATCTGTCAATTTTTATTTTCATATTCCCGGAGTTTATCATCGGTTCATCTTTCACGGTTTCCCCTTCACCTGTCAAATGTTGTGACACATTCAAAAGCTTCATTGTAGTTCATCGTAACTCATGATTCTGACACAGGTTTGTTTCCCCTTTCAGAGCCTCCCCTACACGCAGATGGCTATAGAGACTGGTATGGTGGAGGAGGCTGACATCTTCTTCACAGCAGTGGTAGACAGGGGCTCAGGTGGGTGTGAAATCCGTAGTGTATCTCGGTGATTTTACGATTAGTCTGCTCAGATCTCGTAACAGTATGTAGTATGTCAAGGCAAGGTGTGGCTCAAGGACAAGTTCCAAACACCCCAACCACTCCAGAGTTGACAGTTACGTAGATTTTCTAGCTGAAAATAAGTGGTCAATGGCACTTGTGGGATGATACTCACAATCTCAAGTTTGTTAAGACCAGTTGGCAAAATCAACATTGCGTGTAAGTCTGTACATTACAAGCAAGGAAAATTTATTGGCAGCTGCAGGCTCCAAAGGTCACTGGTTTGCCGTGGGCACCTTGGTTTTCTGCACCCCGTGGAACTCATTTATTTATTTATTTGATTGGTGTTTTGCGCCGTACTCAAGAATATTTCACTTATACGACGGCAGCAAGTATTATGGTGGGAGGAAACCGGGCAGAGCGCAGGGGAAACCCACGACCATCTACAGGTTGCTGGCGGACCTTGTCATGTAGGGCCGGCCATGGAACTCATTAAGTGCTATAATGTAGATTGGGGTTAATTCATAACTCTCGGGTTAATCAACAGTCAAATACATAAATGTATAAATAAATCATTACACACATCAAAATCAATGGTGAGATCATGATGGTTGTGTTCAGATACTGACGAGGTATTAAAAGTTGAAAGAAAAGGGAAGTAAGCACTAGTGAGGCTTGGTAATGCAGCCAAAATTCTCTACTCCATGCAGCGAATCAGCCACAGAGGGCACAAAAATGAGTACCTCGCCCTCAAATTGGCTGCAGCTAAATTGGGGCTAGTTGGTAATGCAGCCAAAGCTCCTTAACTCACAGCAGAGTCACAGCAGCTAGTCAGCCACAGAGGGAACAAAATCAAGTACGGCACCCTCTGTTTGGCTGCAGCTTAATTGGGGCTAGTTGGTAATGCAGCCAAAGCTCCTTAACTCACAGCAGAGTCACAGCAGCTAGTCAGCCACAGAGGGAACAAAATCAAGTACGGCACCCTCTGTTTGGCTGCAGCTTAATTGGGGCTAGTTGGTAATGCAGCCAAAGCTCCTTAACTCACAGCAGAGTCACAGCAGCTAGTCAGCCACAGAGGGAACAAAATCAAGTACGGCACCCTCTGTTTGGCTGCAGCTTAAAGTCAGGAGTACAGTGGTTTGGCCCTGGTACACTGATTACATCAAGGGAAAGAAAGGAAACTTAGAAGTCTCAATTATACTGGAAATAAGTCAACTGCCTGTTCAGTAGAATGAAGTAGATTACCTTTTTGAAACACCCATCTTGATATTTATGGGAATAAACCTTTTGTACTTGCTTACTGGTTGACCTTATTACTGGCTTTACTGTCTCAAAATCAGGGTGTTTTTTGTAAAATAGGGATGTTTCTGATGGTAAAACAAGCAATAATGCCAGCAATTCACCGAATACATGTACAAGGGGATTATTTCCATTCTGATCTAATTTAGTGCAATTTCTGCTTGATAACATTAAAAGAAGCATATTTTCAGGGAATTTTTATGGTGACACATTTTTCCCTTTTGCTTATGTAACATCACAGTTTGTTTCCTCCAAAATCATGATCTGTGATGTTACAGTGGAAAGACATTCTGCTGCTCCAAACATCTGCACTCAGCTGCTTTCATTTATTTGTTATGTTGCTTTGAGTGCCAAGTTATAGCCATCATAGCTGGTTTTACAGCCGACGCTATTTCCAGTTGACTTATAATAACAACGAATATGCAGCTATTGCATCAGAACACCCCACACTGACACTTGTGTCTGTGTGTTTTTCAGCCAAGCTGACCTCTCAGATTGTGTCTGCGTTTTTCAGCCAAGCTGACCTTTTAGATTGTGTCTATGTATTTTTCAGCCAAGCTGACCTCTCAGATTGTGTCTATGTTTTTCAGCTAAGCTGACCTCTCAGATTGTGTCTGTGTTTTTCAGCCAAGTTTAGATTGTGTCTGTGTCTTTTTCAGCTAAGCTGACCTCTCAGATTGTGTCTGTGTTTTTCAGCCAAGCTGACCTCTCAGATTGTGTCAGTGCGTTTCTCAGTCAAGCCGACCTCTCAGATTTGTTCAAGCTGGACTGTCCCAGACTGACACTTGTGTCTGTGTGTTTCTCAGTCAAGCTGACCTCTCAGATTTGTTCAAGCCTGACTGTCCCAGACTGACACTTGTGTCTGTGTGTTTTTCAGCCAAGCTGACCTCTCAGATTGTGCCTGTGTGTTTTTCAGCCAAGCTGACCTCTCAGATTGTTCTGAAGCCTGATTACCCCAGCTCTGCTCCATTCTTCATGGTTCATGTCCATTGGAAGACCGAAAGAACCGGCCTGACAGACTTCCATATTAGGGTATGTCCTTTTGTTTTGCTCAACACTAAATCTTGGGCATGTTTCACAAAGTAATTTCAGGCTTAAGCTTAAAAATTTTAATGTGGAGGCAGCTGGGCAGCATATTTTAATTGTTGCACAATGACAACAGTGATATAATGTATCACTTTCTTCTGTGACATCATTCTGTCTTTCATGTGACGTTGTGATGAGCTGTGAATGGAAAATTTGACATCAATAAAATGCTGCCTGGGTCTTTCCAGGCCCCAATTGAAATTACTCTCATAAACATAATGCTCCAAATCAATAACGTATGTGTCTCTTCAGGTCTGCATGTATGTGTTTTCTACAAGCCTTTGTGTATTCTACAAGCCTGTAGGCTTTACAACCCTATGTGTATGTGTGCCTTACAAGCCTGTGGGCTTTACAACCCTATTTGTATGTGTGCTCTACAACCCTATGTGTATGTGTAATGTACAAGTCCATGTGCTCTACAGCCCCATGTGTATGTATGCTCTAAACCCTATGTGGATGCGTACTGTACAAATCTGTGTGCTCTTCAATCCTATGTGCTTGTGCTGTACAACCCTGTGTGCATGTGTACTGTACAAGTCTTGTGTGCTCTACAATCCTGTGTGCTTGTGGTGTACAGCCCTGTATGTATGTGTGCTGTACAACCCTATGTGTATGTGTGCTGTACAACCCTATGTGTATGTGTGCTGTACAACCCTATGTGTATGTGTGGCCTACAACCCTATGTGTATGTGTGCTCTACAACCCTATGTGTATGTGTGCTGTACAACCCTATGTGTATGTGTGCTCTACAGCCCTATGTGTATGTGTGCCCTGAGAAGTCTGTGTGTGCTCTAGAACCCTCATGGGCTCTGGCATCAATGCTGTTTTGCAGAATTAATGCAATCTGATCTGATCATTACAGGAAGTGGAAACGGAAGTCAATGTCCACTGGGACGAACTGATCCAGGGGAAGTCACATGACCAGCTCTTGTCCAATCAGCTGCAGCGATTGCTGGTCTGTTTTGATGTGTACCTGGAGACAGAAGCCCAGAACATGACCTTTGAAGGTCCAGCTGAGATTCCCAAGGAGAAGATTTTCCCCAGGATGGGAAAGTAAGCCTTAAAACACCCAACAGGCCTTTGTATTTGAGATGAGCTATCGCACTCCTAAAGCAAAATATAGGTGTGCTAATAACTCATGCCTGAAATATGGAAAGGTCTGATGGGTGGGACTGTACATGTAGGTCTGGTAATAACAGATGTCTGAAATATGAAGTGTCTGGTGGGTAGGACTCTGCATGTAGGTGTAGTAATAACACACACCTGAAAAACTGAAGCGTCTGGTGGGTAGGACTCTGCATGTAGGTGTGGTAATAACGCACACCTGAAAAATTGAAGCGTCTGGTGGGTAGGGCTCTGCATGTAGGTGTGGTAATAACGCACACCTGAAAAATTGAAGCGTCTGGTGGGTAGGGCTCTGCATGTAGGTGTGGTAATAACACACACCTGAAAAATTGAAGCGTCTGGTGGGTAGGGCTCTGCATGTAGGTGTGGTAATAACGCACACCTGAAAAATTGAAGCGTCTGGTGGGTAGGGCTCTGCATGTAGGTGTAGTAATAACGCACACCTGAAAAATTGAAGCGTCTGGTGGGTAGGGCTCTGCATGTAGGTGTGGTAATAATGCACACCTGAAAAATTGAAGCGTCTGGTGGGTAGGGCTCTGCATGTAGGTGTGGTAATAACACACGCCAGATTTAATGAAGCGTCGGGCGAGTCTGACTCCATGTATGCAAATCACACTGCTCCTCCAAAACATAAACAACACCTTGTTTCAGGCGTTTTGTTTTAACATATAACTCCAGTCAGTTAAATGTATAAATATGCCTGGTAATCTTTTCCTTAAATTTAATTTTGAATAAAAGGTGTCGAAATTTCTTATGTTTGTGGGATTACCCAGCAAAGTGCTCAGCATAATGTATGTGAAAAACATCAATCAAATCAGTAAAGAACTAACTCAAGCCAAATAAACACTGAAAATAGTTACATGGCCTTTGTTTTGATTTTTTGTTTGATTGTTTTTCCTTATAAACCTGATCGAACTGGTTATAGACTTGACTTTGCCTTTCGCCAATTCTGCTGCAGCTTGAAGCCAGGAGGTTAAGCAGGTGTGTGCCAAAGACTGTGGTTTTACTCACGGCTCTCAGCTTTCCAAGTGAACATCATTGACCTTTTGTGGGGAAAGTTGGTGGTTTTTCATACACCTGTAAACTTGACTGCTGTCATATAACTCAAAATTTCTTGATAACTTTATTAAGGACCGATCAGATAAATGAACCAATAATGATACATTTTTTTGTGTTTATCCCTTAAACAGTAATCTGCATTAAAATTTATTTCTCTATTTCAGAGGTCCTCAGAGGAGCAAGCCTTATAAGTATAACCCCCAGCTGAGCTTCTTCCTTCACAGATAGGGGACATAAGTACAGAGGGAGAGCAACAAGGCCAACTCATGAAAATCAGCCATTGTTATCACAGGTTGGATTGCTGCCCCAGCTCATGCGAAGAACTGAAACAAACTGTAAAGAAATCACTTTCCATCGAACTGTGTACTGCTGTATCCCACAGCTCAGACGGAGAAGACTTTACAGAAACACGAAGTGTTGAAAATTAGCCATTATTGTAACAGTTCAGATAGAAAAAAACCAATACCAAGTGTTAAAAGCCATTGTTGTCACAGTTCAGATGGATGTAACACAACTTGTTGAAAATAATACTTTACTATCAGAGTTTGGTTTGCTATCACAGTTCATACAAGAAACAGAAAATGCAAAATGCTGAAAATTAATAATTATCTTGTAACAAGTTGAAATGCTGTATCACTCTTTGTTCATCAGCACAACATGAATTGAGAATCATGGAATGTATATAGGTAATCTCGTAACACGACGAAGAAACAATATGTTTAATATCTTCAGAAAACTGACACATTGTATATTTGTTTATTCAGTCAGTGTGTGGAAACACGATGATCTGCTTTAAAGCCCTCATCTTCAAGTCCAACTCATGCTGGTTTCCTCTCCGAGTGTAAGTAGGGGTCTGCTAGCAACCTACAGATGGTTGTGGGCTCTCCTCGGTTTCCTCCCACCACAATGCTGGACGTCCTCGTATAAGTGAAATATTTTTGAGTACTGCGTAAAACACCAATCCAATAAATAAAAGAAATAAAAGCCCTCATCCTCATGCAGCCTGTGATGAATTATTATCTTACAAAAGTCTCCATTCACATCAGCCCAACTCTCACTGCAGCAAGCTCTCCCCTAACTGGTTTCTGCCCAATTTCCTCCCACCACCATGTAAGTGAAATACCAGTCAGGTAAATAATTGAACCGTAATTTTTCTCACGTATATGTACTGGTATCCTTTCATAGACAAATTTTGAGCAAATCAAATAAGTAAATAATTGTTCCCTGCCCATGAGGCTGCAGTTTCAATTCTGCTTCTCACTAATTATTCAGCTGTGGCTTTAAATCCAATGTTATGAGGAGACTTGTGAAGGGTCGTGCTTGACTACGGTTTCCTTCACCTAGGAACTTGACTGCCTTTTTTCACTAGTGCTTGTCGTGAAACTGGGCCCCGTACCCAGAGAAAAACCCTGCCCTCTGTCGGCCTCTTGTGAAAGCTTAGAGGTGAAATGTCTTAACTGAATGTGAAGACACTGGATTTGAACACGCAACCTGACAATTGTGAGGGTCAATTCCCCTTGACGTGTCTCTACAATGACGACTACGTCTGATGAGGCAGATATCCCTGTTCTGGATATGTAAAGTAACTTGGGTTTTAATTAAACCCCAGCCATCTTTCAAGAGGACAGTTTGGAGGTAAGCATATATGCAAGAAAAGTGCAGAGATCAAGTGTACATGGAAGTGGTCAATGACACTGTCAAAGACATCAGACACAACACCAAATCCACTCAGGGTAATGAATACACATGTCCTGTACACCAGTGTTTGGTCTGACGCCACCTCCACATTTAATTTGACACCACACCCATGTTCACTTTGACACCACCACATCATGTTTTGTTTGAAACCGCATTCATGGTTTGACACCAGACCCATGTTTGGTTTGACACCACATTCATGGTTTGATACCAGACTCATCTTTAGTCTGACATCATATTCATGTTTGGTTTGACACCACATCATTCTTTGGTTTGACACTACATCCATGATGGGTTTGACAAGTCAGCCATATTCTGTTTTGACACCACAGCCATTTTCAGTCTTGACATCACATTCAGGTTTGGTCTGACATCACACCCTTATTCTGTTTGACACCACTGCCATCTTTAGTCTGACATCACATTCATGTTTGGTTTGACCCCGCATCCATGATGGGCTTGACACCACACCCGTTTTCTGTTCGACACCACTGCCATCACATTCATGTTTGGTTTGACCCCACATCCATGATGGGCTTGACACCACACCCGTTTTCTGTTCGACACCACAGCCATCTTTACCCTGACATCACATTCATGTTTGGTTTGACCCCACATCCATGATGGGCTTGACACCACACCC
Organism: Acanthopleura granulata; assembly: GCA_016165875.1. Classification (NCBI taxonomy): domain Eukaryota; kingdom Metazoa; phylum Mollusca; class Polyplacophora; order Chitonida; family Chitonidae; genus Acanthopleura; species Acanthopleura granulata. The sequence continues at coordinate 18,481,783 of JABBOT010000009.1, read as the reverse complement.
GTTTTCTGTTCGACACCACTGCCATCTTTAGCCTGACATCACATTCATGTTTGGTTTGACCCCACATCCATGATGGGCTTGACACCACACCTGTTTTCTGTTCGACACCACTGCCATCTTTAGTATGACATCATATTCATGTTTGGTTTGACACCACATCCATGTTTAGCTTTGCACCACACCCATATTCTGTTTGACACCACAGCCATCTTTAGCCTGACATCACATTCATTGGTTTGACACCACACCCATGATGGGCTTGACACCACACCCGTTTTCTCTTTGACACCACTGCCATCTTTAGTCTGACATCACATTCATGTTTGGTTTGACACCACATCCATGATGGGCTTGACACCACACCTGTTTTCTGTTCGACACCACTGCCATCTTTAGTCTGACATCACATTCATGTTTGGTTTGACCCCGCATCCATGATGGGCTTGACACCACACCTGTTTTCTGTTCGACACCACTGCCATCTTTAGTCTGACATCACATTCATGTTTGGTTTGACCCCGCATCCATGATGGGCTTGACACCACACCTGTGTTCTGTTCGACACCACTGCCATCTTTAGTCTGACATCACATTCATGTTTGGTGTGACACCACATCCATGTTTAGCTTTGCCCCACATCCATATCTGCTCGACTCTATGCAACTGCAGGACCGTCACCATGGTGACTGATCACATGGGGCTGGCAGTACTGACATGTATCACCATGAGTCACCCCTGCCAGGGTCATGAGGAACAGCTTACCCTGAGATCGGACGCCCAATATGGGGGTGGGCGACTAAAACCCATTTCCTCCGCTTCACGCTGCTCTATGAATGGCCTTTCTAATATTTGCAGCACTTTGTTGACATATGAGAATTCATTTGATTCTGCCTTTGCTATTGCACTTTGAGCTATCCAATTCCTTAAAACGTACCTGGGGTTTACGCTGAGCATGGAATCCATTCTGTCAACGTCTGAAACACCCTGGGCATTTAACAGTTTACGATATATCTGAGTCCAGGCTGGAAACCACTTGTGTTTACTAAGAATCCTCAAGGCCCAAGCTTTGTCATCTAAATCATCAGTCTTCATTTCTGCTAGAGGCACTTCTCCGAGCTGTCGAAAAGTCATCGTGTAATCGGCATGGGTATCTTCCATCATTTTTAACAACACGGCAACAAAATTTTCATGATCAACATTGACGGTGAGATTCAGTCCAAGTTTTTTACCATACAAGTGCATGAACTGCTTCTTGTATTTCTCCGCATAATTGTCTAGAACAGCCTGGGCAAGGGCTTCCTGTGCTTTGTTCAGCAAAGGCAGAAGTGCTTGTCTAAGCTTCTCCATGTTGAAATGACCCACATCTGGTTGCTTTTCGAAGCTATACCTTCCATCATCGTCAGACGTATTTGGTATAAATGCAGGGTTGTAACTGTCCAGGAACCCAAAGGGTCCGAAGTCAATGGTTATAGCGAGGAGGCTGAAGTTGTCGGTGTTACAAACGCCGTGAGCAAAGCCAATGCTCTGCCACAGAGCCACCGTCCTGGCAGTTTGAGAAACGACTTCATGTAGAAACTCCACATATTTATTTGGGTTTGCTGAGGAAATATTTGGGAAATAGTTGCGAATGACAAAATCCATCAACTGTTGAAGTAATCTGACTTCTCCGTTGTAAGCGAGGATTTCCAAAGAGCCAATGCGAAACCAGGACTTTGCTAAGCGCAAAACGACAGCACCTCTCTCTGTCAGGACATTTCCATCGTAAAACTGATCTCTCATGACTGGGTCGTCACTGATCACCAGTGCTGCTGCCCGACTTGTGGGAACCCCTGGAAATAATGAACTTCACTATATTTTGATGTAAAGAAAATTCTTAGATGTACCAAAAACATTGTTTTGAAAAAAAAATGGAAACCAATCCATGTGCATCTCCTGAATAAATGTACCTGGTACACAAGATATTGCATGCATATTATTCAGCTGATTTGTGAAATTTCTTTCAAGCTTTAAGTTCACATTCTATTATACATTTCAAATCGGGAAGTGCACATTATGATTAGGAAACTCTTTCCAAACTGTAAAATATATGTAGTTAAAAAACGAATTATTGGGAGATATGAAAATATAGATGGTATGTATAGATGTAGTATACCGGCAACACACACAAGAACATTGCGAACCAACCTGAACACTGGTTAAACAGGCACTGAATTCTTAAAATGCTGCTCCAGGTTTGAGAGAAACATTATGGAACAGGCCTTACATCATGCTTGTATGCAATTTAATGGGTAGGCCTATGTCAATATGTATACCCTCAAAAACAAAATTATTGCAGTGGGCTTCCCCAGGTTCTGCCAGAAACCTGAGGACAGTTATGAATTTCTGCTGGGTTTCCTTCCACTATAATGGAAGCTAAATATGTTGGAGTATGGTGTAAAAACACCAATAAAATAAAGTATATGTGAAATATTCTTGAGTTTGGTGAAAAGAAAACAATCAAGTATGGTAAGGCAATGGTGATTAAATGATGTGAGTACTGTTTGACAACATCATCTGTGGCTACATATATATACATGTATCAGCACTGGGCTACACCATGTGTTCTTGTTTGAAATAGGCAAAAGTCATTTCAGGATATAACAGAAAATATTGTTTCCGTATGATGCTCAAAAAAATGCCAAAGTTAATTACACTGCTTATGTTTATGTTACCAAGGTGAATGCTTTTTAAAATGCAAAGACTTTAGAACTGGAGCCGTACTAAAAATGATGGAGCCAAATTTGCATGGTACAAACACTGATACACTGTACATGTATATAGAAAACTACACCTGTTCATTTTGATACATGGTGGTTGATGGAGAGCTACAGAGCCAAAGCTGACGCAAGAGGGCCAGTAAATGCTGTTTAGAGATGGATCCTTGGGGAAACATTATTAATAGAAAGTAAGGGCCTGCCATTCAAAAAAATTTATTTTTTTTTAATGAAGCCTTGTTTTGTGTTGCCTTTGAAGATACAGTTATTTACCACTGCTTCCACATACTGGTTATATTTCAGCTCCAAGTGAGGTATCCCTTCTCCACTTGAAACTCATAATATTGCCATACAGCCTTGTTTTGCATACTTGAAGTTTGCTTCGGCGTTAGGTTTGACAAAATTTTGATCAGCCATAGTATGACCAGCTCTACTGAAGTCATACTATGTCCAAACATCAAAGCAAACTCGGATTTTGCATTCAACTGACATCTCCCAGTGTCTGCAGCTTTTGCACTGTAGCTCACCTTCAATCTGCGTGTATGGAAAAGGGAGGCTGTATCTGTATCTAAAACAATGACAATACCTAAATGATAGAGCGCTTCACTGCAGAGGAACTCTCTGACTTACGATCTCAGGACTGCTCGGCCATCGCCCCTCCTGGAGTAAGGTGTGCGGCCCGATCCCTTCAGTTGCAGTTCCCACCTCTCCCCCCACACGTTCATGAACTCTCCCAGCATCACTGCCCGTCCATCACCCAGCTGACCCGCCCACTCGCCGAACTGATGACCTCCATACCGGTGCGCTAGCGGCACGCTGCCTGCAGGTACGTAAGCTCCCCCGACGAACTTCACGAAGTTTACATCGGAGGAAATGTTAGGGTGCATGTTCAAGAGAAGTCTCAAAGCCGAATTTGAAACAGCAACCAGTCTCACTTTGGTTTTAAAGCGCTGAGGGTAGACGCGAGAAAATATGACATTCTTCACCTGGCGCACATAGTTCGTCTCTATTGGGTCGATTGGAAATGTATTTGCCAGAATTTGCTGGGTTTCAGCAAAGTGAACTTCCCATTCTGCCATGGTTGTTGAAGTTGAAACATAGTTTACGCTGGCCGGGCATGTACGAGGATTGTAAAAAATAGCTGACAAGTTTCTTGAATAATTGTCACAGAGAGATAGCTCGTTGTCTTGAAAATTCACACCAATGTTCTCGGTTAAAATCAAAAACAAAGAAGAAAACATAATTTTTGACATTATCCTCCACGTGGAAAACGCCATGGTTTGTGTACGGAAATGACGTCACGACTAACTAAAACTGTCACCTTCACAGCAACCGAAAGTTAAGTCATATCTGAATTATTCTCAAACTGCTACAAAATTGATACCGAGTATTCCCTAGAATTTACATAGCAATCTGCTATTAAATGCTATGTGGCCATTTTCATCTAATTCATGATGGGTTTGTTATGTCCGGCAAAAAGTCTATGCGTTTCTGCGGCAAGGTTTGAATTTTGTAAGAACATTTATAAAAGGGAAAACAGAGAGAGTGTTAACGATGGGAGAGCAAGTAAATGCTGAATTTATTAAACAGAAGCTGAAGAATGAGCTCGAAGCTACACATTTGGCAAGTTTATTTGTTTTATCTCTGTATGCTTCACACGAAATACGCGATTAGATGGTAGAGGTGTGCTAATCGAAACACAAAACTGGACTTAATCGTGCGCACGAAAGGGAGAACACTCTGTCTCTGCATGTCGGCGTCATTTGGTGAAGAAAAACATCGTTGTTTTACATTGATTATGTTTGAAATGTTAACGCTTATGTAAACTGAAAAAAAATTCATGTTGTCTTGGTATTACATACATGGTTGTCCTATACAATTTGATTTTCTGTACACCAGGTATATATACTTCTCACCTGGGTGAAATCACATTGACTAAATAGCTGGATTCGTGTATACCAATAACACAGCACATTGCTGGTGACCTATGTACATTACCGTAGCGTACGTGTTCGACCAGCTACCTATGCTACCGACAACAAAGCATGTGAAAGAAGTTTGCTGAGGAACTTTCTGTTTAAAGTACATTTTCAATTAATACCATTTAGGGGGATCTTATATGAAGTTTGTTGGGAGCCTCCGTGCCCTAGTAGTTAGAGTGCTAATGCAACACAATGATCCAGGAGCTTCTCGCCTATGCGGTCGCCATGAGTTCAAGTCCAGATCATGCAGGCTTCCTCTCCCATTGTTTGTGGGAAGATCTGCCAGCAGTTATGCAGATGGTCGTGGGTTTCCCCAAGAGACACTGTCCAGTTTCCCCTCACCATAATGCTGGCCGCCGCCATGGAAGTGAAGTATAGCATGCGTAAAACGAATGAAAAAATGAAATGAAATAAATAATGATGTTTGTTGGAGACCACTTTCTTCCACCAGTGTGACAAATTTCTGTATGTCACTGGGAAAAATTCAAAAGGTATTTGCCAAAAGTTGGAGGTATAATCCTGGGTCCTCTACTCATAGAATATATTGCCAGTGCAGTTAAAGTGAAGAATTCTTGAGTGTGGCATTAAATAGCGGTGAAAATTCATAAATGGATACTGGGCTCTTGTTGTGAACAGGACATTGAGGATGTGTCAGGTGGATGTGGCGCCAAATTCCAGGCTTTGATAGTCTCCTCAAAGTTTGAGGGGAAGCCTCTCTTACAGAGACATAGGTAAGTTGTTCACATGTTCATTTGTCAGCTGTATTATTAGGCAGTATGTCATCATTCTGTCTTTTGACATACAACAGTTATGTATTTTGTGGATTACTTGTTTAGTATTGCAGCAGTCAGGTTCAGATGTGGGCATTTTTATTTTTTCTTTCCTGTTTTTTTTTGTACTGATAAAAGGCCCTCAAATTTATCCAGATGCAGAAAAGCTCATGTTTAAAGAAAAAAAGGCTTACATTTCCAAAAATTGTTTCAACTTGTGTAAAAAAATTGTGTGGGACTCAAATGTCTACTGTCTGCTAGACGGCATTCTAGTGAGTCTGTACTATAAATATGTCTTCGTTGTGTCCAGCCTGCCAAAAGACATCATTCTGGCATGACTGAAACATTGTCAATAGTGACTTTAAAATCTTCAGCGCGGCATAATGACACAGGTGAGGTTGCTGTGAGTTCAAGTCCAACTTATGCTGGCTTCCTTTTCAACCGTATGTGTGAAGGTCCACCAACAGCCTTTGGATGGTTGTGCCCAGTTTGCTCCCACCCTAAAATGCTGGCCTTATATTTATATAACTGACTTATATTTGTAAGTGAAATATTCTTGAGTATGGCGTAAAACACAAATCAAATAAATCTGAAACCTCCCAATAAACCCCCGTCTTGAATGAAAGTGAATTCTTGATATTATCTTATTATTTTGTTGTATTAACAGGATGGTGAACACAGCTCTGCAGGAGGAGTTAAAAACCATTCATGCTTTCCAAATGAAGACCTTGACACCAGAGCAGTGGGAGAAGCAGAACAGCTGATGAGAGGTCCTGCTGCCTGACCAAAACTTGGTGAAGATATATAATTAATGTCAAGGATAATCAGGACAAAGCAATGGAGAGCGGCATTGGAATATCAAAACTTTGTAGCAAAATCTGAACTTCATGGATATCTGTGAACTTTCTTGACAACAGCAAAAATGAAGAATACTCATTCATAATTCATTTTGTGAGTGAAATAAAATACCCACATGGTTAGAAGATTGCGTGAGATTCCCAGATTGGATTCCAAGGAGATGATACACAAAACTTAGTCATATTAGGCTGAAATTCTCAAGAAGGCATTTCTCCTACCTAGATGTACTGTTAATCCTACTTTGGTTACCTTAAAAAAAAATTGGTCCTCAGAAGTTTGCAATACTTAATTTCAGAATTTGTACACCAGTTTTGTACTAGTCTGCAGTATAAAACAAGGAATCTTAGAATATATTTCAGTTTTTGCCAATATTTTGGCCAGTTTCTAGCATTGACCTAATTCTAATTAGTTGAAACACTGTACTTCAGAGTTTTACATCAAGTAGAATGTTATAATTCAGCATATTACATGTAAGTTACGTTCACACTAGGCATGGAAAGCAGTTCGGAGACCTTCACAAATTCCGTTCCCATTTTGTGGCAAACGGTGATAGTAGTAAAAGGTAACGGGTGTTCACATACACCGGACCCGAATTCGCCTCTGGTCATGTGTTCAGGTTGATGGCTTGCGCAAGAAAAATCTTGACAGATTTTCACTATTGACCAATCAGCATTATTCAGCATTTATACATGGTGACAAGTACAGATGACACCAAATTGCTGATTCGTAAAGTGGGAAGGAATAAACTGTTGTTTGATCCAAGGGACTGCAGTTACAGAGGAGTAAGAAAAAAGATGAATGTGTGGATTGAGATCGGCTAGGACGTCAGACATGAAAATGGTAACTTGATTACATGTATTGCATTTCGTGGGTTAGCTGCTTTGCCTTGCATTGAAAACTGGCCACTGTATAACCAATGGTATTATCTGACGATTTATTGCTAAGCTAAGTAACGACCAGTTTATTCAAGAAAGAAATTTACTTAGGAAACCAGATCCGTGCTCCGAATTTCGTGTGTAAGTGCAGACCTCTATGTTACTGCTCATGAATTTGGTTTGGGCCCTGGACCGATTTCTGTGCATAGTGTGAAGGTAGCTGTTCAGTGAATGAAATGAAATGTTACGTTAGACAAAACAAGGCATACCAGTATGCTGTTGATGTTTTATAATGTGATACAATCTTACTTTTGGACAGAAAAGAAAAATAAACAGGTCTTTATTGTGTAAAAGCTTTTTTTCCTCTGCATGTACAGATCTATGCTGTGGAACAAAAAGAAATGTAAACCAGTCTTTGACAACGGACTTTAATGGAAGAAATCTACAGAAGTGATCAGACGTTTAATACATGTATTTAGTTTACGCTGGAAACAAAGCACCCACTGAGATCAGAACATTAGCATTTGCTGCCCAAGCACCGTAAACTGCCTGCGCAATCAGCATCCAGGCGCTTTTCTTGCCACAACCACAAGTAATATAAAAAAAAATTGAGTTTTAGACAAATTTTGCATTGATTTTTCGTGAAGTAAATTGAGTTTTTGATGAAAAAGGAAAAGAAATAATCTGCTTAAATTGTTCAACATGTACATTTTCTCTAGCTGAGCAAGCCATTGTTTGACTGTTTACATTACAAACAGGCAGATGACAGAGAACACAGAAAAGAGATATAACTGTATATATGTGTTATAAACAATAAGATCGTTGGCTGTCAGCATCTGAGCACTGGATATTGCCTTGTGAATGAGGGATATCACTTTGTGAGCACGTTACCGATGTACGTCACGTTTTGTGGAATATCACGTGACTATGTACTGACCAATGGAAACCAAGAATCAATCTATAAGATGTAATAATATTATCTGATTGGTGTTTAACACCATGCTCAAGAATTTATCATTTATAAGATGCTGGTCAGGATTACGGGTGGACGAAGCCAAAGTGACCACAGTAAACCATCGACCTTCACTAGACGCCTGACATAGCTCCTGACTGAAAAGCGCTCCAAAAACAAAGTGACCAGATTTCAATCATGTGACTTCAATGGTCAAGGGCCTTGCAGCGAGATTTAACTCTCTGAGACAAAGCCCCTTGACACATATTATATAGTGATAGATTACCAGAGTGCATATGATGTCAGGTGATTCTTAAGTGAGATGTGTATTTGGATAATGTCTTCAAGGATGTACAGCTCAGATCAAATTTTCATAAATACAGCACATTATACAAAGTAAAACACTGAATATTATTTTATGTACCATAAATATTTTTACAGGTGTACATGTATACAAATTCTTTTCCCACAATAATCACTTGAATCTGTACAAAATTTTACAATGTAAAAAAAAAAAAATTGAGTCAAACAAATGAAAGACCAGGTGAAAATAAAATACTATTCCAAATTCGGAATAACTTAAAGACTTCAAAGTAACAACCAATGGTTGTAAGTATACCAGTAAAAAGAATACCATTATGCTACTAGACAGTGGAACACTTAAGAATGTCTGCGAAGAACATGAGGAAATAATCTTTGATTATCTACATGATTTGCATGTGCCACCATAGGTATAAGCTTCATAAAACTAAGAATTACTTCTCTAGACCCTAGAGCTCTCCACGGAAATACTGACATATTGCTTTCAACGGTGGTTGAAAACGTTGAAGAATTAGGGTCATTCACATTACCAACAGACTGATCATTCAAGCCTGTTTACGAGAAGAGTAATAACAACACCCTCAACTTTGGTGTATGGGGAACCTTTCCCGCCGAAGATAATTCGACTTAAAGCTGTGTAGTCTCTTGTTCACTCCTGCATTCACAATGTCGTTCAGTCGGCCGACTGATAACATATTACTCATGCAGTGCAAGAGAATTACAAGTGTGATCGAATTGTGATTGCGCGGGAAAAGGTATCCCAATCACAAGAGACTCGATTTCGGCATTAACATATACTGTACATGATCACTTATCAACTATTGGCAGCTCTGGTTTTAATATCTATGCTGTACTCTTTTGCATGTGAATTATAATACATGTAACTCCAAAAGTGACTGTCGAATGCCCTGTCTGACTTCATTCATTAGAAATCTGGAACAATGTTGATGTAATATTTGGACAATCAGCAAGTCCCACTTTTCTGAAATGGGGGAATGTTATGGACATGTATATTAAAACTTAAACCATAAGCAGTTGACCGTTGATCAGAAACGTGTGAAAGTCATACACAGAATTGTACTGTACTGTGTAAGTGATCACATGCAGACAAAAAGACCCCAACTTCTTCACATAAAAAACACTCATTACTTGCACCGTTGGACATGGCCTGGTTTGATGATAAGAACCAATCAAAACAGTATGGCTTGATTTGTTGCAGGCTTCAGCCAGTTCTCAGTGCTTTATAGGTGAAATGAGCAACGGCTGCACACCTCTCCTACATGCACACTTACTGAAAAATGCACACTTATGGCAAACACACGCTTCTGAACAATGTGCACTACTGGAAAATGCACGCTTCTGGTAAAAGCACACTTCTGGTAAATACATGCTTTTGGTAAAAAAACACACTTCTGGTACATGTACACCACTGGAAAAAGCTCTTCAACACTGCTAGCTTTTGGTGAATGCCCACTTTAGGTAGAACTTCTGGAAAATGCACACTAGTCTTGTCATCTGCCCTAGTCCACCGACTCCAGCTCAATGTCTCTCCTATCCAGAGCATGTATACAGAATGACTGGGGCCTTAGAATGGTGTCAAACTCGCCGTCCAGGCTGATCTCAGTACCATCTGCTGGCTTGATGTGGAACTGTTGCATTATGTTGACAAAAAACAAGAAGATCTCCGCTTCGGCTAAGCTCTCGCCGACACAACACCGAGGGCCAAGACCATAAGGGAGGAAATGATCCGGCACCGTCACTGTGTTGTTCTCCAGAAACCTGTAACAAAGGAATTGGGATTAGTACCGTATGACAGCTACATGTATACCCTAGACTTAGTCAATGCCACTGATGATTGGCATAGATCTGAAACACAGGACTGATTTATTTATTTATTTGATTGGTGTGTAATGATGTACTCAGGGATTTTTCAATCAATTAAAATGATGCTACACGGTTTATAGGTTGAAAAAACATGGAAAAGCTTGAAAATCTACATTTAAAAAGTGAGCGAATGAGTGAGTGAGTGAGTGCACTGGGGGAAATGGTATGAGTGCTTGGGGTTTAACGTCACACTTAACAATGTTTCAGTCATATGATGACGAGGAGTCCTGCTGCTGTGAGTGTTTTTTTGGCATACAGTGTGTCTTCTTGTGTCACAGCGCGTCCATGCAGCCAAAGTACTGCTGCCACTAGAACATCAAAAGACACCAGACACAATACCCTGCCTAGTCACATTATATGGACACCAGGGGTTTTTCTAGTCGACTTCTTTTTCGAAACTCAATTTGAACAATCAGAAAACTCAATATTTTTCATCATGAATGTATCAAAAACTCAACTTATTTCATGAAAACTCAATACAAAAAATTTGTCTAAAACTCATTAAAGATATTTCTCGTTGCAGTCACCACTACGAGAAAGGGGCTAGAAAAAACCCCTGAACACTGGGCCGACCAGTCCTGTTTCCTTGCTCTAACCTCTCAATGCTGAGTGCCTAGTGAGGCAGCAACAAGTACCATTTTTTAAGCCTTTGGTATGACCCAACCCAGGCATGAAACTGGATCTCCCGACCTTGAGGTGGGCACTCTAACCACTAGATCACAGAGGGAGTCCCATTTAAATAATATATTTTGCCAGAAAATTCATTATATGTATATGTTATCTCAGGCTTAATATAACTTTCACAGTTATTTGTGTCATATTACGATTGTGTGACCATATACCCACTTATTTATGGTGTTGCTTCACTCAAACACTGATGATGACTGATGACACTACACAACAAACCTGTCACACTATATTTGTGCTGGTCTAGCCAGTACTTGACCTAACTATCCCATCATGCTAAGCACCATCATCCATGATGATGTCACCAAACATGCCATCTCAGTGTCACGCCGTTACGATATATTTCTGCTGAGCTTGGCATATCCCATCATGCTGAGTGCCATGGTAAAGGCACCAAGCATGACACTTCGCCCCGTCACAAAATATTTATGCTAGGCCAGCGAGAACTTGGCCTAGCTATCCTCTCATTAACGTGCCCTGGTGAAGACACCAGGCATGACACCACAGTCTGTTACAGTATATTGACATGATGCAAACTCGAACCAGTCTATTCCCTCATAATGAGTAGCAAGCCAAAAAGTCAGTTACATCTGAAGACACATTCATTGCATCGCATAAAATATGTATCCACTGACAATCTGACAGGTGCTAACTTGAATACTGAGCTGTCTTACTTTCACTGAACACTGTTCCTGGAATTTCTTCTCTGACAAAAGTATTTTAATAGCAGATTTTAGAAACATCTGAGGTGTCTGTTGGGAATTATTATTTTTAAACAATAAACCTGTTTTCAACGATTTCAGTGAGCAGTCGTTATCGAAAGGAAAATCATCCAGAACATTACAAGACACTGAGGGAACCCTTCCAGCAGAACCTGCTGAACTTCTATGTGGCAGATATAAAAATACTATGAACAGGTGTTTACGTGTACATTATTTTACCTATTGGGATCAAACTTCATCGGGTTTTTCCACAATCTGGCATCGTGATGAAGACTCCAGACATTGAACAAAATCCAGGTGTTTTCAGGAATATTGTACCCTGAAAAAAAAACAACAAAACAATAAAAACACATGCTGATTAGCATTAATTTATCTCTCATTTCATGGGCATTTTTTTGTACAAATCACAGAAAAGAGTTTGACTTATTCTACTAGGTAACAGTATTATTGTTATTAGAGATTACACTTTCTTAATATAGCACAGGTTCTAGTGCTGATGTCATTTAGACTTTACAGCGAACATGCATTACCCCTTTGATGATCAGAAATGATGCAGCTGTCTTAGCTGAACATATCAGATTGGTAGATGTCACTTAGAAAGTGAATTTAAGTAACAGTATTATCACAGCACAGGACCTGTGCTATATTAAGAAAGTGTAATCACATATCAGATTGGTAGATGTCATTTAGAAAGTGAATTTAAGTAACAGTATTATCGTTATTAGAGAGCTGCGTCATTTCTGATCATCAGAGGGGTAATGCATGTTCGCTGTAAAGTCTACCAGTCAACTACCTTCTATTTTTGGTAGAAGGCTGGTTGGTCAAGTGGTCTAGATGGTTGACATGTATTGCTGGCGATTTGGTGCCTGACTCTGAGGTCCTTGGTTCCAAATCCGGATAGGTCTCAGCCAATTTCAGCACCAGAATCTGTGCTATATTAAGGAACTGTAATCTCTAATAACGATAATACTGTTACTTAATAATGTTAATAATGTTAATTCACTTTCTAAATGACATCTACCAATTTGTTATTCTACTAGAGTTTAAAGACATAGGGGACATCCTTAAAAGTATGTTTCAAGGACGTAACCTGACCGACCCTTCAAAAAAAGGGTCTACTCAAAAATTTTTATCATTTTTATTCTTTTTAAAAGTTTTTCTTTTTTTTTATTTTTCTCTCCATGTTAATTTCTTTCAAATCCCTGCCTTTTTCAAGGTCCAGAATAACAAGAGAAATTCCCTACTGACCGACTCACAGGTTCGGGTTACGCCCAACAGACAATTTAAGGATGGCCTGACTAAGTAGATATTGTCACATGTTTACTGCGTACATGTACATGTTATTGAGGAGCTTCCATGACCAAGAGGGTTAGAGTGCTTGTGCATGGCAATCACGCGTGGGCCTCTCACCAATACAGATGCTGTGAGTTTTAAGTCTAGTTCATGCTGGCTTCCTCTCCAGGCATACATGTACATGGGAAGGTCTGCCAGTAACCTACCTTTCTCGTTGTACAAATGAAATATCCTTGAGTACAGTGAAAAAGCCCCATCAAATAAGCAAATGTATTTATGTACCTGGTAAATAACAATCATTGTACATCAGCAAGTATCTGCCAAAATACTGATGTTTTTTATCAGGGAAAGAGAATCGAAAAAATAACACACTGTTACACAATAACTTGGACCCAATGTCACCCAACCACTAACTGTCACCAATAACTCTAAATCTCTGTTCAAGGCCGGATTTGAGCTCACACCTTGTGTGTCCTAGCAATCGAAAGGCAAGCATCTTAACCTCTTGACAAAATTATGTCAACCACGTCCTGGAAAGGAGTCGAGGAATGCAACCTGAAATACAGTAGACATGATTTTTGTCACAGGCTAGCTACTTGCACATGTAAAACACTAGAAAATGATGTCATTAATGTTTAATAAAATATGAGGAATATCATCAGTTACCTTGTAAGATGCACTTATCTGCCACTCGGTGTGGGATAAGGAAGGGACAAATGCTAGCCAGTCTTTCCACCTCTAAAATAGTTGCTACAGTGTATGGTAGTTTTGCTTGATCTGCCAGGCACGGGATCCGAGAGCCCCGGATAACAGTGTCTATTTCCTCCTGAACTTTGATCTGTATTTGTGGATAGCAAGCCATGTAGGCCATTAGCCAGGTCATTGTGACTGCAGTGGCCTGGAAGCCTGACCCCGTCATATCCAGTAATAAATAGGTCATGTCCTCTGTGGTCAAGATGCCACGATCTTCGTCGTTTTCTATAAAAATCAGAAGCTGATCGATCATATCCCGCACAACGTCCGGATCGTAAGTGTCTTTGTGCTTGTCAAGAAGCTTGCCCTGAAATGCAGTTTGAAGGGCGGTTCGCTGACGCACTTCATGAATTTTTCTCTCATCCAGAAACCGACACATTGGGATATCCGTGAGCCACAGGCCTTTTAAACTAGACCGTAGTTTGAAGGTTGCTAAAATTTCATGTAAATTGCTATCGCGATGGTCAAACTGTTGGCCATACACCAACCACAGGGAGACACGCAAACAGTTCAGTAAAAAGATGTCACTCGGATCAAATGGTTCGCCTTCAGGGTTTATAAATGCCAGCAGAATGTCTGTAGCGTGGATAGCGATCTTCTCCTCAATCACACTGTCATTGGCGTAATGTCCGTCTAAACAGGCTTGGATAAATCCCCTCTTGATGTATGATTTTTCTGTGTAATCACTGGTGGAAATCCCTGCAGGAAAACAGATCAAAATTTGACATTTTAAATACAATTTACATGACAAACCAAATATTAACTAAATATCTACATGTAAGTTCAAGTTAAAGTGAAAGACACCGCATGCTCTTTGTCTGTCGAATATCTGAATCCTCTAACAAATATGTTGAAAGTAATAAGTTGCTAAATCACCAAACTAACCAATCTGCAAACTCGCCAAACTCCTGTGTATCCACTACTTCACCCATGAGTTCCGTTCTTGAATCTGTTGTTGCGTTTCACACTGGTGTCACATATCATGCAAAGGATGCACTGACACAGTTATCTGTGGTCAATCTACATGGGCTCTGTGTTTTTAAAATTCTGACATTTATTGCAACCCTCAGATGGACTGGTGTTATTTTAAAATCTTATTTTAAAAGTCCATCACCCAAACTCAACAAAATCACAGTGGATCATCAAACTCGCAGTCAGCAGAACTTTCCCCATGTCTCGGAAACTTATGTGTGTTCAAAATTGACAAAAAGGCAGTAAATTAAGAAGATAACATTTGAGATTCAACCGAAAGATGACACAGAAATGGGTAAAAGAGGCATCCATCCTGATGAACTAAATAAAGTGTAGGTGAGAGAGGCTCTTCGCAGGGCTAGACAGCCTGAAACAGTCAGTATGTTTTGTTTTATTAATACCCGTTCTGTGGGACCGATCAGCGTAACCGATTTATCAATTCATGCGGTTTTGTGCAGCACTCAACTGTGCCAATCACACACTGAATTACTATGAGATTAGTTTTCATGCCTTCCCATCAGACCTCTGCAAGGGACAAAAATGGATAATTACCATGTGACATGACCATGCTGTGCCGAATAAGCAGTCTAATTTTGAAGCTCTAACCATTTTGAAGAGACGTGTTTTTGATCTGGTACACAGGCTATAAACACTGCACCTAAAAACTGGAAACGCCACAATTACGTCACGCATATTTGGCACACTAGTGCCATTCAAGGGCAGACAAGTGATGTGCGATTTTCTTCTGGGAAGTTTTGGTGTTACATATATTTTTATTTTTTACAAGTAAAAATACTCACCAGAGGCATTTTTTTGTGTGCATCATTTTTGTTATATCACAGGTATATCATTCAGTAAACCGAAAAATGGAACTGAGACAGTTCAGCTTTAAGTTGCATTCACAGAAGGTATCAGAATTACATTGATAAACATGATGTCTCAGTTTACATTAATCACTTAAAGTACAAGAACCATCTGTATTTTCAAAGTATATAGCTTCAGAATATAAACAGAAAAATGGGCAGTAGTAAGAATGAGGGTGATGTCACATGGTAGGGTGATATCAATTCATTGATTTATGTCCTTTTCTCAATGAACATCAGAAAAGTGGGTCAGCGATGAACAATAGCTCAACCTATTCTTTACAAATCCCAAAAAATGTACAAAAATGTACATAAATACCCTTTGTATGAGAGCATTACCTACCATGTTGTCTGTCCCCATTGTACAAAGCATTATACACTATACTATTTGGCCGTTCTGCAAACTTTTCCCCTCGGTCTTGAAGCCCTTCTTGTATACCAGCCAAAGAACAAACTACGACGACATCTTGTGTTCCTAGCTTTAAACTGAAGACATCTCCGTATGTGTCCTTCAAGTTGAAAAGCCTCAAGTGGGGCTTGTAGGAGAGAATTTGCACATTTCCTATGAAAGGCCAAGCTGTTGGACCTTTGGGGTAATTCTCCCGTGGATTTCTCCATAATGTGTAGACTCCCGATAAGATGGATATCACACAGAAAAGACACAGAAGTTCCGGTACAAAAAAAGTGGATGCTAGGGGTATGGAATCAAAACTGAACATTGTAACGTTCATACTGTAACCCCAAGAGTAAAACTAAACACACATGTATTCGCCTGTTTGGCAGGTACAAGTATATCCCTTTTTCTTCCATTTGCGAAACTCAAAATATTAAAGTCATCCTGGTTTGGTTTCATCCATGTTCCACCATCAGCTGTTTAGGCAATTTCAAATGAACTTCAGCATCTTGTATTAACAGTTACGTTTCCCCCACGATTCTTATCACATACACGCTATCTCAAGCCGTGTAACCTGTAAATCTAGGCGTGTGTGCCATGGTTTCAGACGCCAAACCGAAGGAAACGCCCCGGTAATCAACAACTCCTGTGTGTCATCAACAAAACGGTTCACCTTCCATCTCTACACTACATTAGACTTGTTGCAAAAGCAACATTTCAGTTTTCTTCACGTAATGCACGTATCACAATCCAGAATTGTCCAAAACCAACCTGCACCCCTCTACAATTATTTGTTTTCATCGCTTTGGTCTTATCGTCAGAACCCACATCTTTGTTTATCCTACATCAGTTAAATGCCAAATGCAGCGGCGAAAGTGAATATTATCCAATGACATATCCAGAAAATCGAAAATCGGTGCCTGCGATTCTATTTCGACCAATCAGATCGCGGTAAAACATCTTCTGCTTCTGTGTGGAAGGAAGATGGCTGACTCTTCAAGCAAAGAGAAGCCAAACCTGAAAATTTGCATTGATAACACGGAAAGCGACAGTGAAAATGAAGCCAGCTTGGTTCTGACAGATTGCAGTGATATAGACGATGACATAAGAGACCAAGAATTAGAAAATGAAAAGGTCGAATTCAATGTACGCATTGGTAAGACCCATCCTTCTTCGGCCTCGACCACAACTACCTCGAAGTCCAGTTCGAAGCCTGTCAGTTCTAGATCGTCAGTGCAGGTACGGTACACTTCACATTGTTGACTGGGCTTTATTCAGCAGAACGTTGCAGTGGGGATTGAGGGTTGGGTCTTTGAGTTTTGTCAGCCTTTTGTTGCTCACTCGTTCATTCATCGTTGTGAAAAGCAAAGGCCTCAGTGAATTGTGGTCACAACCACATCACAGCACTCTCAAACTTGCAAATCCTGATACCGAATTGGTAGCATTCAAGATGGAGCTAGCTGTTGACAAATATACACATGCACCCTTGTTTGTTATTTTTCGAGACACAGTTTTAGTTGAGATAGAGATGTACTTTGAATAGAATTGGGGTCCAAGTTAGTCTCTTGATTGCTCTGATGGGATTTGCATTAGAAATGATGTTATCACTCAGGTACCCATGTCAGAGAACCCTAGTGTGAGAGGCGTGATGACTAACAGTTGGCACCCTAAATAAGCACTCCAGATACCTCTAGCTGGCATCCGCCTCAAGGTATGGAAACCCTGGATCAGTCCCAGGTTAGATCATACCAAAGACTTATAAAGTGGTACTTGTTGCTGCCTCACTTGGCACTCAGCATTGAGAGGTTAGAGCAAGGAAACATGACTGGTCGGCCCAGTTTCAGTATAATGTGACTGGGTAGGGTGTCATGTCTGGTGTCTTCGGCATGATGTTCGTGTGACAGCACCACCTTGGCGGCATGGACACGCCCTACCACAAGAAGAAACAGATTATATACATTCTAAGGACTCCTCATCATCATATTATTGAAAAATTGTTGAGTATGACGTAAAACCCAAGCATACTTACGTACATACACACACCTCTAGCTCGTAAAATTTTCATTAAGACATCTGCCCTTTCCCATCACCACACATAAGTTTGTATGGGTGATCCAGTCGAATATCATTCATAAGGAGAAAGCATGCAGGCTGTCTGGTAGTAACATGTTTTCAACACACCTGTTGTACAACTACACTGGTAAATGCAATTCTGGGAATGTGCCCATGTGCAGACCTGTGTAATATTTCTTTCGACATATTTTTTTTTTGTCTTTTTTTTTAAACTTTCCTGAATTATTTTGCAATGTGCTTTTGAAGTCTTTTTAGTTGTTTTAAATATAGTATTGTTGTCTTGCAGTGTCTGAAAAAAAGTCAACTGTATAGTCTGTTGTGTAATAGTTTGACTGTTGGTGACAATTCATATGTTCACGTGCATGACACACTTAAACGACTCGGGAAATGGTGGATGTCTCAAAACATAGGTCAGCAGTGTAACGTACTTGTAGGCTTCTTTACGAGAAATGAAACTTTATTTTATGTTGCGATGACCAGTAGAAGAAAGTGGAGTGCTTATTCAAGGTGCCAGTTGTTAGTCACCATGCCTCTCACACGTGGGCAACTGAGTAAACGGGTCATTTCTAATTCAAATCCCAACGTCAGAGCAATCTCGGACTAAGGCCCAACTCAGCAAGAGAAGCACATGGCTGCTTTACAGAAACTTAGGGTATCGATCAAACAAAGAACTAGCGCCATTGAGATAACAGGAGTGGAATGTGTTCATCTGTAATAGTTCAGTTAAATTATATTGTTGGGGTCTATTTTCCACAATATCTGATATTTTCCAATCTCCATTTTAAACCTTGATCTGAAAACTTTAGTCTATTAGTCTATCCATTCAGCAAGATAACATTCTTTTCTATACTAGGGACAACTTGATGCGTTCTCCTATTTTAGGGCAGATTTAAATGCCAAATTCATTCCGGTAAGTACGTTGCAGAATGGACTGACGGGATTTCTCAGTTCATTGATGAAATTTTGATGCAGGTAAATATCAGAAATTGATGAAAATAGACATCAGCATTTAACTGAACTTCATGTACGATAGTTTGGATGGCTGGTAATGAATTTTTGGCCTCTTAACCAGTGATTTATAGGTCATAATTTTGTTACAGCCAGCATTTAATAGCATCTGTCATCCATATTTGCTGAGGACACACTGGGTTTAAGCTCTGATGTGGATGTTATGAGTATGATGGTGGGTTTCTAGTAGAAGCTTCCTTCATGTTATTTGTATGCTGTTGCTATCACGTGTGTAAATTCTTGACATCTAAACTAGCATTTCCACAGTCCTGGAACCCTGGCAAGTCCTGCTGTTATTATTCCAACCTGTTTGCACAGCTAACCTCGGTTTCCCATGTTATGTTCCTATTAGCCTTAGACTGCGATATAAGGGTGGCTTATACGCACTAATACACGTTGACCGCTGGCCACCCTTAGCCTAAGAGTTATGTCGACCTGATGCGGGTATAATGCTTGTAAACAAGCAGATACCCACTTGTTCAATTCAGCTGTATGCTATTCTTTCTGAATACACCTAAAACCCGGTAATTCTAAAAGCTGAAATATTTGCACACATTTTGAGACAATTGCTATTCATTTTGGCTTTACTTTGGCATTCTCTTGTAAATGATAGCTGAAGTCGAATATTCCGTGACCTGGCACATGCTGCCATGTTGTTTAAGTGTGCGTCCGCAAGACGCAAATGCACAGCAGCAGTTGACCTATCTGTGACATAATATCTTCAAATTTACATCAATACTGTACAAACATCTTTGCCTTCAGTTAGTTTGTATAGATACAGTCTACTGACGGATGCGCATGCCCCCGGGAGCAACAACCCAGTATATTATGTAAAGGCGTTGACAACGCATGCAGGTCACAAATGTGAATTATCTTGGATTTACTTGTGTTGCAAGGTCAGAGTGTGAAAAATATTGGCAAAGGAACAGAAAATGTCTTGGTGAACATAATTCATCAGAATTTTGCCAGGTTCATGCATGTGTTGGTTCATTTTACATGGGCTTTCGTAGCTCTGATATTCTTAAATACCAATATTCTAACCTTGAAGTCTCCTTGGCTTTGATTTACGCCAAACCCCATATTAAAGGATCACAGCTGAGATCCTTGGCTATGTTCCTATCGATGAGTTGCATTCTCCACAAGGCGGGCGTTATTGTATTCAAATTTCCTCTTCAGCGTCATTTGGCTACATTCCACGTTATCATGAAGGTTCCCGACCCTGTCAAAATCAAACGATAACATTGTGAAGCCCTAGAAGCAGGATGACATGTTGCTTTGAGTGTATGATGGTAGACGTTTCAAACAAAATCTACAAGCACTGCTTTGTGTGTTTTAAGTATTTTTTCCAACCTACTATCATTTCTGGACTTTCAAGGCATACTTCTCGAAATCGATTACATAAGGATTAGTACCATGCTGTCAGCTACTATCTCTTTTGCTTGACTGTGAACTTGAATAGCTTCCCAAAACCACCCCTCTACCCTAGTCCACACGAAAGTCCATACACAGACCATCATACCATGAAAGGAGAGGTCCAGTCCCGACAACATGGTTGAACATATGTTATTGAATAGTGTTTTATTCTGTTAGTGGAAGCACGAAAAAATATTCTTTTTTAAAGTTTTAAAAAGAAGATAAGAGCTGACGATGCTGTCCCAGATTATAACTTTGAATGGTTGACAAAATGCCCAAGAGCTAAACACAGTGTTCAAGCACTCATGATTGGTTGAGTAGACTCCTCTTCTTTTTTCTTCTGATATACAGTGGTTGTGAATATTTTGTTATGGTCTCAGAGACAAAGGAATCATTTTTGTGCAACGTTTCAGACAGTTGTTGCAGAATTGTCTTCTGGAGTTCTCTTTTAACCACATCCATTGTAATCTACAGCAATTTGCCAGTGTTCTTACTCTTGAATTCGTGCACATTGTGTTTAAATGTTTATAGTAGGTCTGAAGTTAGCAATCCAACTTTGCACCTTGTTTTGGAAGCATTGATATTACTGACAAAGTTTTCTTTCTAATTATCCATGTTGTACAGCTCCCTTCCAAACGATATGAGAACAAGGCTGGGAACTTCATCACTGGCCTGGATATGACAGTGGAGGTATGCGTTTTATGTATTTACTTGTATTTTTTCATAACGCAGAATGCTTATCTATATCTATATCTACCATAGACTGATATCTGTATTTTTTCACATAAAAAATAGGGTTGAAATCAATTTCTATATCTGTTTGTGTGATTATGACTATATGTACAGGATAATGCTTATGGTTCATCTTATTTTAGCAACTCCGGGAGAAACGAGAAGAAAGGGCCAAACGTTTCGGACTCCCTGCAAAACCACACGATCCCAATGTCAACTATGAGGAACTTTATACCAGGTAGACACTGTTTTGTCAGAAATCTGCGGGGGTGGGGTGGGGGGGGGTGGGGGAACAAAACAAAAATGAGACAGATAGGTACTTCCTGTCAACTTTGGCATGTGACTGTGCTTGTATTTATTGGTGTTAAATGATGTACAACATCTCACACACTGTAACTCTGTATGAAAGAACTGAAGATTACTCAGATTGTATTCTTACATTTCTGATGAAAGTCTGTAGAACTACATGTAAAGTATGGGTGATATTAGGTTTTCACTTGACCGTATGTTCAGGGGATTATCAAATCAAATTCTTTCTAGAAACTCAATTTGAACATATCAGAAAACACAGTATTTTTTCGTTATTAAGGTATCAAAAATTTATGTCATGAAAACTCAATACAAAATTTGTCCATAACTCAATTTCAGATGGGAAAGTGGCTAGAAAAACCCCTGATATCTTATTCACTGTTTGTTGTCTGTCTTCCTCGTGCACAGTTTGGGCATGAAGACTGATGTTAGACAAGATGAACGGGGCATACGTCGTGAAGCCATCCATGTCCGAGGGCTGGATGAGATGAACACACAGGAGGTGTTCAGGTACTTCCAGGAGTTTGGACCAGGATCTGTGGAGTGGATTGATGATACTTCATGTAAGGCAACACGATTTGATGATGTTGATGAATGTTATGTTTTGGAGCATAAAAATACAATATTACAGACACAGTGGAGTAGATGGATGGTTCTACATGCAAGATGACTTGATTTTGATGACAGTGGTGCCGAACTTCATGTTTTTGGGTGTAAAACATGGTACTGCAGTATCAGTTTTTGATTTTTTTCTTATGTTTTTGAGCATAAAAATACAAGATTACAGGTCAAGTAGAGTGTAGTTGCAACTGATCAGGGATACTAAACCAGTATCGTTCAATTCAGCCCGGGTGCCCCTACAACTGCACTCCACGTGAAGTAGAAACACGAGGGAAGCCCAATCCCTGATCATATTTTTCACACATCCCTACTGTGACTCTGAATGAAATATCTCCAACTCGTTCATCTGAACAGGACACCATGTTGTCACATTCGCGATTGAAATTACATGTGATAGAAGACGCATACCTTGTGTACAAGTGACAACAGCAGTGGCCAGTGACAACATAGTGGCCAGTGACCTGTTCAGGTGAGACAGTGGGGCATATTTCTTTCGAAGCGAGTCACAGCAGCGATGTGGGAAAAAATATGAATTGGGAGTGGGCTCCCGTAGTGTTTCTACTTCACGTGTAGTGCAGCTGGGACGCCCGGGCTGAATTGAATGATGCGAGGACAAACCTCTAGCTGTGATGATGGTACGTGTGTTAGTTCAGTAACCTTTGGTACAGATGGGGCTAAGTAGAGTAGATTGATAATTCACTTGATTTTGATGATGGTGGTGCTGAACTTGGTTTTGAATGAAAAAATATAGTACTACAGGCTCAGTGGACGATGACACTTCGTGTGAGCTGACATGATTTTAATCGTGATAAAGATTTCTTATGTTTTTGAGCATAAAATTGTTGGAATACCAACTCCGCTCCCTCAAAGCAAAGAATTAATAAACATTATGGCTTCACACAACTTTGGCAATAGTGCAGCAGTATCATTGTGAGAACATCAAAGAGAAGAGACATGATAAAAATTGCAACACAGTTGGTATTCTTTAACAACGTTCTTTTGCAAGCTATGCAATAACTTTATTATTAGATCAAGTTCTTCAGGCATATATGCCCAAGTTTTCTTTTTGTACAGTCATATATACGGTTTGGAATCACTAGTTTTAATATTGCCATTAGTTTTTAACCTTTTATGCAAACCATTTCAATTAATTTGACCAAAACAATACTAAATGTGACCCTAAACCACAATCACATAATCTTAACATACTAACCTGAATAACCATTGTGGCTGCCCCACTGTGTTTCTGGCAGAAAACATCTTATAACTTGAAAAACAATTACAAGCTGATACTGCTTTGAGCTTTGTCCTCATTGGGCAGGAATCCCTGCATTTTGTCGAATGTTTAAAAATATATTTCTGGATTTAGCTGAAAAGTGACGAAATTGTGACTTAACATGTGTCTAATAACTGAGATATGTCGGACTGAACCCGCCAAATGAAACAGTGACTTGAATTTTCAGGTAATGTGGTTTGGGTGGACCCTATTTCTGCTGCTAGAGCTTTGATAAAGCTTAGTGTCAGTCATGCCTCAGTGGAAAAGTACCTGAAGAACGATGACAAATCAAACACAAAAAGGACAGATTCTTCAGGTAGGTAGTTGTTGTTAGTACTGTAAGATGAGAGAAAAAAAAAATCGGACAACAAATCTGCCAAAATGGCTGTGTGAAAATTTAAGACTAATTTAAGCCTATAACAAGTTGACAGAATTTTCTGTCCTTTTTACTGAATAACAAGAAAGACATATTGCTTAGGCAGTAGCTATTTGTACTGAGAAAAAATGAAAGAAGCAAAAAACTTTTGCTGACTAAGAATATTGAGATATACATGTACAAAAGGAAGAAAATATATCAGAAATTTCAATTCTTTGTTAAACCATTAACAGGTGTACAGCACAAGTGTTACATGTTACACGAGCCACTGAGAACTTCTGGATTTTGAACATGATTTCTTCAAATAAAAGCGATGATACTGCTAAGAAGTATCCACTCCCAAGCGGGAATTTTTTGAGTTGCCGCCCTTTTTTACCCCTTCTGAAATGGCAGTGTAGAAATGACAAATTCATATGAGTGTATAAAAGACAGGAGTTTAGATAATGCCAAAATGCTAGGTTGTCTCTTGGAATTTTCTTAGCAGTAAGTACTTAGTTGCTGTGGGTTGTACTTAAGAATATATGACTTACACGACGACATCCAGCATTATGGTGGGAGGAAACTGAGCAAAGCTTGGAGGAAATTCACAACCATCCACTGGTTGCTGGCAGACTGCTGTGGAGGAAGGCATTGCATAAAGAAACCATGCACAAAATATCGTTCTTTAGGGATGATGACACATTGCATCTCACCATTCTAATCATATTTTCGCTGCTCAAATTCAATATGACTGTCTGGTGTTTGAAGTTGTAGTTGTTGCACTGAATGATTTCTCTGTTCACTGTTATGTTCCAGAAAAGCAGAGGTCAAAATCTAAGCCAGAAGTTGAAGAATTTGAGGAGGATGATGAGCTGGACTTGACTGAAGATCCTGTGTCAAAAGGGAAGGAAGAAAAGGAAATGCCGATGGACACCAGTGAAACAGAGGATAAAGATAGTACAGAAGCTGCCAAAAAAGAAAGTGAAAGTAAAGAAGAAGAGATGGAGGAAGGCGAGGTAACTCTGAATTTCTGCTCAGCAAGAAGATTTTTTTTTTGTATTGTTAATAATTGTAATCCTTGAAAGGAAGTTAAAATCTTTCTTTTAGTGTTATTCGGGGGATTTTTCTGATAATGTGTGAAATGAAAGGGTTAGCAGTATCAGTAGATTTTCATTTGTCTTCGGATCAAATAAATCAAAGAAAACATCAGGAGGAAGCAGAAAATCTTGTTTTTGTATGATTGTGCTAAAACTTGCGACTGAGTTACCTTTGATATTGTGCAAATTATGTCTGTCCTCATCATTTAGCCCGTCTTTCAAAATACAAATTTTTTCGAAGGAGAGTAGATGATTGCCTTTACTGTTGCGGAGTCTGAGCTATGTTGGCTCAGGATTTGTAAATTCCAGTTTGCTGTCACTGTTTAAGGGACCATGGAGACAATAAGAAGTGCATGATGAGTTGGAAGACCTCTTGTCATTTGCCGCAAATATGGTGTGCATATCTGGACATCGTATGAGGGAAAATTCTTAAAAGAATTCTAGATCACATTTAAATAAGGTGTGCATCATCTAAAAGGCCATTTCATGCTTATTACGAATATGGTCTTCATTATTTTGGGGTCATTTTTCAGTGTCAGTAAAATAAAACTACAGATTGTGGTGCTACTGTGGACTTTTAGGCCATGTTGAACAGGCTAAAGCAATGATGTCACAGGTTCATTTTAGCTGCTAAACATCATCTGATAACTCTATGTCTACGCTCTTCCGTGAATGTACTCATAGTGCTACACCTGTATCTGTATTCAGTGTGGAAATATAACAGTTGAAGCATGTTTAGGAGGTAAAAATGATCTGTGTCAGCTGGTTCAGTATGGTCCAAAATGTCCACTGTAGCATCTCAATCTTTCTTCCCTTTTTGATCACTGTATTGAAAAGAATGTCGAAGAATCAGTACGAAATGACCTTTTAGATGATGCTTATATGTACTTAAGCGTAGGCAGATAATTTCAGTGGGTCAGTGGTTTACCCCAAGCACTGCAGTTACCTTCATACGTAACACTAATCTGGGTTGGGAAAAGTGAAATATTCTTGAGCATGGCATTAAACGACATTTAAGTAAACAAACAAATGGACTGTTCAGATTTCAGATGGGAGTGAGGCTGACGAGGAGGGGTTTGGGGCTTACAAGGGCGTGAACCTGTCCCGGATCATCTGGCCCCCAGGGGAGTGGAGGCTGGGCGTCCCCTGCCCCAAGGCCAAATACCTCTTCTTCAGATTCGCTACAAAAGGTAGTGCTGCTTCATTTGAACAGTTACTGTGTGAAATTACCAAAAATATCATTTGATGACCTATTTTGGTTTTTGGAGGGTTTTTCTGAAATTTATCTCTCCACATGTAGGTGGACCATTAATGTGGACTTCCTGAATGTGCTGCTCGTGGGTTTCCCCTGGGCTCTGCCCAGTTTCCTCCCTCCATATTTCTGGCTGCCGTCATATAAGCGAAATATTCTCGAGTACAATGTAAAACACAAATCAAATAAATAAGTAAATAAATTAGTTGGTCATTGCCCACAGAAAAAACTTGTCAGTCATTGGGTTTTTAGATCCTGCTGCCAAATAATCCATAAAATCTTTTTCCCCACGCATGAGCAACAGTTGTATGTTTTGGGGAAACTCAGTTGTTCCTGGACTTTTGTTCACAAAAAACTGACGAAGAAATCACATTTTTGCCAACAAGTGATATCCATATGCACTGAACTTTAGCAACAACATTGTGCCACTAAACTATTTGAACAGATTTTAACAGCCAGCAATTCTGTGCTGGCAGCCACAAGATAAATCCCTACTACCTGGCTGAAAATGGTCATTTTGTTTTTTGAGTTTAATTGATTTTTGAGTTTCATTCTGAGTTAACAGCTCTATTTTCAGTGCTGAATTTGGTAACATTCCAATTCAAAGATATGTTATTTCTTTGACAGCTGATGTGAAATTACCAGGGGCTGAAAGGAGAAGTAAATATTATGTGCGTCATGGAAACCCAAACTACGGAGGTAAGAATGATAAAAATTGACTACTGTGTGTGATGTGAAATTTTATAGTCCCTGACTGCCTCACTTATTTTGCCTGATTCTTTGTATGGTTCAGAGAGCTCAAAATGAGTTGTTTTGAAGGTTTGTTTGGAAGGCAGGATGACATCGTACAGGAAAATTGTAAGTTTCATAGATGTTGTTTGTTACTGACTGCTAGCTGTTACTGGCTGGAAGCAGAAAATGGAAGCCCCTGGTGTATCACATAGCCATATGTGTGTGGTGCGTGGGATGTTCGTCAGGTACTTGCCAGATACTAGTGCTTTTGTCTGCGCCACCCGATTTCCTTCCCCCAGAATACTAGCATCTACTGATACATAAACATATGTACCCATGTTGGAGACAAGGTTACCCCACTCTGACCAAAGTTCGTAATTTAGTTTTGAATTTTGGACATTCGGTTTGGAATTGTAAAATTTCTGAAGGGTGGGAACACTGGGCTAGGTTATATCAGTTCCAAGGGTCACAGTAATTGGTCAGCTAGTTTTGGTTCCAGATGGCAGATTTGCTGTTGTATATAAACTCTTAGTATTGTGCACTGACTTACTGCTATGTTATCCTTCTAACTGAGACTGGTATGTTGCTGTTAACCCTGCAATTTGTTCCGGGGTGAAATTCCATATTGATTGCCATAAATTGATACATTCACATACACAGAACTCGGCACTGTCTTCACACAGTAATGCTGTGTAGCCCGTCAGCCTCCCATTGAATATCTAATTGGAAATGATATGTTATCGGATATAAAAGTAGCATAAGGTGGAATTTGAGAGAAAAGGTGACAGACAGCTTGTAGCACCCAGTACACAATCTGACAGATCTTCCATCTGTTTGCAGGTATGAAAGGTCTTATCAGTAAATCCAGGTAAGTCTCCAGCTTGAGCCACGATCATCTTGGGTATGTTAGTGTGATAAAGTGCCAGTGTTGCCGTTCAGATTATATTCTTTGTTGGTCATCATTTTAGTTTTCTCCGATCTGTGTACATACATTTATATAAGAATACTTAGATTACACTGACTGACTTTTCATAATCTGATTTTGGACACGAAAGACATATCAGTAGGATACATGTAGCTGTATTTACATTGCCTTGTACATATTGCCCATGCTTGTGACTAGGTTAAGCAACTTTGAGTTTTAGTCCATTGTGCCTAGTACTCCTGTAACCACTGTTATATCTTTTGTATTTCATTCCATTTTCAGTTTAGTTCTAGTTGTCAGCTCATGCTGTCTTCCTTATTGGGAAGGACTGCCAGCAGCCTGGAGATATTCGTTGCCCCCCATCCCCCCTTCATTAAACACAGATCAAATAAATGAATGAATAATTATAATAGGACGTGTGTATTGTTTTAAGGTTTGTGTGTGTTTGTCTAGGAGTGGAGGGGGCCTCAGAGAAGATAAGTAAGACATTGGCTTTGACTTCAACAATGCTGTAAAGAAAATGAAGTGCCTAGCATGATGTTATCATGATATCATGGTTTGTTGTTCCTTCAGAAAACGGCAGCATTGGTCTCAGAGAAAGAATGAGGATCAGTCCGGCATGAGCGACTCCAAGTTTGACGTGAAGGTGCCTCAGGGGAGAGAACTCCCAGACTACTCTGACGTGGCCATGTTTACAGGAGATGTGACGATTGGCGAGAGGGAAGAGTTTGACAGGAAACCGGCCAGGCCTCCAGCCACAGCATACGGTTTGTATGCACCGAAATATAATCATTTGAAATTTGCATTGTTTTAAGTCATTGTTAAATGTGCCAAGTAGATTGTTTCTTTCAGAGGAATGCCCGTTTCTGTCTGGTTGTCTTCTCATAATAATCTGCTTTTAATTGTCATAAAGGGCTGGCGTTTTGAATTTTGCAGAGACTAATATTTGTGACCCGTCGCCTTGAGTAATGGGCAGATGATCTTATCAGGGTTTGCACGGGTCTGATTTTCTTGAATCTGATTTTAATAATTTAAATGATTTTTAAATAATTTTAATTGAAAGTCCTGAAGTTTTCACATTTTATGTGCAGTTCCTTGAAAAAACTTGATTTTTGATTGTTTTTCGGTTAGTAAAGTTAATTGGAAGCGTGAATCGGACAGTTTTCAATAACCAGTTGGGTGACCTATATTTGCGCTAGCCAGAAGTACGCAGTCAAAGTGGTGCGCTACAACATACATTTTCTCCGCGAGAGGGCTCTGCAACACTGCTCTGTTCGTATAAATGAAAGGTATCAGGTCACTTTGTACACAAAATGCTTCGTACCAGGTTACCTCGCACTATAGTTTCTTCGTACCATAGTGATCTTGTACCGTAATCATATTGTACAATACCATATCTGTAGTAAAACTCTAAAGGTAGGCTGTATACCGTTGTTGTACACTAATTTATTTATTTATTTATTTGATTGGTGTTTTACGCCGTACTCAAGAATATCTCACTTATATGATGGCATCCAGCATTATTGTGGGAGGAAAACGGACAGAACCCGGGGGAAACCCATAACCATCCGCAGGTTGCTGACAGATCTTCCCACGTGCGGCAGGAGAGGAAGCCAGCATGGGTGACTTTGAGTTCAAGTTATGAAATCTTCTGCGATTTTCTTCAGTTAGGGTGATGGTGTTGCGATGATTGTCAGAATGTTAAAATAAAGGCCTACTAGCAATCCATGGATGGTCGTGTTTCCCTGGGCTCTACCTGGTTTGGTCGGTTTTGTGTAAGAGAAATATTTTTGTGTACAGCGTAAAGCACCAATCAAGTAAATAAATAAATTCAACAGGAAGTCTAATAGATGGAAATTTCAATCTGGACATTGTTAAACTAGCTTGTCTGCAGACGATCAAATAAATAAATTATGGTTTCTAACATTTTAAATGTATACGTCATCGAATGGTATACCAGTATCTGCACCTGGTGAAATGCAAAGGGAATTAACCCATGACCGAAAGTGGCATTAGTTGTAAACACGTAGATACCCGATTAAACTGCGGTCATTTTGCGAAAATACATGAAGAATATGTGGTATTTGTGGAATGAAGCAAAATATAACTATGTACTCCATGACTGTGAATATTAAAGATCCTTGCAACAACATTACTCCTATTTGCGGTCATGCATTGAAGTGGATGACAGCAATTTGACTCGGTGTTGCGTGACTCAGCCAAACATCAATTAGGCTTATACCGATACCGCGATAGTGCGATATGGCGTTGATTGGAAATCTTCAGCCCTTTATTCATGAAGCTAACAAGGTACCTGTACTTGAATTTGCTTTTGAAATCCTTGAAAGTCTTTGAAAAGTTTTTCACCGGCTAGCTGTGTGAACCCTGTCTTGTTGTTGCAGACTTCTACAGTTAGAATTCATTGTGCATTTATAAAGTTTTTGCCGATTTTGTTGAGATTCACAGGACAACCATTGTTGTATATATTTAGGTTCTGAAGGTGAGGAGAGAGAGGAAGAAGAGGAAGTAGAGGATAACCCAGAGAATGAGGGACACCATGGGGGGTTGTCACTGGTAGAGGAAGATAGTGAGGGTCTGGAGGGGGGAGGCTCAGATGATGATCAGGACACACGAGCTGCAGAGTTGGAGCTGCAGAAGTTACTGGCCATTCCCCGCCGCAGCGGCAGGATGTATGCAGACGATGTGGAGGAGGAAATCAAAGCTAAAATAGCAAAACGGTGAGAGATGAATGGGGGGCTGCATGACACTTGTGTTTTTTCTTCTTTTTTTTTTTTAAAGCACTCTCTAATGAATATCCATTGTCTCTCAAGAATTTTATTTTGCTGCTTTTGTTTTCTTGCTGGTTTAGCGACAGCCTTTTGTAAGGATGTTTGTCAGGCAGCTCTGGTTTCCATTGTGGAACCCTAACCCATAACCCGAAAGCCGTCTTGAAAAGGAAAGCCTATAGACTGGAATTAGACACCAGTGAAATGAAAGGGAGATTCTGAATGACTATACACAATGGTCCAAATTGCAGTAAAACATATAATATCATTTCGTGCTGTGAGTGTGGATTGCTGGCATATCACCTACGTGTTTTATGAGCACACATGCACCGAGAAGTGTGATGTACATTTACTGCAGGAAAGAACAAAGGAGCACATAGCGTTGAACTGCTTTGTTACTGGTGGGAAGGAGTTTCATGAGTTTTCCATCACAGTAATAATGTTCACTACAGAATATAAAGGTTAGTGAATCGGTGTAAAACGCAAGTAGTGTTAAAGCAAAGAATGATGTCATTGTGTACTCAGTATTTCAGTAATTTATTATAATATCATCACAAGTAATACCGATGATGCCATAGCGAAATACTGAAGTACTGAATACAAAATGATTTCATTCCCCAGCTTAACACCAAGTAAAATTCATCATGGATGTAGCGAATTTTGATGAATCTATTCTTACCTATTTATACGTATAATTTTTGTTCCCTTACAGATCTGATGACCCTAACGACCTCACTGTGATAGCTGACATACGAGACAGACTTCACAGCCGCAGGAAAAACACGGCCAGCCCGGTAGACTCTGTCCGTGATGCCCGACAGCTGATCACTGGCAAGGGACTGGACCTCAGACGGAGGCTGGAAAGCAAACGACATAAAGTTGTGCAGAAAAAAACAGATGGCAGAGACGACTCAGGTTACCATTCTTTACAGATCAAAGTCGTGGACTGACAGAATTGTCATCTCCATAGAATATATTTTTTTATGCTATGATCAGCTGCCATAATTTGGCCCATCGTTGACATCATCTTTTCCTCATTTGTGCCTCAGTGTGGTGATATTTACCTGTGTCATTCTCTCCTGTGTGATGTGTGCATTGCAGATATTTTCTCTGGTGAAAGTACAGGTCATGCTTAAGAATTTGTTTGTTGGAGGTAACCTAACTCTATTGAAAAAAGAGGGTAGGTGAACATTTTTGTTTGTTTCGTTTGTTTATTTAAGCTAGTGAAAAGGAAGGATTTTTGTTGAAATTAACGTTGAGAGGATAATGAAAAGTCCAATATAAACTTTAGAGTAGGCCCTTGGTGAATTGATTGGATTATCACCAACAAACATATCTTTAACATTGGCCATATGTATTTGTATTATAAAAAGTCTTTAAAAACCTCAACCGCATTATTTTCATGTTATCCATATTTGTTGGATATGTGGCTAATGAGCAGGTCCAGAAATTGTGATATAGTAGTCTAAAACTCTTCAGGGTGGCACTCAGGGGCTTTTGGGTGGGGCTCAAGTTTCAAGAAAATACCTCCAGCAAAAGGGTGCTGTGTTATCCTTACTGCTCTGAACTTCCAAGCAGAGGTGGCTCAAATTGAGAACAGTAGCCTTCATTTTAAAATAATATTTGTAGAAATTTTTGTGGAAGCCCCTAAATAAAATTTCAATTTTCATTTCTGTCATCATTTGTTGTGTTGAAGAAGCATGTAAGAAAGTTTTGACCAAGTCATTGAATATGGTGCTAGTGCATTGATATTCTGAATGGTTGTTTATACATGAACGTATGAAATTGTGTGTATTCAAATGGATCCAATGGAAATTGTCTGAATATGTCAAAATAAAAGCTGCTAAAGGTCACCAAGTCTGCAAACTAATATGCCTGTTATATCTTTTATTGAGAAAATTATTGGGGGAAATGTTTATCAGAGTGGATTGCACACAATACACATGGAAATCAGAGTAAAGTACTGTGTTGGATGAGGCCAGCTTGTGCCGTTTCAGTATTAACCAATATGCAGTCAGAAGAAAAGTTACCATGCAGAGTTTTAAAACACCATACGAGAAAAAATGGGGTTAATTAAGTATAATCCATGTTATTCCTACATCATATGTTTAAGCCTTCATATTTTAGAAGAAAAGAGAGGTAAATGAGATGGCCATTGGAAAGTCTCATACTTTTTCATTTTATTTGCATTTATGTTGTAACGCCCTGCATCTCAAACATTTTTGACGTATGTGACAGTGGTCAGCTTGACATGTGGAGGCTGTGGAGTCCCTTGACTAAACCACTATCCTTCGTCATTAAACGTCATGAAAAAAATGCACCAAGAGTTGGAACGGACCCACCGCCTCATTTTTCAGGAGAAGACTGGCTGCGACTAGTTTATTGCACACTGCCCTGCAATGGCAACAAGAGGCAAGTTACATTTAAATTTTTTGATGACTAACGTTTTTCGTTGACTCTGGTAAGCAAATTAGAGCTAAGATCAATGCTATTTCGTCAATACCTCCATTTATACTAGGCTAGAAAGAGGTAACTGGATGAGTGTTGCAAAATATTCAAAGTCTTTAAATTGCAACACTCAGAAGCCAACTGTAGGCAGCCCACTTAATGCAAAGTGCTTCTATGTATATTTCGTGAAGGCCAGAGATACTAACCCGCTAAGAATCGTGATTGGAGGCAAAGCACTGTTGTTCAGGTTGGTCATTTATGCATCAGTCAGGAATGCGTGAATTCGGTCTAGAAGATGATTTTGTGGTAATGACTACACAATCAAAATTAGCCATGCTTGCCTGCAACGGCAGACAACCTTTCTTATAATCAACCGAGATTTATATCTGTAAGAGATAACCCAACATCAATCTCTAACAGTGCCACTGGGTTAGCTTTATTCGTGAATACTAGAACACATCACCTATCAGTAAGCATATATACATTACTCCCGCGCACGCAAGAGAACAATAAGTCATTTTTCGACACAAAGCTCGGTTCTAGACAAACCTCCATTGCGGTCGTATCTACAGGAAACAATTTTCCTACTTTCTCCAGTGATAGCTCCGAAACATATGGACTTACAATTACGTTTAGAGCATAGAGCTACACACGACCTGTAACTGCAAAAGCTTGTGAGTTCAGAGATCTCACGCCCTGCGTTCTATATACTGATAGCGTGCAGGCGACAATATATTAGACACACTGCAATTAGAAAACCATAAGCACGGTGATCTTATCTTCGTCTTTTAACTTACAGCCAACCTCAAAGTACGAAGCCCCGTGTTATTCATACCAGTTCGAGACCATGGCCGTTACACTCCACGACTCGGTTATCTTGATAGAAAGCAGAAGTGAAGCCACAACATACAATAACCGAGTCGTGGAGAGTGCAACAGCCATTGCGTCAGACTGGTAGGGATAACATGGGTTTTCGTACTTTGAGGCTAACTAGAGGGTAAAGAACGAAGTTAAGACCACCGTGTTTGTCGTTTTCTAGTTGCTGTGTGTCGAAATTGTCTTTACATGCCAGGTATGTGTATCGAGAAGGCAGCGCACAAGACCTGATCTATTACAAGATCTTGCAGGTACAGCTCCTGTAGCTGCGTGCTCTAAACGTGATGTGCAAGAGCTTCGGATCTACCAGGAGCTATTTAAAAGAAAAGAGCACATTTATACAACCTATACCTTAAAAGAAAGAGCTTTACTTATGGTTAAATGAAAAATGTCAATTTTCTCAAGGAAGTGCTTGTTATTTGAGGATTTAATAGTTAAACATCCAAGAACGAGAAGCCTTATTAGGTGGCCATTTTATCAGATTGCTTACGTCATCGTGCTTAGCTTTGCAAAGTAGCTCTTCTGTCTTTGAAGGTAAAAAATATATATCATGTAGATAATGTAATGGAGGGCTTGAGTCGGGACCCCAGCTCTAGTTCAGATGATAGTGAATGCAACTTCGGCTTATAAGGCTACCAGTTTGAATCGCAGAGGAGTGAGGCTGAGAGCAGTAGTTCGACCGACAACGCATCAAGCTCAAGTGAGTGGGAACTGGGATTTCTGGCTTTGACTGGGTAATCTGTGAAAGGACAGGCTGCGCTCTCTGCCTTCAGGATATCGCAATTCAGACACATTTTGGCAACCTACAGCCACGCATGTAGGCATGATGTGGCCCTCAAGTACATCGCAAACTCTTCCTTTTTAGAGTTGGCTTTAACAGAACTTAAAATTCACGTTTATCACGACGTAAGAACATATTTAGCTGAGACTGGAAATGCACGTTAATTAAATGGTAGGAGTAAAACCTTAAGCACAGTGACGTCACAATGAATATTCAAGAGGAGGAAAGGAGGATTTTCATTGGACAAGCCTAAAACATGGCGGGACTTTCTATGTGCCCCTAACAGGTGGATTTTGTAAAAAATGACGATGTATAAAACAGTATCTCTTTTACGAAACCTTTAAAAAATGTAAAAAAATAGTATTCCAGACAGTTTGTATAGCTCTTTCATATAAGGTGTAGGTTGTATAAATGTGTTCTTTTCTTTTAACTGGGCACACCGCATAAAGAGGACATGCTAAGCGCTGATCTGTCCTATGTTGGTGAAAGGTTATGGCCTCAGTTAAATTGTTGATTTTTTTTTTATATTTGGGTGTTCCTTAACTCCATATTCAAGAATGTTTCACATATATGATGGCAGTCAGTTATATGGTTGGAGGAAACCAGAATGTGTGTAAACCCATGATGTTTGGCAAGCTACTGAACTTTCGAACATGTGACGTACATGTTTGTATATGCACACCACACTGGTGGGAGACAAGTGGTCTTACGTTCAAAGTGCTTTAGAACGAACGGCAACATGTAGTGATACGGTGAATTCTGTCATCCACATTGAATAAAATGGTGTTAGCCTGTATAGAAAAGCCATCGTTTGCCTTTAGTATCGCACGCGATCGCCGTGGCGTTGCTTGATGGAGCCCTGGAGTGTGAACTGGGCTCTAAGAGGTGTATTTAGTTTTGTCGAGGGTTCAAGCAGCAAATTGATGATGGGTTTATGTATATCTATGCGTATACAAATCTATCAGTACATTTTTTAAATCAGCGAGGAAATTCTTGACAGTGTACACTTTTGGGCACCCACGTCGGCCCCTTCGTTTAACACCATCAGTGTCTGATCCGTGAGCTCGAATCCGACCCTTCGTGGTCCGGCTGTGGCTTTAAGTTAGGAGGTTTGTCAGGCAGTTGGTCGAGAGCTGAAGTTTACTCGGGCCACTGTGATTTACTCACCTATAAACCTGACCACGATCGTGTAAGCGGAAAATAACTGAGTATGGCGTCTAACTCTAAATTAAATCAAATGAAGCAGCTATATGGCATACTTTTACATTTTGTACGGATCGAGGAACATCACTGCTAAACTCTTATGACGTCACTACACAGCTCCGTAAGACAGCCATCGACAGACCGCCTAAGCAGTGTGGTGTTAGATTTTTATGTACACCTTGTTGCACAGTTCCAATTTTGTTTTCAAGACATTTGAATTAATTTCAGCTTCGATTTACCCTCCCTTCGTGGCTCGGTTACGTCAGCAAATGTTCCGGTGCTGGTGTAAAAATTATGCCAATCCAAACAGTTCCTTATTTACTCTCAGGCTCTTCTCGACAATCGATCCCCTCTGGCCGAATTAACGCAAAAGGTTCAATGATATTTCTGCGTCGGAAAAAATGTCCCAGATGTTCTTTACCGGTGGTCTGTAAATAAACCCCGGCGGTTTGATGAAGTCTTTCAGGGGCTCATAGCAATGTCCGTTTGTATCGACACGTCGACCAGTTCAGTAATACGGGCTTAAGATCTGCCGACGGCGTGGTAAATTCAATTTAATTCTGAGCAGATCTCCTCGACACCGAACCCTAACAAATAACGTCTTTTTTGTTTGCTGCGGAACATTTCAGAAGAGTTGGGCTGTACAGACGCATCTGTGTTGTGGATGTTACAGTACTGCCTGCAAAGTTTGTCGGCAGATCTGCTGGAGAATGCCTAATGTCTAGTTTTTCAGTTTGCACTGAAAGGGGCAGATGTAGATGGTTTGAAATAAAGACATTTCAGGAGCCAAATGCTCCTAAACAGCTGTGCCCCCCCGCCCCTTCAGCTCATCTGATTCTTAACGTGTCTGTCATTCATAAATTCATATCAAATTGGCCAGAACAAATTGGATTTTGTATTATCTATTGTAACGTTAACCAATATTTGCCAAACATTCAGTTCCTAAATCGGAAATGATTTTGGAATGGAAAATACATTGATATATTGCAGGGTTCAAATGTTAAAAATTATCTTGATATACAAACTAGTTACATTTGCAAACCTTATTCTATATTATTATTATTTGTTTTGGAGCATTAATTTAAAAAGTGGTTGGCATTTTGGAAACCAGCTCGATAATCGCATGACTTCTGTATACATGGGAAATGAAGCCATTACTTTGTGTATTTGGAGTCACAGGCTACATCATATGTGATACGACATTTCACGATGTCATTTGTGACCTGAAATTTCACCACAGTATTTGTAACTTGAAACTTCAAAACAGAATTTGGGGCATAAAATTTCACAACAGTATTCGTAACCAGAGATTAAAAGCGTAAGTATTTGAAAGCTGAACTTTCACTCCACCATTTGTGATCTGGGATTACACGTGGTTTAGCACTCACACCTTTCCCACGAATCCCATCAGTTTCTTCAAATTCTCTTTGTCAAATCCCTGCATCAATGTACATGACGCCGACGTATAATTTACACCCTCTAATACATCACAGGCAACAATCAATCCTGCTCTCAATAGAATTCACTTCGGAATCTCTCTTTGATGAAATCTTTGCCGTCTTTTTGAACTAACCGTGCTTTTTTATGTAATCATTCCGCTTTTTTTTTTTGCCATCAGAGCTTTGGTATAAATGCCTCGACTCGCTAGTTTCTCTATAGGCCTACAGCTTCACGGTTAATGAAAATTGGTGTCTTGGTTCAGAACGCAACAATGGCCTTCAATAATTACTATCCCCAACGGACCCCAGCTTAATGATGAGCTGCACGGCTTGTTCGTAGTTTGATAGCCCTCCCTGGGTACCAGTTTTCTATATCTCCGTGTAGAGGTCGGAAAGGTTGATCTGCAAGTGGGTTTAATTGAGTACCACACGCTGCTCTTAAATTACTTCACTCTGATCGTTGTCTCGAGTTGTACTGAGGAAAACATACCGTGGTTCGATTTACATTGAAAGTAATATAGGATTTTCAGAATGTTTGAAATAATAACAAATGCATTGGAAATCCATTTTATGTAATGGTGTTTGTGTCTGTATGTGTTTATGATCAGTTTCTGAACAATTTCATGTTCTTACTTATAGGTTTATACACGTGTGATATTTTCAGTTTCTGTCACAGTCTCATTGCTCACAGTGGAAAGTGCGATTCTTTAGACTGTACCTCCCTAACAACACTCCATGTAAGACGCCATGAAATTGATTGCTGGGTTACTGCATTGATTGAATACTTGATCTCTTGAAAACCACAAATGCAAAATGTATTTATCTACAAATACGCTACCAGGTGGCATTCTTTAGCACACCTGAGAAAAGCGAGTTTCGAACCCACGATTTCAGTCATGACAGTCATATAGTTAGACAGGACGCTATTCCCTGCAGTATTCACAGAGCTTCCATTATGTGATGGGGAATCATAAACATGGGGGCATTCTGAGTGTGTAGCCATTGATTTGTGATGGGACGGAAATTTTATGTCGGAATACTGTCCTCCAAAAACGACATGGCAGGAGAAATATATCTGTCTATTCAGTGATGTGGACTGAAAATAAATATCGTTGGAGGGAATATTTAATACCTGTTCAGGCTCAATCGGGAATGATTGAACCCTTTATTAATATCCTTGAATATATTTTGGCCTGCTTTGCTCTGTATATATGACATATATAGGATAATCGGGTAATATTGACGGAAACCATACAATGTGGGTGCATCCGTGTATCAGTGTTATATATTAGTTTGAACCCTGCATTTTGTCAGATTTACCTTATTCTTGTTATGTTTAAGTAACAGATTAAACTTCATGTGCTATCATGAACGCTAACAATAAAAACGTTGTGTGGGCTGCCCTCTTGGACGCGAGCCACTTTCTAATCTTACTGCGTACATATATAGCGATGCTTAGGCTCTATGTATATTACCTCAGAAACCAAACATACGACTGGTAAAATATTTAAGTCTTTCATAAAGATAGGGTATGAAGTTGAAACTATAAATATTTTATTACTCACTACGCGGGGAACTGGATTGGGTTTTAGATAAAACCTTGTATAAATGTAGTACGGAACCAACCTGTACGCCATCAGTTCTTAAAATATGATTTTCCGTCAAATCAGTGACAAGTCCAATATCTTTGCACTCATTGCTTTTTTGTATTAAAAGCTTATTCCCAAAGCAATAATAGAATGCTCATGTTTGTCACTGATAATATATCTGGTGACAGATGCAACAATAAATCAGTGTGGTAAGCTGATGTATTTCGGAATTGCTTTCGGTGGAAATCGCGACGTCTATAAATTATCTATTGCATTTAGCCTGGTTTTTATAGCTCGAAACCTAATGCTAATCTGCTTGTTCATGATTGGTGGAAACTGATGTGCCTACACAGAATGAATCATAATTCAGCCGGTATTACTATCTTTATAACATCAGCTCAGTGTAAATCATCTTATAATGTTCTGCACATGTTCGATTTGCTAATATTGCCGGATAAGAATCACCCCTTTAATATCTCCAATCAGGTTTTAGAGGTGGACGAGAGTAAAGCAGGTTACCCGGCTCCGACATTTACCAGGCGCTCCTCTTCAGTGTCGTCATTTCACGATTATACCGTGCGTTACCGAAGATAAAGTCCCTGTTTTTCTACAGAAAACGCTGGTACCGGTATGTTATTTTGTTATTTTAATTTACAGTAGAATATCTAGATCAACCGAATAAGGCGAGTCAATCTTCGGGCAAGCTGTGCTGAATGTGAACATGTTTCTGGGAATCTTCATAATCTAAACATAAGAGCCTTAGCTGTGCGTAATGCTGTTATAAGCTCCAGAGTGCTTGTATGTAAGGTAAATATATAATTGTGTCTAGGAAAACAGCAAATTGGATTGTATTCATACAATTAAGGCGCAGTTTATTTTTCGGATTTGTAAAACCTTTCGACAATACAAAGGTGTGTTTTTGCTTTTCTGCGTTGCACGTTCTGGAGTCCTTGGTAACAATAAACTGTCGACGGAGTTCGCTTATAGGCGCTTCTCTTCCATCAACATGGCGTGTGTCTGACGTGACAGAGAAAGGTCGCCAGGAATTCGCTCCAGGTCGGTGGTTTACTTCGGGTATACTCTAGTTTCCTTCGCCCGTGCAACAGATCACCATGATAAAAGTTAAAAATTCTCGAGTACACCATTTATGAATGTAAGCTATATGGACGAATAAATAAATAAACCGTGTTGATTATGAGGATGCATAAGGGTGTGTGCGATCAGACTTACTCGTATATCAGTCAAAATGGGTCAGTATAGATTACAATTAATCCGCATATAGAGATTCTTGATTGTTGATATATTTATTTTCTTGATTTGTGTTTTATTTATTTATTTGATTGGTGTTTTACGCCGTACTCAAGAATATTTCACTTATACGAAGGCGACGAGCATTAAAGTGGGATATAGGATCCCTTCGTTGCATACAACAGCAGGAAAAGCTCAACCTCAATCCACGATTATCTTCTCCTAGTAAATAAACCGAACAAGCATGACTGTCCACACAAAGGATTCATTCCCTCCCCAACCACACCTGCTCTCCGGGAACACTCAGGCACCGGGTGTGAGTGTTTTATCAGAACAAGGCCTGGAACCCGACTTTCGTGATTAGTACGCCTGCCCGGATGATTTAAGACTGTCCAGCACGGAAAGATGTACAGCTCACTTAGATAGTGCTGACAGTGATTTCGCCCTAACACATCTTGTTTTGAGGCCGCGAAAAGCATTAACCCACCTTCACAATGTAAATGGTCCGCCTCAGTGGCCTGGTGGTTAGACCGTCCGTCTCGGGATCGGGAGATCAAACCCGGGCAAGGTCATATCAAAGACTTTAAAAATGCTACTTATTCCTGCCTCGCTTGCCTATCAGTACTGAGAGATTAGAACAAGGAAACTGGACTGGTCGGCCCGGTGTCAGTATAATATGTCTGGGTGGAGTGTCATATCTGGTATCTTCGGCTTCCAGGGGCGGCAACACTTTGGCGGCATGAACTCGGCCTGCTACGAGAAGAAAAATATATACACTCAAACAACATTCGTTGTCATATGACGGAAAAATTGTTGCCAAACGACGTTAAACTCAAGCACACGTACATACATTAACAATGTCAACGGTTATCTTTCGCTTTGCTGCAGGAGAACGCTTGACTGAATTGAACACTGCAGGTAGCTGGAACCAGTTACAGGTTAGTCTTAACTATGGCATTCAATGAAATCTCTCACCTGACGTCCAGTCTGCCACGCGCACTTAAGACGGCGACTCTGGTTACATGTAGCAGTTACTTCGCTCTAATACTTATGAGGAGAAAACGTACTACATGTATATGAACGGAACTCGAATTACACACACAGAGATTCCTGAGTCAACCCTGAATAGATGAAGGGAGGACCTCTGGTACAGCGAGAACGAGATTTAGACGATGTGGTCGAAACAGAACACCGTAAAAAGACATCTCATTTGACAGAGATTTATCACGTATATTAGCCGCAGTTTCGTATTCCACTGCGCCTTAAAGCAATAGATCAATGGCTTTCTTCTGTTGTGGGTAATTTGCTGTAAACAATTCAGCTCAGTTCACTGGCGTCTTACATTAAGCCGCCCCTAAATTAAGACCACGCATATATCATCGCCCAACTTCCCGGGATTGGGAGGGGGGGGGGAGGCTCTGTTTCCCCACATGGTCCCCACCTTTAAGTTACCCTTAGTATAGCATATGTGTGCAAAGTCATCATGCTTTGATCACAAAATGCACAATGAAGCTGCTTAACACAAGGTTTGCGGTTTATTACCGTCTGCATGTTTTCTACTAAATGAGCGGTGACATGTAATTAGATGTGGACAATATCTTCGTGCCGTCTTGGGACATGATCGTCCTGTGGTGATATGGGCCAACGTTTACGAGGAACCTCTGAGAAATTTGTCGTGAGATTGGCCCTACTATTTTCGGAATTAAGGCATCAAAAATTCATGCCGTCCACAATTTTGTAAGGTATCGCTCTGCCATGCAACGTGTTGGTTAAAGTTTATGCCGAGAAATATTTGAGCTATTTCACACACCCACGCCACACATATCCTTCGATGTTCACCTACACACACACATTTTTACACACATATGTAGGCTTATGGATACATATATATATACATACAGGGTATCGGCAAGTAAAATTTGGTGTATCTTGATATTTCAGAAGGACTTATATAGCCACAAATTGTGAAGAAAAGTAATTGCCTTCGTATGGACAGAGGGCCTCTTGCTGGCCAAGTGATACAAATGGTGATGTTGACCACAGTCTTTTTCGAATCCAACTTATTTCACTGGTTAATTCTGCTGTGATTTAATATTTGTATGTTCTTGATTTGTAAAGAATAGTTTGAGCTATTGTTCGTCGCAGACCAACTTTTCCGATGTTCATTAAGAGAAGGACATTTTTCATTGAATTGACGTCACCCTACCACGTGATATCACCCTAATCCTTACTACTGCTATATGTTTGAACGCTGTTTGTAATTAGAGGTGCGAACTGGGCTCAAATTCAACGGTATGGTTATATATATATATATATATATATATATATATATATATATATATATATATATATATATATATATATACACATATCAATCTATTAGAAAG
This sequence comes from Acanthopleura granulata, assembly GCA_016165875.1. Lineage (NCBI taxonomy): Eukaryota > Metazoa > Mollusca > Polyplacophora > Chitonida > Chitonidae > Acanthopleura > Acanthopleura granulata. The sequence continues at coordinate 18,439,154 of JABBOT010000009.1, read as the reverse complement.
CATGTAAGTTCTTCAGATATAGATTTTTGGATACACTTGCCGGCCCATTCTTCTAACAGAGCGCTTTCGCGGAGGCCGATCAACCTCTTACTCGTCACGTCACGGGCTCGAATGCGACCCTCGCTGGTCCGGCTGTGGCGTTAAGTTAGGACATGTGTCAGGTACTTGGTCAAGGGCTACAGCTAATTCTAATTTAAATGAAATGAAGCTGGCCTACTTTTCTTACACTGGTAAACTCAATATGACTTCACTATGCGGCTCCGTAAGATTTATTTATTTATTTGATTGGTGTTTTACGCCGTACTCTACAATATTTCACTTTATACAACGGCGGCCAACCTCATGATGAGAGGAAACCTGGCGGAGCCCGGGAGAAAGCCACGGCCATCCGCAGGTTGCTGCCAGATTGGCTCTGTAAGTCATTCATAACCAAACCGCCTGCAGCGTTATGATGTTAGTTTTGTTAGCTTTTTTATGTACACTTTGTTGTTCGATTCCTGTTTTGTAATCAAGACATCTGGATTAATTCCAGCTTCGGTTTTCCTTCCCTGGTGTCTCCGTTACGTCAACAGAAGTTCCAGTGCTGGTATAAAATTCGTGCCAAGCCCAACAGATCATTATTTACTCTTAGGATCCACACGTCTCGTCCTCTTGATAATCGATCCCCTCTGGCCGAATTAACGCAAAAGGTTCAATGATATTTCTGCGTCGGAAAAAATGTCCTAGAGCTTCTTTACCGGTGGTCTGTAAATAAACCCTGGCGGTTTGATGAAGCCTTTCAGGGGCTCAGAGCAAAGTCCATTTGTATCGACACATATCGTTTCTATCAGTAACACGGGCTTAAGATCTGCCGATGGCGTAGAAAATTCAAGTCGATCTCCGTGACACCGAACCCTAACAAATACGCCCTTTTTTTTCTTTGCTGTAGAACATTTCAGAAGAGTTGAGCTGTCCAGATTCAGCCATGTTATGGATGTTAGAACATCGCCTGAAAAGTTTGTAGGTAGATGTGCCGGAAAATGCTGCATTGTGATATGGCTAACGTTATAGTGTTTCCACTGAAACGACTAGGTTTAGAGAGTTTGTTCATGAAAGTCCGTTGTATCAAATTGGCGAAAACAAATTTGATTTGGCGGTATTTATTGAGGCGCAAACCAATATTTGCCGAAAATTTAATTTCTAAATGGGAAATAATTTTTGAATAAAAAATACACTGATATATTGAAGATTTCAAATGTTAAAATTTACCCTGATATACAAACTAAGTTATATTTGCAAACCTCAGCCTATATCATTGCAAGGTTACTTTGAAGCATTATAAATGGATTGCATTTCGGAAAGCTGACTTATTGCCTCATCACTTTTGAATAGGAAGAGAATCAATGGTCTAGTATCTTTGGAGACACAGGCGGCAACAGCATTTGTTATACGGGATCTGAAAATAACATATGTAACCTGAAATTTCACAACAGTATTTGGGGCCTGAAATGTCACATTGGTATATGTGATTTGGGACTACACAATATTTACCACTCCATATCTCTTCCACATCAGTGTATATGGCACTGACGGATAATTTATATCTTCTAATAGATCACAGGCAACAATAAGTCTTTCTCTCATTAGAATTCGCTTTGGAATCTCTCTTTGATGAAATCTTTGAGTCTTTTTAAATTAACCGTGCTTTTTAATAATCCTCCTGCTGTCATGCCATTAGCGCTTGATATAAATGTCTCTGGCCGCTATGGCTTCTGTACACAGCTTCATGGTTAATGACAGTTGGAGTCTTGGCCCAGAACACATCAATGGTCTCCAGTAATTTATGGTGTGCTGTTTGTTCTATTCAAATAGCACTTGTGTCAACCCCGAAATTCGACACACCCGAAAGTCGACGTCGACATTGTGCGTCGAATTCTGACAGGTTAAAGCCGTATAGTTTTTACAGGTTAAAGACCTATTTAAAACTCGACGTCGCGTTTCAAAACACGACGCTCAGTTTTAAATGGACCTTTAGCCTGCAAAAAGTATAGGACTTTAACCTGTAAAAGCTTTATGCACCATGTGGACGTCGAGTTTCGGGTGCGTTGAGTTTTGGGAATGATACAAGTGCTATTTTAATGGCACAAACGAGACACCATAGAATTTACTATCTCCAACGGATTCTAGCTTAATAATGATCTACATGGTTTGTTCATACTTTGATAGCCGTACTGGACACCAATTTTCCCTATCTCCATAAATGGGAAAGGTTGATCAGCTAGTGAGATTCCGGTACCGAGATTTATCAGGCGCTCCTCTTAAATTGCTTTTCTGTAATCGTTATCTCGCATTGTATTATAAACATCACACGATCCATACGATTGTAAATATTGTAGGATTTTCGGGTTATCTGTGTAAAATGTTAATAAATGTCTTGGAAATCCATTTTATATAATGGTGTTTGTCTCTAGAGCCTATCTCTCAACAATTTTATGTTCTCACTGATATGTTTAGGTAGATATGATATTTTCAGACGCACCATAAACGCCAGTCAGCCACGAAGAGATGATCCCTGGGTAGCGAGAGTGACTATGCATGGGTTGACTGCCACCGAATATAACTGAGGGATTCACCATTACTGGAAAAACATTACGCGATTCGATAAGCTTTTGGCACTGTAGGATTTTGGACTGTGTAATATATTAAAAATGTTGTGGAAAACCATTTTATGTTATGATGTTTGTTAGAATAGCCCTTGACTGATTGACTGATGTGATGGAAGTTATATGTCGGTATGCTGTCCTCCAAAAACGCCATGGCGGAAGTAATACATCTGTCTGTTCAGTGATGCAGACTAAAATTCCGATGTGTAATGTTAATTCTCTCCAATTGCCGAAATGCGTATTTGGCCAGTCAATTGTGAAGTTGAATCGGTCTCATTGAACATATAGACTTTGTGATAAAATTGTCCAGACTGAATTTACATTGATTTGGTCATATAATGTACATTGGGTCATATCATCATAATGTTGATTCGGTCACACTACCTTAAGAATGACTCGGTTACGTTACGGTAGGTCCCTAATGCTGATTCGGTAATATTACTGTATTCTTAAATCGGCCACACCTCGGTGACTTTTCCGCTACACGGTTTTTCACGCGTGGTAATTCAGTGATGCTGTTCATTTGAACCGATATTTATGGAATGCCCCAAGGTTAAAAGTAAAGATCTGTTGTCGCTTTGTTTACATTATACGATAGCTATTATAGTGGTCGACATCCCTGGTTTTTCTATATAAAACGGGGTCTGTCGACATCAGTTGTTGATCAAAGGCATTGGTTTGACAGAATGATTTCACGGCCTCGTGCTCACCAAGATTGGAACCAGTCTTGTAGGCATCGAGATACATCGTGTTCCGATGGCAGGTCGATTTGCTCTCGTTCGTGTCGCCATTGTTCAAGTTGCGCAGGTTCTGGAGTATTGGCCAGAGAGGTAAGGATTTGCTGGAATGATCGGGGTACTACGTAATTGACGCCTTACATGTATCACGCAGGTGCGACTGGAGCTGCCCGCATGCGTATAAGATACAATGTTCGGGATTGGGTGGACAAGGTCACTGGTGATTAGGACTGATCGATGTACTGCCGAGTTCACGCAAAAGACTGATGAGTGATGGGAAAATCGAACGATTGTGGTTGTCTAAATGAGAATCAGTTAAGTGATCTAACTGATAAATGATGGCTGCGTGTATGCAGACAGAATAAATGATAGGCTATCATTTAGTGATAAAAAAAATTAGAAGAACAAAGCCCTTTACCGATTATTCACCTGCCCTCATTGTTCTATAACTGATCAGGGAAGAGGGATGTCATGTTAGATTGTATCATGTGTTAACCTGGATGTAAATGAACAGGTAAAATAGCTGTGTTGTTTCGGGGCTATTCTGGTGAAACAAATGTCTTCATTCATAGCTCAAGGATGGTCTGGAAGGAAGCCAAAATGAATCTTGGATATTTCTAATGTGTGGCCGAGTGATTAAGGGGTTTGCCACTCTTAGGGCTCGTCACCTTGATCCATTGTCCTGGAGTCCTTGATCCACTGATCGTCTTCTTGATCCATTGTCCTGTAGTCCTTGGTGATAATAAGCTGTCGGCGGAGTTCTCTCGTGTGGTCTTGCATGAAGCATGCATACTGGCCAGTGGTCTTCCACCAGTGTGACGTGTATCTGACGTCGTGACTATGGCATCCAATGAAATATTTCAGCACATATCGTCAGTAACATGTAGTCCTATAAATCCATGTTATATGATCGTGTTCACGGCGTCCAGTCTGACATGCACACTTAAGACGGATACTCTGATTAGTTACATGTAGCAGCTCCTTCGCTCTAGCACTTACGAGTGGAAATGTACCACATGTATATGAACGGAACTCGAATTATGCACCTGGAGATTCCTGAGTCAACCCTGAATAGATGAAGGGAGGACCTCTGGTACAGCGAGAACGGAATTTAGACGATGTGGTCGAAACGGAACACCGTAAAAAGACATCTCATTTGACAGAGATTTATCACGTATATTAGCCGCAGTTTCGTATTCCACTGCGCCTTAAAGCAATAGATCAATGGCTTTCTTCTGTTGTGGGTAATTTGCTGTAAACAATTCAGCTCAGTTCGCTGGCGTCTTACATTAAGCCGCCCCATAAAGTCGTCAATGCGCAGTCGTCGGCTAAATTAAAACCACGCATATATCATCGCCCATCTTCGCGGGATTATAAATTTGCATAAGTTTAATCCACGGGGAAATTACCGTATCGGTGAAGTTCTGGAGATATATATATCTTAGTCGGAGTTGTAGAACGTATTGTGTTACGCAACCAGATCGTACGGAGTGAACATACAGATAAATTTGAATCATTGCCCAAGTTTTCCAGAGATCTTCAAGAGGTGTAGATTTCTAGAGTGTAAACAACAATGGACAGGTTGATTGATTGGTTTAAGTTTAACGGCATATTTAAGAAGTGTGAATAGGATGGAAAAGTGCTGATGTTTTCCTCTAGGCAGAACGTACTCCAACTGTCGATCATTTAACGGTTAAGAACATTACAAAGTTGATTAATATACGGGTTGGTGTTTATTACTGTATGCATGCTTTCTGTTAATTCATTGATAACATGTAATTAAATGTGGACAATATCAGCATGCCGTCTTAGGACATAATGGTCATCTGCTGATATGGACCAATGTCTCCGAGGAGAATGTGAGAAATTTGTCGTGAGATTGGTGCTTCTATTTTCAACATAAAGGCATAAAAAAATTCATGACGTCCACTATTTTCCGAGGGTGCTGCTATGTATGACGACGCCATGTCTAATATATCTGAAACTACTGGAGAGCATTTTGTTCGTGAAATGTTTGGGCTCAAGCACACACAACCACACACACGCCCCCCCCCCACCCCCAACCATATATATGCTATAAATAGACATTTCAGAAGGGCCTATATAGCCACAAGTCCCGAAGAAAAATGGAACAAATAGTTATTTTCGACACAGAAAAGTCCATGGTTTGAATCCTGCTCAGTGCACTGTTTGGTTGCAGTGCTTGGTAATATTTATCCCCTATACCTTACGAAGTGCGGAGCTTTTCAACGGACAGTCCGGTTTCCTTCACTGATAATACTAACTGCCCTGCTACATGCATACTGACACTTCTCGCAAGAACGCACCCTCGTTGGCCCATTCGTTCAACAGACTTCGTTCGCACAGGGTCTGATCATTGAGGTCTCGGGCTCAAATCCGATCCTCGCTGGTCCGGCTGTGGCTTTAAGTTAGGAAGTTTTTCAGACACTTGTTTAAGGGCTGCAGTTGACTATAGGCACTGTGATTTACTAGCCAATAAACTTTGCTGCTGTTGTGCAAGCGGAAGATTTCTGAGTACGGGGTCTAATTACTAAGTTAAATAAAATAACTATGACTTCACTGTACAGCTCCATTACACAGCCATCGACAAACTGCTTACAGCCTTAGATATATGGTATCGGTTTTTATGTACACCTTGTTGTTCAATACCTATTTTGTAATCAAGACATCTGGATTAATTTCAGCTTCGATTTCCCTCCCTTCGTGGCTCGGTTACGTCAACAAAAGTTCCAGTGCTGGTATAAAAATTGCGCCAAACCAAACAGTTCCTTGTTTACTCTTAGGATCCACACGTCTCGTTGTCTTCCCGATAATCGATCTCCTCTGGCCGAATTAACGCAAAAGGTTCAATGATATTTCTGCGTCGGAAGAAAATGTCCGAGACGTTCTATACCTGTAGCCTGTAAATAAACCTCGGTAGTTTGATGAAGTCTTTCAGGGGCTCAGAGCAATGTCCGTTTGTATCGACACGTCGACCAGTTCAGTAATACGGGCTTAAGATCTGCCGATGGCGTGGAAAATTCAATTTACTTCTGAGCAGATCTCCGCGACACCGAACCCTAACAAATACGTCTTTTTTGTTTGCTGCGGAACATTTCAGAAGAGTTGAGCTGTCCAGATTCAGTCGTATAGTGGATGTTAGAGCGTGGCCTGCAAAGTTTAGATAGATCTGCTGGGAAATGCTGTGGGTTGGAGTAGAGTGGAGTGTTTCACAACAGTATTTGTGATCTGTGATTTCACAACAGGATTTGAGACTGGAAATTTCACAACAACCTTATCTTGCACTGCACATTATTTAGCACACATCTCTTCAGTTTCTTCAGAGTTTCTCATTCTAATCCCTACATCAATGGACATGACACTGACAGATAATCCACATCTCTTAACAGATCACAGACAAAAATCAATCTTGCTCTCAGCAGAATTCACATCAGAATCTTCGATGATATCTTCGCGTGTTTTTAAATTAACCGTGCTTTTTTATTAATCATTTCGCCTTTTTGCCAGCGGAGCTTGATATAAATGTCTCAGGCCGCTATAGTTTGTATACACAGTTTCAGGGTTAATGACAATTGGGGTCTTAGCTCAGAAGGCATCAATGGCCTTCTGTAATTACTATCTCCAACAAATTCCAGCTTGATGATGATCTAAACGGTGTGTTCATATTTTGACAGCGGTGCTGGTTCCCAAATTTCTCTATCTCCGTACAGAGGTCGGAAAGGTTGATCCGCTGGTGGGATTAATTGAGTTACCCGGTTCCGAGATTTACCATTCGCTCCTCTTAAATTGCTTCGCTGTCTTCGTTATCGCGTTATGTTGAGGGAAACATGAAATGGTTGGATTAGGCTGTATTGGCACTAGAGGACTTTCGGGCTATCTGTGTGAAATATTGATAAAGGTGTTGGAAACACATTTTATGTAACGGTGTGTGTTTATTGGGTCTATTTATGAACAATTTTGTGTTCTTACTTTTAGGTTAATATATGTACGATATTTTCCAGCAGTGGAATTTCTGTTAACCGGATGCAACATCCAATTCATATAATTTTTCTTTACCTAGATGTCGATTATAACATATGAATTGGATGAAAGCAGATTTCTAACCCAAAGACTTCAGCCATGGAGGTCATATACCTAAATTGGACGCTATTCCTTGTAGCATTCACAGAGCGTCCATTATGTGATGGGGAATCAGAAACGGTCGCATTCTGAGTGTGCAGCCGTTAATGATTGATGGAACGGAAGTTATATGACGGAACGCTGTCTTCCAAAAATGTATCTGTCTGTTCAGTGATGCGGACTAAAAATAGGGATGTTAACGTTGGAGGGAAGATTTAATACGTATTCAGGCTCAATCGACGAGGATGATCTAACCGTCTGTTGATGTCCTTCAATATGTCTTGTTTAGGCCTTCTGTGCTGTTTATATATATGACTTTTATAGAGTAATCACACATGGAAACCATGTATTCTTGGTATGGTTGGATTCTTTATCAGTGTGATACCTTATACTTGTTATGTGTAACCCACAAATACGATATGTGGGCTGTCATCTGGGATGCGAACTACTTTCTTTCTTTAATGCACACATATACAGTGTTAGGTTGGTAACGATTTAGTCTAGAACACAATACTGACGAATGCCTTTCGTTTTATCACATTCTCACTTTGTTTTAGGCATTATATATACTGAATCACAAACCAAACTACGACTGGTAAAATATTTAGGTCTTTCATAAAGATAAGATGTAAAGTTGAAAGTATAGATGTTTTTTTTTATCCTCTCAACGGTGAACTAGATTGCGTTTTAGGTAAAGCCTTGAATAAATGTAGTATGGAACCAACCTACACACAGCTGCAAATATATACACTATGTCATTTTCGCTCAAGCTTCCTCTCCGGCCATACGCGGGAAGGTCTGCCAGCAACCTGCAAATGGCCGTGGGATGCCCCCGGGCACTGCCCGATTTCCTCCCACCATAATGCTGGCCGCCGTCGTATAAGTGAAATGATCTTGAGTATGGCGTAAAACACCAATCAAATAAATAAATAAATAAATTTTCGCTCAAATCAGTCCTATAGTTTTGAACTCGTTACCCCTTTAGCAGTAAAATATTATTCCCAAATCAATAATAAAATGCTTACATGTTACCAACTGATAACGCATCTGGTGACAGATGCAGCAATAAATCAATGCGTCAAGCGGATGTATATCGGATCAAGAAAAACTGCTTTTCGTCGAAATCCCGAGGACTTTACATCACCTATTACTTTAGTCTGGTTTTTATAGGTCAAAGCCTATAATGCTACTCTACTTCTTCGTGATTGGTGGAAACTGATGTGAATACACGGAATTGAATCATCATTCTTTCGTAATTACTGTCACTAGATCATCATCTCAATATAAATCATTTTCAATGGAGACGAACAATGTATCAAGGAAACGAAGAATGGATAAAGGAAAGGAACAGAGGATCAAGAAGACTAACCATGGATCAAGTAGACGTAAGTGCAAAATTCTCGAATATATACAATATATGCATGAATAAATAAACCGTGTTCATTGTGAGGATGCATTCGATAAACCCCGATTCGATGGTCTAGTCTATAGATGGAAGATTCGTATTTATTCATATACCTGATGAGTGTTTTACGCCGTACTCAAGAATTTCACTTATATGACGGCGGTCAACATTATAATGGGATATACGATCTCTTCCTTACATCTGGCAACTGCAAAAGCTGATATATAACACAGGCATAACATTCCGGTCTTTTATCCTCAAGCCACATTTTCTTTTCCTTGGAAATAAACCGAACAAGTCATTGTCTACACAAAACATCCATCCTCCACCCCACCCCACCCCCAACACACTTGCTGTCCTGGAACACTCATGCACCACGAGTGAGTGTTTTTCAGAATAAGGCCTGGAACACGACCCTCGTGATTAGGACACCTGTCCGGATGACTTGAGACTGCACAACACGACATAATAGATATACAGCTCTCTTAGATGGTGCCAACGGTGACTTCGCTTTCACAAATTTCGCATTCACGCCGTGGCAGACATCAGACACCTTCACAATGTGAAGGGTTGTGTTTCACTTTGGAGCTTGACTGCACTGAACACTGCAGGTAGCTTGACATAGTTTACAGGTTTGTCGTAACAACGTTATCCAATGAATTCTCGCAGCACGGCGTCAAGCCTGCCATGCACGCTTACGACAGATATTCTGATTGGTCACATTTAGGAGCTCCTCCACTCTAGCACTTATGGGTAGAAACGTACCACAAGTGTATGAACTGACCTCTAAATACACCTCAACCTGAGGAGATGAAGGGACGGTCTCTGGTATAGCGGGAACGGAATTGAGTCGATGTGGTCGAAACGTAACACAGTACAAAGACATCCCATGATACAGGGATTTACGACGTATAGTAGCTGCAGTCTCGTATTCCTCGTATTAAAGCAACAGATCAATGGACTTTCTTCTATCGTGCGAAATTTACTGTAAATAATTCAGCTCTCTTCTCGGACTTCTCACATTTATCAGCCCTATAAAGTCGTCAGACTGTGCGGTCGTCGGCTACACTAAGACCATACCCAAAGATATCATTGCAAGTCTTGTAAAGGATCAATTGCAGCTAGATATTAAATCATCCCAGTGTAGCTCAGGTCGATTGTCAACCTGCTCACAGTCTGCTGCAGAATGACGCAACTGCTTCCCTGGTATCTAGTTGAAGATGTTATATAATAGGTCTTGCGATGGAATAGGCCAGAAAAAAATTATTCGTTGTTAACCACGATCTTCCACGGGTCCTTTCGTTTTTCACAATTATTTGTCTGTTAATATCATTTCAGATCCGGCCGATAAGAACTTGAATTTAAAACAAGTTTTGTCTTAGGAATTAGGCTCTATCGTGAATATATGACTGGGATTTGGTCAGACGGTTATTATTTATTTCATTTTCTTATCTAACAATTTAAAATTTTACTTATACAGCGGCGCCTAGCATTTGGGTGTAAAGAAACTGGAGAAAGCCCGGGGGAAACCCATGACCCTCCGTAGAGGGCGGATCATACCATGTACGATCTGAGAGGAAGCCAGCATGAGCCGGGCTTGAACTCACATCAGTCACATTGGTAATAGGTTGATTACTGCCGGTTACGTTGCATTGTAATTGTACATCTAATTCAAGTAGTTTTTCCTTCTTTTTCTGGGCGAAAAACAAAATTACACATCACTCCTACAACAAGGATTTCCCATCTAGTTGCAATGGGTCCTTTGCATTTGTTTAATTCCTGGGGGAATTACCATGGCTGTCAACTTGGGGACATGCATTTCCAATCCAGAGTGCAGAATGTATTGTGTTACGCAGCCAGCGGTTTATTTGACAGAAGCGGATTGTATGGAGTGAACATACAGATGTCGTCAGCAGATAAATTTGAATCAGTTCCCAAAGAAGTTTTTAAGAGATGTTCTAAAAATGATTTAAACAATTCCACAACACTTAAATTCATCAGAATAAATAGCAAATAATATCGTCACTCCCTATAACCACACATTTAGTGACGCCATTTTACCACGTTGGCTAATTAGCGGTTAAAACTTAGGTGTACGTCATCTGGCATGAAAATTTTATGGAGAAAAATATTTTAATCTAACAAAAAAACTCAGATATCCCACGCAAGTTCTGCTACGATTTCGAACAGCCGCAGATATTTTGAGTTTGGCACCTTGTCAGGACGGACTTGTTGAGCACAGCACTGGCCTACAGACATCTTTTTTGTCTTTGTCTTCCCCAGCATCTGTGTCAGCATTCGCTGGCAGTAAACATCAAGACATGCACCGATGTTAATTGGAACAGATTGTTTTCTACTGATGTATGGAAGACATTGCCTTAACAATTCTGGCTTCACGAATGACAAATTATGTGGAGGTTTTTGTTGTCAGCTCCCGCAGACAAATTACTGCAGCCTTTTGTCCGACATGTAGATATTGTAACGCAGTAACGTTGTTCGACATCAATTTACACCTACTCTATCGTCGTTATATGAAAAAATGTTAATTACGACGTAAAACCCCAAACATACATACATACATACGTACGTACATACATACATTCATGCATTCATACATACATATATACACACATACATAAACACATACATAGACATATACATACACCTAACCTCCAAATGCTACATATTGCACCACAGCCAAATGCCACGTGAGACTTTCAAGGCTAGTTATTGGCCAATTCCTTAAGGGTGTGTACAATATGGTGTCAACAAAAAGATCTACAATGTCAAATTCCATCTTGTCGGCAAATAAAACTTTATTACATTTGTAAGTACTTTTCTGTGATACCCGTGCCTTATTGTTTTTGTTACGTGCATATAGAGTCAGACTTCTTGTTCGCTTTAGCGGAGATTGGCACAGTAACTCTTGCATTGCATTCCGTTCGGACGTCCGTGGATTAATTGCAGAGATTAAAGACTGTTTCGTGCTTTGATAAGTGACATTATTGTCTCTTCTCCATTTTGTCTATTGACCAAATGATACATCACAACACCTAAATGTTTACAAGGAATCAATCGTCTTGTTGCTTGCGTGGCAGGCAATTGGCGTTCGACAAGTGATATCACAGTCTGGGTCGACTGCAGCTTTAAAGGGAAAGATCTCGAAAATAATTAAGTTATGGCGAGTAGAAAGACCATTAAACCTGTATCTGAAAACACCTTCACTGATTTTTGTCAGATTTTTTTCACCAAATTAAATCTAGTCAAATGTTTTGAATGTATTTTGGGTAATATGAACCATATTGATAATGTGTATGAACCGTGACGTCACAAAACTTTTTGCACACCTTAATGTTCAGGTCTTAATAAAATTCTTGTGAACCGTACTCCTGCGACTCCTCCTTTGTGTAGAAAAGCGAATAAGATGTTTAAGTTCTGCTGTAGAGCCAGAGAAAGGTAGACGTGGCACATCTGTGTAGAAAAGCGAATAAGATGTTTAAGTTCTGCTGTAGAGCCAGAGAAAGGTAGACGTGGCACATCTGATGAACAGATCTGCTTACAACTTGGTTACCTTCGTCACGCTGCCTCACTCCTTTCACGCCGCCAGACGCCTGTCACGCCGTCTGGTCCTATTCACGCCGTTTGGTGAGGTTCACGCCGTCTTTTAAGGTTTAGGTTGTTCAAGGAAGGGCATGCTGATTTGATGCCGGCTAGGACGATAGTCATATGGTGCCCCAGGTAAAAGCCGCCTTTCCTTCTTATTTTTATTTATTTATTCGATTCTTCTGTAACGCCCAAGTCAAGAAGTTTTCATTTATACGATGGCGGTCAGTTCTATGTGTGAAGGAATCCGGAATGTCCTGAGTAAACCACCAACATTTGATTAGCTTTTGACAAGCCCTTCCCTCATTATAAGTAAAAGCGAAACAGAACAGTCGTTGGGCATGTGAAAACCGCCTTTATTGATATTAACAAGGTACTACGATGCATCAGATGACTCTGACGATTTACAATACGAAGTCACATTAAGGTACTGTGTTTGAAGTTTAACTACAGGTGATGGTAACAAGTGACCAGCATTTCACTGTTGAGGTATCGATGTATGAAAAAATACGTCACCATTCATGACAATGATTACTCGTGGTTAAAAAGAAGTTTGGAACATACGTCACAGAGAAAATAAATTTTCATGAGAAAATATATAACCGTACAGAATTCTCTTGCATGTCATCGTTACATAGTAAAAATACCTTCACGTGCCTTAATATTCATGACGCTGCTCCTGTAGAATGAATCTCACTTAACATCAGATTTACAAGGCCCCGAGGCCGTGGCGTCTCTTGTAGAAAAAGTCACTCTTGTTGCTCTTCCGACAACACTAATTTTTAAAACACAACCGGTTAATGTTTCATTCAGTACATAATATTTTGAATGTCTACGAATACTGTTTATCAATTTTCATCGTCTTCTAAAGTGTTGTACATGTATTCAATTCTGAAACTTTCAGACTGTTCATTTTTTAAATTTCAACTAGTGAAAATTGAAGAGAACACCATAAATTGCACGCAAATTTGTAAAAGCGAATATACCTTGTCACTTACGCCGAGAATAAATGAATATATAAATAACAGTAATAAATAGTAGGCTTTTATGATAACGTGGTTATCCTTATTGGAGGCGATGTTGTCGACAAATACAGTGTATCGTCATCTTTCGTATTTGATAATCACTGCTAAGTGTAAACACTTGCAAAAAATAATACATTATTCAACACGAATAAAATACACAACATTGCTCAACAAATGTTTAAAAAATAACACACATGGCGGACAAAACTTTTGCTGGCGGAAAAAGTTGACGCTAAACGATAAGGCCAAATAGTGATATACCTAATTAGAGGTTTTATTTCCGGGGGTATACAACATACGTAGCACAAGCACCTGTTTAAATCTTACCCATGATTAGTTCGTGTATGATTTTAATAAAAAATGTGGCCTGGCACGTTATGATGACAAAAGGATAATTGAGAAAGACGGGTGTTTTTGGTGATTTATGTCAGTCCCCCATGCACAATTTCACATTCAGTCGATGGGCATAGGTCTGTTATAAGGGAAGTTTGAAAACATTGTAGAAAAATATGACAAGGCCATATCAAACACATTTGCTCTGGTAGCATTAAAGGTAACGATCACATAAAGAAAGAGATCCCAGGAAGAAAGACTAATACAAAGTGTGTCTAAAAATACACTTACTCATGTTTTAAGCTTTTTCCCCCCCACTGAGTTAAATGCAATGAAATATTTGGATTATACGGTGAGTTTTGTGGACCCTATTGACGACGGCCACAAATGACGTCACAAAACGTTTCGTACACCTTTATGTTCACCTCTGAATAAAGTTCTTGTGAACCGCACTCCTTTAATCTGCGCCTGTGTTTGAAGATGATATTAAAGTTCTGTTTTATGGTCAGAGAAAAGTCGGCGTGACGTCATTGGCGACAGGTATTAAAACCCAACATATAATCAAAGCTTTTGACTGCCTTTAATTTGGTGAAAAAACAAAATCAGGTAGTACGGTATTTTCAGACACAGTTTTTGTATTGGTCTTTTTTACTCATTTGTTTGTTTAATTAATGTTTTATACGACGGCGGCCAGCATTATGGTGTGAGGAAACCGGACAGAGCCCGAGGGAAACCCACGACCATCCACAGGTTGCGGTTTCTTTCTCTTTTTTTTTTACTGTTTATTTATTTGACAGTTGTTTTACGCCGTCCTCAAGAAGGGAGGAAACCTGGCATAGCCCGGGGGAAACCCACGACAATCCTCAGGTTGTATGTTCATTTAAAGTTACCATTAGGCTTGATATCTGGGATATCAGGTCAACATCGCCAAAAAGTCCAAGGATCCTGTAACAACTCACTTCAGAGGTCTCCTAACCAATCAGGTTACATACCCCCCAACCAAGTAACATACAGATCAATCAACCAATCAGCCTTTATACCATCCAATCAATTATCATACAGACCACCCAGCCAGTCAGGTTACATACCATGGACCCAATCAGCATACAGGCCTCCCAGCCAGTCCGGATTTAGACCTGAAAGCCATTTGATGTACGACCTAGACCAGGATTTTCAAAGAGGACAGTATTTGACAGAATATCGTAACAAAATATCCTTGCCAGAACCTGTTGATTATGAAGATGACCAGCAATTATTTGTCCGCAAACCGAGGAGCAAATCTGTAACACCACCTGTATTTCGTCTGGAAGTCAAGGGGCTCCATGGAAACATGTCAAGTCTCTGATCAACAGTGCAAGCCACCTTATGTGTTGGATAGATGGGTGTGTAAAACAAGAGAACACCTTTTTCCCTTTATACTGGAATCGAGACCCGTCAAGGTAGACTTATCGCCCACAGGACAGCAAATCTATGCTAAGAACCTCTTACAGTGAGAACACTAGAAATGACTTCAGTTACTGGGTACCAGGAAAGCCTGCTCCTACAAAGTACACAGATTATTAAAAGATGCAAGTCCACAGTAATCAAGGGACTTTCAGCAATTAAGGTCACGACGCAAGATTGTGAATCATGTACACATGACACAATTTTTAAAATATCAAGAGAGCAATCTGTTTTAGGAGTTCTAAATTGGCCAGTATTACATGTAGTCGATATATGGCAGTTATAACAGTATTAGCCATGACCTTAATGGCCTTATACAACCCGAAAAGATCACGTTTTGCCAAGTATAATAGGTAGCCTATACTTGCACAAAGCCGTCTGAAAGTTTCCATCCCGTAAATGGCTGCCATGGCAACATAACGCCTACAATGATGGTTTCCAAGGTAATCAAGTGCACGCTAAAAGGGATTCGTGCAAACGGTCTGTGATCCACAAAGCCGTTGATGCGCTAAGTGTGCATTTTGCATGTTTACATGCATTTTGGAATGGTCATTTTGGATAAAAACGAACATACTTCACAATTGTTCCGTAGCTGATCAAAACTCAAAGTAACCAAAATCTGGGTATATCAACCTGTAAATGTAAGCCAAGATTCGCTACCATGTAATGCAATGACAGTAACTTTTTTTACAACATTGCTTTTACACCATCGCTATGTTACCCCATGGTCCCGACAACTACATGCTGTCATGCGCGAGACTCTCTATGCCTCATTCGCGTAAAGTGTTGGTCACACCGCAATCGACTGGCTTCTGGCCTACCTGCTCCCGGGCTCGAATTCAACTCTCGCTCGTTCAGTCGTAGTTTAAATCAGCCTGTATGTCAGCCGCCATGCGAAAGTAGCGCCTTAGCCCTGACATCCAGGCTTTTTCTCCCCATACAACAATCAAGACAAAAACACCTGGCGAACCTGTGTTCATAAACTTCGAGGCATGCCCATTTCAAACATGCAGCCCACGATATATTTATTTACTTATTTCATTGGTGTTTATGCCTTACTCAAGAATATTTCACTTCATTTCGGCTGTCAGCATAATTGTGGCAGGCAACTGCGTGTAGGCCCCGGGGGAAGCCCTCGATCATCTACAGGCTGCTGGAAGACCTTCCCACGCCGCAAGATATAAAGAACAAGCATCACGCCGTACCCAACAACGGCAACAAGAATGGACACTCCTCTAACTGTGCTGGCCGTAGCTGCTGCAAATAAGGATACATCGTCACAGCTCCTTTAGACCAACATCATATCGTCGTGACATCACATGATCGTCATGTCTTTGGACTTTCCAGACGCTTTCGTAATAACTTCTCGAAATTAACACCTCATCGCCGTTGACATTCAATCATGCTGAATTCGTCACTTTCTCCGACTCTTCAAGACTCTCCAAACAACCAAATAAAACGCTTTTTGAGGTTCTGTCCATCTAGATGCTCTCCGAGGAATATTTTCAAATGACATATAATCCGGAAGAATAAATGAATCTTGATGCAAAAACTTGATAAGTATATCTATGGCATTTGTGTAATTTCAGCTGTCTGGAAATCTTGAATTCAGATAGCCCGTCATGTTGGTCCAAATGGAATCAAGTATGTGCACCATTTTTGTGTCAAAGTGATCTTTAGCATGTCCCCCGTTGTCTGTCCGGTGAAACAACCCTTCGGAATTTTTCATCATGCAAGAGAAGTCTTTGTCACTCACGCGCACACCGAGGAATGTCAAAAGTTTGCGCATTTCCGCTGAAAGGTCCGACATGAGATTCTCGTAGCGGATCACGTGCAACTGTCCTTCAAATTGCAGCCAATCAAAGTTCATTTTTTGCCAGTCACGTGCTCGGGCGTATACGAACTCTCGCCACGCTATAAACAAAAAACAGAAGCATAAAACCATTTCAAATGTCTGTATTCAAGATTCAAAGATCGAAGGTCACTAGAAAGACTATGTTTATCACTGACTTACAATGGAAAAGATTTATGACGTTTACTCTATCACGTATGACTGGCGCTGAGCACCTGATTGCATCAGTTCAGATGTCGATTTCAACATTACACTGATCCATCGCCTCAAAGACACCAGACATGACACGAAATCCAGTCACGGGATACTGACACCAAACAGGTCACTAAACCCAAGCACATGATATCAACACCAGGCATGACACCAAATATAGTGAAGGCATACTGACGCAAACACGACATCAATTCCCGTCACAGGATACAACCACCAAACATGACATCAAACCAAATGACAGGGCATTGACACCAAAACTGACACCCAACTTTCATGCACGCGTGCGTAATCTCGAATGAAAAAGTATGAAACTTTTATAATTGTATAAAGATTTTGTCTCTTCAAACATGTTCTTTAACCATGTGACTTGGGACCTCCGCGGCTCAGTCAGTTAGCGCGCTATCGCAGCACAATAATCCGAAGCCTCCCACCAGTGCGGTCGCTGTGAGTTCAAGCTGGCTTCCTCTCCAGCCGTACGTGGAAAGGTCTGCCAGCAACCTGCGCATGGTCGTGGGTTTCCTCCTGGCTCTGCCCGGTTTCCTCCGACCATAATGCTGGCCGCCGTCGTATAAGTGAAATATTCTTGAGTATGGCGTAAAACACCAATCAAATAAATAAATAAATAAATAACCATGTGACTTATCCGGTCCGTATTGGTCACAGTTACCTCTGCCAAAGTTGCTTGCGGTGGCGTGACCTCGATGGCCTGCATGGCGTCGGTTGAACTCGGCAAGTAGTGCGCCATAAGGCTCCCTAATGATCAGCACGCACTTATCAAACTTGGCCCGTGCCTGGGGTCCCCATTCATGGGTCTTGACAGCTATCACAGACGTGTTGGCGACTCCCTCTCCGGGAAACCCGTACAGTTTTAAGGCATAATCGCGGTATACACTGCCAGTGGCGACACCTGTTAATATACAAACACCCTGTTTGAATTACAAGTTCAGGAGGTACACGTAAATTAAAACTATTTAGTTTACAATCACCTTCATATTTCCAGTTATATGCACAAGATGATTGGAATTAATTGATCAGAGGTATCAGGGTAAGGGTTAAAACATTAGGCCCGCAGAATAATGACGTCACATCCCAGACACGCATGCGTTGTAGTGAAGTTTTTGATAACATAACAGTCGGATATTACGGAAGTGGCAGAAGGGGGACAGCATCTACAAGGTTAGGTTTAACACTTCCTAATGTTATTTGGATTAATAATTCCGAAAGTGTAAAAAAACTGTAACACGTAATACGTAACACAATGATTCTTTGACAAAGTAATCTGACACTGTCTTATACTATGCAAGTTAACACTTTTACATGTTGAGTTCAGCATCATATATACATTATAAAAATCTTGTAATCTCAAATTATGTAACAATCATTACATGGCGTAAGTGGAATTGTCACTCACATTTTAAAGCATTTAATATATTTTATCACGTTAACACTTATACAGAAAATATTGACACTTTCGACGTTTAAAGAAATTTGCATTTTAAGAGAGTGGATTGAGAGCAGCCATATTGATTTTTGAGCGAACAGTCAAGAAGTGAGAGAGATGACAGCTTATTCGATTGCATGCATGTGAATAAAATCGACCGCTTCGCTTGATATTGTTCTACACTTTTTATACAGACACATACCCACGACGCAAAGCTAGTTTTGATCTCCTAGCAGCAAGACGTATAAGTTTGATGGCCATTGAAGATCACTTTTTGTAACCTGTTATTTTTGGGGTTTAGCTCCCCTTACGTTTGGCTAAAGCCGCAACGCCTTGTGAGTTACCCAACAAGTGTCCTACGTTAAGGGTATCGATTCAAACTGGCTATATGAACACTTACATTTACACTTTTCGCTGTATCGCGTGAAGTAGGACTATGGCTTATGGAAGTCGACAAAATTCATTGGCTCGCTAAGTATATGCCAGTGAGAGCTGCCACGAGAGGCCAAACAATAGGAAAATAAATTCTCAGCAAAATGTTCTGTGGGGGTTACCAAATCCGATAGCAATATCTGGAGGTGCAGAAACTTCGAACCGAAACTTTCGTGCAATTTTACTCTTAATGGCATATAAATACATCAGAACTGTTTGCTAAGCTCGCGTTACTAACGGCAGTTCGCCCGGGGAGGGAGGGGGGAACTATTTGTCCCTCGTCCGCCGATCATGATGGGACTAGTTCATCAAGCCAGCGTTTACCTTAGTTAATTAAGTCTGAGCAGACGAGCTTTTTCCGAAGAGGCTCACGCAGTTTTCCATACGATTACGATCAATAAGGGCCGATAGTCCCGCATTACGCAAAGCACTGCGCTTAGCACTATAGGGGCTTCCAGTTACATCTCGCTCTCGGCGCCGGCTGAGAGTTACGCAAACATTTCATGCATTATTCATTTGTGTTACGTTGCAACATGTCCGCGTTTCGCAAGTTTGCAGACCAAGTCCGCAAATGTTCTCAAATTAGAAAATTGTTTACTTTACTATTTCTATAGCCAGTTATATTCCCTGCGTTCACGAAGTTATTAATTTTGATCTGGGCGCCGAGCGCCCAAAATCTTTTTCGTTTAGAGTCAATAATCCGTTGACGTCTCGTTTTGGAGCCCAGCTCTCGTTGAATTGTCAGTTACTTTTTGTACGTCGTAAATGTATTCAGAACTTGTTGTGCGTTTAGTTACAGGACTGCCCTTGGGTAGCGCGTGATAATACGAGGTTTTTGTGGGACTTCTGCAGGTTTGTCAACTGAACCAGGCAATGTGCGAGCATTCCAAGTGGGCGCTGCTGTCATAGATCAACTTTCCGCTTCGCTTTAATGCACCTGTATATGATTTTAGAGCATCTTTCGGACACACTTTGGTTTGTGGATATAGTATATTTTTATAGGCGAATCCCACACGTTTAAATCTTTTTATAATTATTCTTAGTTGTCTGACGATATATTCAAGAATTTTTCGGGTATACAACGGCGGTTTCTTGTAGGAGTGACGAAAACCGCAGTCCACAAGGTAAATAACAAGTTCCCCCAGATATGACGTATAGACATGCACGCCATATTGTCAGAAGACAAGTAGTCTTCAACGAAGAATGGATGATGATGGCTCAATGCCAGGTGAGCGATATTTCAGCCATGTCCGGGCAAAACATCAACGAAGGAAAGAAGTCTTCAATGAAAACATGTGGTCGTCAACGAAGGCATTCAAAATGTTTTCATCGAAAACAAATGGATTTTAACGAAGACAAGTATCCTTTCACTTTATAATCATACACTGGAGCACTGCGGATCGCTTATTGTTACCAAATCTTGCAGGCTAAATGAGGCGATGAAAAAGAAACTGTATCTCTGTATACTTTTTTATTTTATTTTTATTTTACAGTACCTACAAACTTACCCAAACCAACGTCTTAAAGACACTGGTATAAGAAACACAGAGCAATTAAGTACACACGGCGCACAAGTCTTGATCACATTTAAACAACTCAAACCAGCGCATGCGCGTGGCAATCCACTACATACTGAGACTATATAGAAGCACTTTTAACGAATATAAACCGTTTCAATCCTCAATATAACAGCCTAAAAGGGCCCATCCTGCCCTCTCTCGTAACAGCAAGGCCAGTGGAAATTTAGCTACGTCCACCGATAACACTAGTGACAATGCACCACGGTTGCTTGTAAATAGGGTTCTATTTTTCCACCACTTTGATTTTCAATTAGCGAAGTGCTCGTTTGTACTATGAACCGGAGGCTGTATCGCCACTGTGAAAGCTGAATTCACAAACAACCGTTGTGTGTGTTTGATGGAAAGTCTCTTTATCGGCGAAGAGCTAGCGGGCTAATGGTGCTTGTATTAAATAATTGATAACACAGCATAATCAATCGGCTTTTCTCCAATGATCCCAGTATCAAAAACAAGACAGTCGATTAGCTATAATTAATGACTTGCCACTGGCCAATTAAACAAAGGTAAGACACTGTATTTGCCTTCAAGATTCGCCCCGCCCTCCCCCCCCCGAGTAAAAAGTGCATTTTCCGAATGAAATCATTTTCCACAGGGATATCATCCTACATTATAAACAAACCCCAAGGTATCTTTTTAAGATCAATAGAACTCTCAAAATCTGTCTAAGTGGGTTACTATATCATCGACAAAATTCTAGTTCAGAGTTGAGCTCTATAATGGCAGTGTTAGAACCAATCCACAGTGAAGGAGATTTTCCTTAGAACATGTTAAAACCAGTCAACAGTGGCTTTTCTAAGAGCATGTTAGAATTAGTCAACAGTGACAGTGGCTTTCCCCAGGGCATGTTAAAACCATTCCACAGTGACAGTGGCTTTCCTAAAAGCATGTTAAAGCCAGTCCAGTGTGACAGTGGCTTTCGTAAGAGCATGTTAAAGCCAGTCAACAGTGACAGTGGCTTTCGTAAGAGCACGTTAAAGCCAGTCAACAGTGACAGTGGCTTTCCTCAGAGCACGCTAAAACCATTTCACAGCGACAGTGGTTTTCCCCAGAGCATGTTAAAAACAGTCGGCAGCGACAGTGACTTTCCTAAGAGCATGTTAGAACCAGTCAACAGTGACAGTGGCTTTCCTAAGAGCATGTTACAACCAGTCCACAGTGACAGAGGCTTTCCCCAGAGCATGTTAAAACCACTGACAGTGGCTTTCCCCAGAGCATGTTAGAACCAGTCCACAGTGAAACAGGCTTTTCTCATGAGAGTGATAACATCCATATTCAGGACAAAGCTGAACACAAACGTGTTCTTTTTTGTCACACCAACAAAAAAGAAAACAAAAAGTAGTTAAAATTCAAACCTTGCATTCAATATATATGATGTATACAATAACCCAACAAATATATATCTAGAAGCGCAGGCAAAGTCATTGTCTACCCCGTGGGGGCTTTCTGTTCATATATATATATATGCTTACGGCCTATACACCGCTACTCACGGGACATTCAAACCCTGCAGTGCCCCGAGGGGGCGTTGCGGTCACGCGGTTCAGATGCTTGTTTCTGAACCGGTTAGGACACAGAGCTATTGAGTTATTCTCAGCCGCATACAGGGAACTTTTCCAGATTTTCCTGCATCCTGCTGATTTTATGAATCTTGTTGGTAATGGGCCATGGGCAGGGCGTGTAAATGCTCTTTGGGGGTCTCTCATGGAGCCAAGCGTCAAGTGCGACAATCGCATTCCACTCGTTAGACATGAAGTGGTGTTCCAAGTCTATGAAATTCGTTAGAGAACAATAAGGGGAGTTTCGAGTTCGAACACTTTTGTCGCAAAAGGTAAAAAGAGTCCAACTCTATCTTACTTGTGACTTGTCAAAAATATCAGGCAATTTTGTTTTTACTTTAATTTACATGTCTCAACATGTTTAGGAGATATACAAACTACCTTTGATTCATTCAGGTGCTCCCTCAGTTAAAAAAAATTGCAGTCCCTCAATTTTCTCCATCCTTCGTCTAGTCTAAATAAAACTTTTTGTGACACTTTTCTGACTCACCCATGCTATAGAAAAGTAATCAGTACTGGTTGCCTAACATTTTTGACATGTCACATGGTAAAGTAGGACTTTTCTTACCTTTAGCGATAAACAAGTTCGCACTCGAAACTTCCCTATTGCCTGGACACATGGCATGTACATTGTGCTAAGGATCTGTGCGTGAAAATGTTTGCGTCACTAGTGGAAAAGTTTGTTAGCTACTTGCCAAATACTGGTGGTTTACTCCCGGCACTCCTGTTTAGACCATTCTTAACACTGACCTCCGCCGTGTTATTGAGATATTCTTGGTTATGCTGCAGTGTTAATCAAACAACTTTCAATCAACTTAAATGAAATTCTGCACCATTTTCCCTTGTTCAAAATGAATAGCGCTAAAACAATAGCTGGATCATTAACTAAAAGGTAACCCTGCTAAATGATTAGGCTTAATCTATTCTATCCAATCGACTCGAAAAGGTACAATTATGGATTACCCACTCTGTAAATGGATCAATTTGACCGAAATGGAATTAGCAAAATAACAAAAAATAAAAAATTAATTCTTTAATCTGAAATGCACTTCCTAATTTTTTTCTTTCCATTTTCTTTGCAGTTGTTAGTTATTGTGTAATTTAAAAAATCAATTGAATTGTATTGTAATTGAATTGTAAATCAATTGACCGATACCTCCCTCGCAGTATGTAACAGAGCCATATGAGATTCTCTTCCAGAAAACTGGGGAAATGCCTTAATTCCGCTATACTATGGCCTAATTCATTAGTTGCGACATGTCGTATGCGACAGAATGTCTGAATTTAAACCCGTTGTGGAGATGCAACAGAAAAAATGATAGGCCAAATCCAAGTCCACGTCCTGAGCATGTGCGCAAATATTTACTTCAATAATTTTTCGGTTCATTACGGTAAATATATGACGTGTTCAGGTGTGCAGGCGCATAAAAGGCAAATTGACAGCTAAAGATTCACCAGAGTCAATCAATTTGGCAAAAGTAGTATGAATTTTAGGAACATATTGAAATTGCGCTCTTTCATATTCAAAGCCGCGACAGCATAACAGAGCATGCGCACTTCGAGTATAACGAAGGAACACGATGTTCTTGTTTAATGTGAGCTCTCGTTGGTATCGCCATAACCTTACGCTGAGAAGAGTGTGTCACTCACTATTGCTAATATAAAGATAGTAAGCAATGCCGATTACCAGAGTCGGAAAATAATAATTATGTCAACCTTGGATATCGTTACGATGGCTTTCCTCTTTACGTGTCGGAATCAATGCTGCCCATGGCATGCTAATCGCCAGTGCCCACGGCATTGATTCTTGCATCGTCAAGAAACCGCCTTCTTCACAGA
The DNA here is from genome assembly GCA_016165875.1 of Acanthopleura granulata. Taxonomy (NCBI): domain Eukaryota; kingdom Metazoa; phylum Mollusca; class Polyplacophora; order Chitonida; family Chitonidae; genus Acanthopleura; species Acanthopleura granulata. The sequence goes on along the minus strand of JABBOT010000009.1, from coordinate 18,414,913 downwards.
CAACGGATTTTCCGAATAGCAAAGACTAACTGTTGCAGGGCAGGATACACCATTGATTGCCTCACGCATGTTAAATCTGATCATTCATGTAACAAAATCCGAACGTGACTTCTTAATATATCTTCTCCCAGTAAGAAAAAAAAACAGGCAGCCGTTTGTGGTTTTTGGCAAACTGTTGCGAGTTAACCATTTCTGTCCATCTTACGTGACCCTCAGAAATATATATTTGAATCGGACCAAACGAAGAAGCTTAGAATATTGGCGACATTAATAATATAAAAAGGCTAAAATATTTTGTTACCAAAGAATGAATTTGGTCATAACATGGAACTTCAGTTTATTCCATGCTCACATAGCAGATGAATATAGACTGCTGACTCGAATACAGCTCTTAATTTTTGGTTACGATAAGCATTTAATTAAATAATTTATTTACTTGATTGATGTTTAAGGGCATACCAAAGAATCTTTTCTTATAAGACTGCGGTCAGTTTTAACCATAGTGCACGGCGTAAACCGCCAACCTTTGGCAAGTTACTGAGGAACGTCTCTACGTGTGGAACATAAACATGCACACGGAGCGTTAGACAGCACAAACGGTCACACGAGCTCAGAACGTCATCAAAGCCATACGAACGGTGAGAGCAGAAAGTTGTACAAATTCTCTGGCCAAGGCCGGCATTAAACAAGCGTCTAATGTGCCGTTGCGATTGAACGACAAAGCACCTTTAACCACTTGTCGACTGCCCGCGCCCAGGAGCGGAAGGTTTCTCAGGTACCTTGGCGAAGGGAGGTAATCGACTCCTTTTATCGCTTGGGCAACCTGGAATCTTTTGTGACAACAGCTGATCGTTTACGAGCGACATTTGATCTTGGGTTGATTTATAGCCCACTTCACAGATGCGCATTTGATCCCACTACATAATCATTGTGTAGGGACCAAGTGTCTCTCATCTCTTAAAAATGAACGCAAAACGCAATAAAACAAATCACTACAAATTACTACACATACAAAAGTGAAATTCCACTCAATGGGCGACTCTGACGGGCTACGTAAAAGGGTCCAAACACATCGCTCCCTGTTGGGACTCTGAGGTGTTGTGTATTACCTAAGGGTTGAATTTATTTATTTATTTAATTGGTGTTCTGCGCCGTACTCAAGAATATTTCACTTAAACGACGGGGACCAGCAATATAATGGGAGGAAATCCAATGGCTGAATGAGGACATATGTAACAAGAAGTGTGAAATATTACAGGGGTGATCAAAGGAGAACTTAGCTTCGGACCGCTTTGTGAAATGTGGGAAGGAGTTTTACGAGATTCCCATTGACAGAATAATCTGCTTTCTGAGTTATGAGAGAAAATCTTACATTATTGCTACAAACTGTTATCTGATATATATAACACAATTGTTCTGTTCCAACAGAATTTTTGTTGGTGTTTAACATGGTATTACGTTGTCTGTAACACACAATATCATGGGGCAGTATCATAATCTAGTCTAGCATCACTCAGAGAGCATATATGTTATTATGTTAAATTTAACAGATTGGTTTTTTCTTACAGTGTAAGGTGAGCTCGCCTTTACACAAGGCAAAATGGTAAAGTCTTAACTTCCAAAAATAAGACCTGAACTGAGACATTGTCCGCACTCAAGAATATTTCACTTATACGAAGGCGGCCAGCATTATGGTGGGAGGAAACTCCAGCAAGAGCCCGGGGAAAACCAACGGTCATCCGCACGTTGCTGGCGATCCTTTCCACGAACGACTGGAGGTGAAGGCAGCATGGGCTGGGCTTCAACTCACAGCGACCGCACTGGTGAGAGGCTTCTGAGTCATTACGCTGCACTAGCGCGCTAAACACCTCGAAGGGCCCGCCATGCATAGTGTATTCGGAGTTACGTTTATATTGACACGTGGTTGCTTACAGGAAGGATTTGTAAATATCGTGTTATTCCATTACTCTCGACCATGCAATATATTTCTGCTGTTATTTGCCCAACGGTATACGCTAAGATTTATATATAAACTTGCAATGCCTTCGTGTCAGGAAACGTTAGAGACAAAAGGCATGAATCAGTTACACAACCTATTTCCGTTCTACTATATAAACCCACAATAAGACAGGCAATGTATCGTTATCTCTGTTACGTTATGTTAGCTATATATTATACACTCGGACCGGGGGCACAATACAGTACCTCGTTAATCCGTCTACATGATACAAAATATAACAGACTGCTGTCGAGGGGATCTGTACACGGGGCGAATCAACGAGAAGGGACAACAATATTTTATTATGCATCATCGTAACATAAAAGACGACATCAGTCATGAACCAGGGCGTTGGCAGCAGTACACATCATACTGCAGACGATGGACAGAGAATCATTAGGGTGGTACATATACATTAATTAGAAATTTCGAATTACCGAGCACATCACAATGCTGCTGAACTGGTATATCAACATCAACCGCATCAATTCCAGCCGGCTGCCTTTACGATAAATGGCATCACTGTATTAACGGTTTCAGGCACGAAATCCTTTGTTTGTCCTTCGTGGCACAGTTGATTATCGGGAAACTGCACGCGCGCGATCAGAGATAAGGGGTATGGGGGTATACCATTCGTCAATGACACTACATCCATACCATAGGTTATAGGTAATAGGTTTTAGCCATCAAGTGCTAAAACAAAGGTTAATATCGACTGTGATAATGAATGATCAAATCAGTTCACCTTTCATGAGTAATTGTTCTTGTCTGTTCTCGAAGAAGTTACAGATCAATAACTGGTGGAATGATTGGACACAATGTCGCTTTTCTGTCAAGATGATGTCTCCTTAATGAGGCACCTTTTCCTGCACATTCGCGACTCGGACCCAAGACGGACTGACTATTGTTGTGTTGTAATCCGCGAGAACTGTATGTACATTACCAAAACGTCATCGCAAAGGCAGGTCATCGAAAGGACAACAGATTAGATAGTTTAGGCCCGAGTTCCCGCTTTAAAGTTTTCCCCACTTATTGTGTACATATGTTTTATATGATGACATTGCAGGATTCTGGGTAATTCTAGACTAGTGACGTTTAATACATTGCACTTGACATCCCTTCAATTTCTTTTCACTTAATTCTGCTTAAGCGTTAGTGCGAGGGGTGTGAAAGTTGTTACTTTTTAAAACTTAAATGAACAATTAGAATAAAGCCCTAACAGAGGTAAATTGCAGGAGATTTCATCAGTAAGGTGTGAGCATTCGCCAACTATCACATTCTCGTCGCTGCTCTGATTTCACTGTCTATACTGTATTCTCTTATATTCCATTGTGGCCGGATAAGGCGACCGTCATATTTTTAGTACTGTGTAGTACTTATATATCGTTGTTTAGCTCTACCAGTTCTAGGGTTAGCGAATGACTGACCGACCCGTTGCCAGCCAAGTACATGTCTGTACAAAAGCAAATCTCGAGGCCTGGCCCCCCTTTATATTTTTTTCAAGTAATTGTTTGTTAAATTGGACGACAATACACCGTTTTGAACAGGTTATTTTAGACTGGTAACATGGGATATATTACAATCAACATTATTGTCCCTTTCTTATTTTATTCTGCTTTGCCATGGTTCTAGGTGAGTGGGAGGGGGAGTGTATAAGTTACCACGATTAAAGGATCGATGAAAAGGTTTGTTTTTATATCTTCACATGCAGCTTACGATGGGTAATAGCATTTACAAAAAAATTCTCAACCTTCTTTTTTTGGTGGGGGGGGGGGGATAAACATGGGTTTAAGGTATAGTTTTCCACGTGAATGGTTAGAATAAAACCCTGAAAGTCAGGTAAATTGGCAAGAATCTAGGTGCTCAAACCGACATTCGTATACCAGAAGTCAACAAAAACGTGCGTTCCAGGCCAACAATAGCAAGAGCAGTTTTCAAAACAACTGAACCTTTAACGCGAACCACTAAAAAGCTAAACGGGTTCGTGCAAAGAGAAGCAGTCAACTCATTTGAAAGACGATGAAAAGAATTGCATACACGCCATGTTGGTAGGATTAGTGGACAACAAATGACGTTTGTCGAACATATGACTGGGCCGTTGTCGACGGTTTATTGTCACGACGGCCCTCATAAACAATAAAAGCATGGTTCATTATTCGACAGAAGAAATATTAAGGACATCACCAGGATTAATTCAATCCTAAATGGCTATAACAAAGACACACTCAGAACAGTATCAGGTGTAAACTGATGGCATATTTGAGGTACGAAGAACCGAAAGAACAGCTGATTGAAAATGTGATAAATGCTTTGACCTCAGCGAAGCACGCAGAAGACCACTTGTACCTCGGATCGACAGATGATGGTGCCAACTGATCTGACAGCGTACGGCCACCGCCTTGACGAATCAGGACAGCGCCGCCTGTTGGATGTATACCGGGGGCATTTGAGGCATCTGCTGTCTTGAACATTCTCACTTCCGGGAGATGCGGGAGTGGCACAGTCGAGGCCTTGGGAAGACAGCTCCCGCCGGAAGAACGGGTTTCGGTGTGAACTGGGACAGGAAATTTGTAACAAGTATGGAGGTAGGACTGAGTGGGCGAAACAGAGAAACAGAGGATACACAGGTTTACACTTGACAGAATAATAAAAAACTGCCATCTTAGCAAAAAGTCAAGAGATTGAAAACGATGATTCCCTGTCTATGGTTAGGAGATGTGCCGCAGATAACTGAGTAGACAATTTTTCTCCGTTAGTATACATGGTAATGATTTCCAGCAGACAAGTTTTTCTGATAGACATAAAGAATTCAAATAGAATACATCATTCGAAGGTTATGATCACTTCTTTAACTGCCTGCTGTTTTTAAAAGCATACATCCACAGAAATACCTCCCTCGAACACACCTCTCCTAAAACACCTCTCTCTAAAAAGACAATTTCTCCAAATACATAGCTGTCTAAGATACCTCCTTCAATGACACCTCTCTTCAAAAGCAACTACCCTAAGTAAGTTGTGAATAGATAATAACGCCACCACGGTAAATACGAAGAAGAGAGAGACGAAAAGTCATTCTTCGGAATGGAACACACATATTAGATATAGGGCCACTTTTCCATCTGTCAACGTTGCTCCACTATTCACTGAGTCATACAAAGGCCTTTGTCCATGGATAGTGATTTCATTAATCCGCCGAGACCATTTCATGCGTCTTTTCGTCATCAGTTTAAATCACTGACTGTTTCCTTTTGCAAAGGAGTTCATCCAGATTGCTTATTTTATACAGCCCTCAGCTGTACTTTCTCAGCTCTTTTTTCTGCAGTTTTGTTGAACTTGATTTTATAAAACTGGTCTTGCGATTATTGACATGCGTCGCAGGTTTTAGTTGACGACTGGTATAAGAATGTCCGTTCCGACGCCCAGGTTCTTTAAAATGTGATCACATCACAGTGGGTTTTAGTAGTTCTATGTCAGTGACGTCTAAGAAGTCGCTACTAACGTCAATGCATTTTCGTTTACTTCATTCTGTGGCGTGTAAGCTGTAACTAGTCAAACAGCTTGGACAATACACGTTTCAGCTGCGAAAGACATGAAAGAGTGTTGTACTTTTACAACATATTGCTTATGCACAACTACACATGAACAAATATGTTGTTTTGAAAACTGGTCTAGCGTTTATTGTCTCGGAACGCTCATTTTGGTTGACGGCTGGTTTGCGAATGTCCGTTCCGGCGGCGAAAGATTCCTAGTCCCTGGCTCTATAATAATGGCAATATATTAGATTAGCGGGAAGTCAGGAACCTCGAAAAGAGGCTGGCTGATTGTCATGATTTACACGGCCGTGACAAGGCTTTCAGTACGTCTCCCAGCACCCTGGCCTACAACTGGGCCATAGTAGGCAGAAATATGATAAGACGCCGCCATCTTTCGTCCAAATTTTGTGATAATTGTTTTACATCTAGACCACTATTCATAGCCCTTATAGCAGTCGCGTTATATGTATACACGATCACACAGTCTTTTAGATAAAATGTCCTTGTACGCTATTCTTTTTGATTTCTTTAAGTTTCGATGCCAAAAAAAAAACTGAAACAAAATGTATTTTCTGAAAACATTACTACGGACCCTGCAAAGACATTTCCCTCGAAGACATTTCTCTTAAAGACAATGGCCACAAGGACACCGCCTCAAGGACACTTCCCTTAAAGACCCTTCCCTCAAAGACATTTCCACAAAGACATCGCCCTCAAAACATTTGCCTCAAATACTGTCTCTGTCCAAATATACCCCCCTCCGAAGGCACCTCCCTCAAAGAGACCTCTCCTCAAAGAGACCTTCAATGACACCCACTTCAAAGGCATCTCCAAAAACTATGAGTCTCGATATGCCTCCGTCCAAAATACGCTTCTCTCTAAAGATGCCTTCAAAGACAAATATACCTCCTTTAAGACACCAATATCTCAAGAATCCACCATCATAGCCAGCTCTTTCTAGAACACCTTTCCCCGAGTTTACAGGCTGGTTAATGCTTAGTTCAGAATTATAGTACATAATGCCATCTGGACAGAAAGAGAAGAGAAGAGTCGAAGAAGAGACCTTTCGGGAAATCAAGCAACGGGTGTAAATATAGCGCTAATTGCCCAACTGCGAACATTGTACCACTGTCCATTCGGCCATCCAGTGACCATTGTCTCTGAGTTTCTGACGGTGTGATAATGGTAATATATTAGATTAACCGGAGTGGGATGGCGTGAAGGGAGGTCATGATTCACCAGCGTGCTGGCAAGGCTTTTAGCATGTCCCCAGCGTGCTGGCCTACAATTGAGCCATGACAGGCAGATCCGGGCCACGACGCCGTCATGTTTAATCCAGTTCTCACGAGAGTTATCTTGCATCTCCAATGCTCAAAAACAGCGTAAGAGACTATAACATAGTGAGTAAAACCAGAGCAGCGACGACAGTGTGAAAGTATGGCAAACGGTCACACGGAAAAGCTGAAATCGGGGCTCTCCTCACTGTAGCTCAGTTACGGTTTTATTCCGTTTAAATTCTTAAGTAACAGCAGCGTATACCATTCTCCCCTCCCCCTCCCCTTTCAGCACTTTTCCATATCCAGCTCCATCGCCATTCTTAACTCAGCAATGGACGTATTCATAATCATACATTATTTTCTATAAAAATAGACCCTGCAATTAACTCAACGTCCAATTACGAAACATTACAGTAATTTGATATACATATGTGTAGATGTAGGTATTATTTGTTTATATGTAAGTTCTGATGCCAATATTTGAAATGGATATAGTTTCCTTCCCGGACATTGTTACATAGAACATTACATTTAACATCACTACAATGTTTTCTTGCCTACTTTTACTTAAGCCATGCGGGGGGTGGGGGTGGGGGGTGTTAGTTGTTACTTCGTACATACATTCCTGAACTGCTACAATAAAACCCTAACTTAGGTATATTGACAAAAGGCCGGATTTCACAGGTTACCAGTGGCCATTTACCACGCTCTCGTCGCTGCTCAGTTGTGTTCTGTATGTTGTAGTGTTTTATATCAGTATCATCACTTTAGTATCTGAGTAACCCGGTGTCTGTATATCGGAAACGTTCAGATGGAATACGTTGCTGGTTAGGCTTCTATATCGGCAGTAACTCTTACGTCAGCACTGCGGTATCCCTGTTTTCACTTGCAATTTAATTCCTTTGCTATGTGCCATTTCCGCTCGTACGTGTCATTTCCTTTGGTACGTGCCATTTCCGCTGGTGCGTGTCAGTTCCTTTGGTACGTACCATTTCCACTTGTGCACGTCAATTCCGTTGGGACGTACCATTTGCGTTTTTACGTGTCATGTCCGTTTAAAAAATGGCAATTACCTTGTACCTTACAGCCATCTTTCAAGGCTGTATTGCGGATGGAATTGTCAGGAATGGACAACGTCAGCGTTTTGTCGAGTTGTCACATATAAAGCGTTAGAATGAAGAAAGACGAAACTAATACACGAAAAACCTTTCACTCCGTTGAAAAAATGTTTCTGTGGATAATACTAGAGATCGCTTCATGTACATAATCAGCAAGAATTAGAGTCTCAATAATCTGCAAACCCGAGCCTACAGAGCATCTAAATTCAGTCATTCACCGTGTCTTGTCGTTTTTCTGGCATTACAAATTCAGGTAGATCTCCGACAACTATAGCTGCCACTTTTTTTAATTTCAATCTCGCGAGGAAATTGACACGTGATTATCTATCTTACTCCTTCCCTGAACTTGCTTCCGGCATTTGATTGTGAGCAATTATCCATAATTTAGCTGAGGGGAGAGCGCAAATAGACCAGCCTTCATACTTTTTTGCCAATGGCATCTCCACCTTAAGTATCGCGGTTGATGCTGTACAGTTGATGTTGATGTGATAGCGCACGGTCATAGCGGCGTGGTTTTTGCGTTACAGTTATAGCGTCGCTATTTTTCATACTACAACAACAGTTCATTTTTGATTGTACAGTTCTGTAGCGGTACATGTAGCGGTACTCTTGTGCAATTCCTTTCAAACATTAGAAAGTTATTTGATCTATTTCCAAAACAAATTTTACTTAGATTAAATTTTACAGTAATATTCTTAACCTGTTTTCCAACATTTTGCCACAATGTCTGTCTATATTGAAAATATAATACAAATACAATGCAAATATAATACTAACTGGGCAAAGATGATAAAACATCAGAAACAAAATATAAAAGTCCCTGCCTGGGGTTACGTTTTATAATAGAACTTCATACTGCTCAAACCAAGGCTGAATGCGAAGTGTGCATCGGTAGGCAAATTGTCTTCATGAAATGAAGTTCATACGGTTAATGAGACAGATATGTCGTCACGATTTAATTCAACACGGATGTTGACGATATAGGGTTCCAATTCAAGAAGCAAAACTTCACCACATTTATTCCTGAATTTATTTATTCATTTCATGATACTTTAACGCCGCATTCAAGATTGCTTTGCTAATTAACAATAAGCAATGAGGTGTATCGGGGAAAAGTGGAGCACCCTCAACTAAAGCAACCGCCCTTTGACACCGACTTCTACCTTCATGCTATTTAGTGTATAGGACCATTCCTTCAAATTAAGATATTATATATACAAAAGACTAAAGCATACCGAGAGCAGAACCAAGACAGCGACAGTCGTGTGATAGTTGGCAAATGGCCACACTTTACAGGTGAATTCCGGCCAAGTCTAACTTCACGTGAATTAGACACTGTTTCCATGGCCAAAATGTAAACGCAGTGTTTGACAAAAACGTTATAACTGGTCTTATGGTAAAGATCTCTGGCCCTTGTTCCATAAAGCAGTCGCAGACTACGTTCACTGTGACTACCATGACAGCCCATGTTAAAGAGATAGGTAGCAAAGGTAGTTACAATCAACTTAGTCTACGACTGTTTTGTGGAATAGTGACCAGTGCTAATTCCGCATACGAAAATAACAAAATACTACTCCATATAATAATTACAATCAGTGAAATAACTTTCAATCTTAGTATATTTTTAAACAACGTCTGTAGCGTCAGTCAGTTATACTTAACTTGAAAAATGGAAAATTTTGCCTAAACACGCCTATAATGTTTTTATTTATTGGATTGTTGTTTTACGTCGTATTTAAGAATATTTCACCTCTACCACAGTGGCTAGAATTATGGCGGGAGAAAACCGGACAGAGCCCGGGGGAAACCCACGACCATCCGCAGGTTGCTGGTGAAAATTCCCACGTACGGCCATAGAGAAAGTCAGCATGAGCTGGACTTGAACTCACAGCGACCGCATTGGTGAGAGGCACGGGGTCATACGCCTATAATGTAGCATGGCGTCTTCACACAAATGCACCGAATAGGCGGGCTGATAGCAAATTCAGCATTTCTCTTCGACACACAAAGAACAACTACTTGTAATTATGACTATAGTAAAATTGGGCTTTTTCCTCAATTCTCCCCAACTGTATTTTTCTGTTTGAGTTACAAACTGTTCATGTAAATGAACGTTAGCGCTTTATTAACTTTCACGAATTAGCTACATTCATAGAATAATTGATGGTGGATATGTCATTGTTTTTTCTTTTCCTTTCTAAAAAAGGAAAGTCTGCAAATAAAAAAACATTACTAAAACAAATACTTAAAAGGAATTCCTTCTGACGTAAACATTCATTGACAAAGAAAAAAAACATGAAAGAACAAGCGTTTGTGCTTTGAAACAAACAAGAGAAAATAATTCCCAAAAAAGCGAAGTGAGGAATTTCAGAGCTCCTTGACAAGCTAATATTAATCTGCTCGAAGCACAGCTTACGCATGCAAACAAGTCGACATGCTCGCGGCACTGGATAATATACATGTGCTAGCCGGTCAGCGAAAGAGACTTTGCTCATTTAGATGAAATTATAACAGGTAGCCTTAGCTTTGAGTGAAAACTGGAGTGGAGGGGAGGGATTTCTATAGATCAAACAAAACTCGTAATTACCGATTTTTTTTCTTCTGAGCTATGAAAATAGCCTTTTGCATGCAAGAGTTCGCTGTTTTACCTCGTTCACTACACGCGCTAATCAAAGCTGTTCATCCGGCCGTAAATAATAAGAGATTTTTTTATCTCCTTAATATGAGGCACGAATGTAAAAGAAGGATGAAAACAAAAGCTGTTTTAATAAATCATTTTCTTCTTTAATATGAATGCCATTTAACGGTTACACAGACCTACCCTGTGACTAAGAGTGGAGTACATACAGCAGCTCTTATTTTAAGACGCATATATGCCAAACATGACAATAACAGCTTTGATATGCATACACCGATGGGTTGTTACATAGGCAATTATGACCTGAACATCTCTTTACCACAGATTTCCACATGTGTATACGTTTACTTTTTGCACTATTTTCAAATAATTTGGCTACTTAATTCATAAATTAATTAACACAGCGCATTCAATGCAACAACGTTATTCTTGCGTTCTGTCGCGCCGCTTAAATCTGACCATATCGACCCGAATCTGCTTAAAGTTTAAACCAGGAACGCCTTCAAAATTGCCAACATCAATGTACTGTTTTACCTAATTCTACTGTCACCATTGTACTAGGGGATGTATAAGTTGCTACCATTCAAGAATTTCCAAGAATAAACCCACATTAAACTCCTAAATGAGGTAAATTGACCATACAGAGGCCGGGTTTTTATCGGTTAAGTGAGACCACTTGTTCAATATCGCCGTCGACGCTGTATAGTTTTACTCTCGACCCATGCATTTTTTATTTATGTACTCAAGCTCCTCGTATAAGACATATAGCGTGTAAGGATTAACAATTGGTGCTCTGACATAGTGGTTGTGAAGAATCATTTGGCCATCGTTGCCTTATTCACCTAAGGATCTCCTCTCGCCGCAGTCATCACTCCGACCAATGAGGTTCGATTTTGCCGCTTTAAAAGGACAGACAACACTAGACCAAATGTATACATGTATCGATAAAGAATTCCATTCAGAGTAAAAAAAAACCTGGCTTTTTGTTTTTGCGATGTAGGATAACTTAGATATCGCAGTTCAACGTTAGGAAAATACGCCCTCGTAGGGCAAATCGAACTGACCGCCATGTTCTCAATTTTAAGCAATCAATGGCGACATATTTCTACCACGCGAAAGGGCATCTGCTTCCGATGTGAAGTTCACTATTCTGCCATATAGCAGTAGTATTAGATCAGTTGTTTTCCACCTGATCACGAGACAATTCCTATGTAGTTTAAAGCTATTTTCAGCGAGAAAGTGGTAGTGGAATACGTCTGGGGTTATTTCCCAACGTCTCAACCAGGTGACAACAATGCCTGTCCTTCGATTGTAATAATAAAGGGGACCGTACTTTGCATACAAAGGCATGTCTCGCCTCTAAAACTGAAGACCGTAGGGTACGGATGACGCGACATCATGTTTTCGGTTTCTCTAAAATGGCTTATCCCATGGCCTGCGCGCCGGTTTACTCCACCCATTAACGCACATGGACGCCGTCCGAGAAGTGAAACAGTTGATTATGGCGTTAAAATTACCAAATATAAATAGCATACAGCTGATATGCCAGAGACAGAGCCGGATTTGAATGCCTTAATAGCGATGAGAAAAATGTTACTGTGGCACATGTATATCTAGAGATAAAAATGTGTATGTAGCTGATTTGCACTTTATATCTACAATGTCAAAAACTCTCCTTGAAAACCAATGATGGTTTGTCAGCTGGAGGTTATTTAAGACATGTGGGCCTATATATGTATTTATTAGACCTTTCCTTTGGAAGAGGTCTTTCTAGATGTTATGGAAAATGGAGATTATCAAAAAGAAGGTTTGGATTTGTGAATGTAATACAGGAAAGTGGTTTTAGTAACAGCATTTTCGAAATCTGTGATATCTGGGATTCTGGTTGTTGCACAGACTGTTCGAATTTGGCTGAAACTATTTCAAGTTTCAAAGCATGGGTCCCACAGTTAGCAGAAGCGCTACTAATAACAATCGTTTTAACGCTCGTCATGCAGATCCCAGAATCACAACAATTCCTTACACTTAAGTCACACTGTGTCGTATAAGTTGAAAACCCTTTAGTGGGCCAAAAGATTGATGTACCATTCGAATTTGAATCCTAATATTTAGAATTTTCTTTTACTTTTATGAAAAACTGACAATTTGCGTTGAAGTTCAAATATAACTTCATGAAAAATACCTGAGGTTAAGACTTATGTTGCGCTTATTGACACGGAACGCCAATTTTGGTTGACGTCTACGTTTACGACAGCTTTCTGATCTTAGGACCAGGTAGCTCAGGTGTTGCTTGAGACCAGATGATACAGGGTGTACAACTGACCATTTGCCAGCTGTCACATTATCATTGCTCAGCAGTCTACTGTTTTACAAACTGACCAGCACCGATTGTTATAATTCTGGTGTATCCAACAGGAGATCTCATGTTCCACTATGACTAAGGAGTAATAACGATTTCCATTCTTTGCCGCCCGCCCACATATACACCGAGAGGCGGGGATATTATTTCCGGATGAATATACTCATGTTGGTCAGATGAGGCATGCCTATACCGTCTTGCTTATTGCATCAACCTGTTGCCTTTATAAACATCTGCAACCAAACTAAGACTGGGATAGCTTTTATAGTTTGTATTCGAGCTGGAAATTATTTACAGACTTCGTGTTTGACATTTGAAGTAGATATCAGGTTATAAAATATCGACTACACATTCCAGGAAATCAATGAAAAGTGCTGACAGTTTTCCCTTACATGCTATCAGCTTTATTTACCATTTACTTATTTTTTTTATTACCTATTCCTTGGGGAGCTTGCGTTTTTTGGAAATGGGTCTCGCGATTTTGGACTTGGAACATCTCTTTTACGGTTTACGACTGGTAAAAGAATGTTGGACTTCACACTTGTGCGAAAATTTCCCAAGTATCACGCTGTTATCGTTGCTTCAGTTTTACTGTCCGTGCTGATCAATACGTTTACCAACTGACCAACAGCAGCCGTATAACTGTGAACTATTCCGGTATGTCCGACAATTGACCTTACGTCCACTGGAGAATAATAATAACTATTTCCGTTCGTCGTGTGGCTCTCATATATGCCGACGTGGTTATTATTGCAGATCGCCTACACGTGGGTTGGTCACTGGCTAGTGTTCTACCGTTTGGTTCTTCACACGGACCCACATACAGTCAGTGTAAACGTACCTCAACCGCCTGCAAGACGTCCGCCTTAAAGCTTAAACATTACATGTACAGTTCTACAAGCCCTTCCACACGCCATCACAGAGCTATTAATAGAAATGCTGCCAACGGACCACAAATATATGGGAGCAATATTAAGACTGTATTATATCGGGGCGTGGGATGTAATGCAAAACTGCTAGTGTCTGTGGAGCAGAATGAAAGCATACTGGGGTGAAAAATCTACCGGTAGTATGTTACACATGTGGCCAGTCAGGTAGACCTATAAATATACCTATTTGTACAGATAGATAAATGGCCATCATCTATATAGGTGCACGCATGGATAACACCATAGCTTCCACTTCATTAGACAGGGGTATGAGCATTTGGACACATTGCTACCCCAGCACACGCACTGCGGTCTAATGAGCAATTCAGCGGTTAGGCTACCTGAACACACGCAATGCGGTGTTACAAATGCGGTGAAAGTAATAAGATTTGGCACACGCGTACCGCAGCACAAGAAATACTGTGTAACGAGCAACACAGAGAATATGCACGTCGCTACCTTAGCACACGGAATACCGTGTAACGAGCAACACAGAGAGTATGCACATCGCTACCTCAACACACGCAATGTGGTGTAACGAGCGACACAAAGAGTATGCACATCGTTACCTCAGCAAACGCAATGTGGTGTAACGAGCGACACAAAGAGTATGCACATCGCTTCCTCAACACACGCAATGCGGTGTAACGAGCGACACAAAGAGTATGCACTTCGTTACCTCAGCACACACCAGGCGGTGTAACGAGCGACACAGAGAGTATACACATCGTTACCTCAGCACACGCAATGCGGTGTAACGAGCGACACAGAGAGTATGCACATTGCTACCTCAGCACACGCAATGCGGTGTAACGAGCGACACAGAGAGTATGCACATCGCCACCTCAGCACACGCAATGCGGTGTAACGAGCGTCGCAGAGAGTATACACATCGCCACCTCAGCACACGCAATGCGGTGTAACGAGCGTCACAGAGAGTATACACATCGCCACCTCAGCACACACAATGCGGTGTAACGAGCGTCACAGAGAGTATCCACATCATCACCTCAGCACACACAATGCGGTGTAACGAGCGACACAAAGAGTATGCACATCGCCACCTCAGCACACACAATGCGGTGTAACGAGCGTCACAGAGAATATGAACATCGCTACCTCAGCACACGCAAGGTGGTGTAACGAGCAACACAGAAAGTATGAACATCGATACCTCAGCACACGCAAGGCGGTGTAACGAGCGACACAGACAGTATGCACATCGTTACCTCAGCACATGCAATGTGGTGTAACGAGCAACACAGAGAGTATGCACATCGCTACCTCAACACGTGTAATAAAGTGTAACGAGCAATACAAGGATTAGACACATCCATTAATAGGATGTCAATAAGCTGAGGCAAACAGGCCGACCAAACTGGATTAATCACGTATACTTGTTTGACATTTAATGGAAAGTGGGCCAGGGCTTGATTTTATTAGTATATGACGCATGAAACATCTAAGACGCAGGTATTTACAACCTGCTACAAATCTGCACAAGACGATACAGTGTGCCGTGGTTGGCTTGAGTTGACACTTGCCTGCTCTCCTAATTCGCCTCGTTTACAAACTATTCCGGTGAGCCTTCGTGTAAACACTAAACCAATAGAAGCCTACCCCTGATTCAAAGTTGAGTTTCCGGTTTTGATTTTAGAAGCTTACCTGTGGCTTGCTGAATCAGGTGTCTCACCCAGGTGTTTCCGGACCCGGGGTAACTGGCTAAGGCCGTCATAGCTAAAGGTGTCCGGGCGAACCCCAGCTGTTTGCAGGACCATCCCCGAATCCGGGCTAGTCGCGAGAACCGGCCACCCCGGGGGACGCCGTTAGGGAAATACACATAGCCCTGACCCCCGGGATCCCAGGTAGATTGGTTGGAGAGTCGGGAATGGGTGATCAAGTTGAACACCCCAACGTACACGACGACAGCAAATATCACAAGGCATAGTTTCCACTTGCAGCCGAATTTCCGCCTGCCCATAAAGTCAGCAGCGACGTCGTCCTCGGCGCGCAGGTACTCGTATTCTAGTAAGAGCGGCTGCTCTCTGACGCCACCAGCTTCCCGACTACCGGCGCCGCTCGCATGCCAGCCGCGGCCCACAGCAGCGGCAGCAGCATCGCTGCCCGTGGAACCCGTAGTCATTGAGGCATACATGTACAATGCGGTGATTTAGCGTAGCTGACAGACTCGTGTGCGTACGGGATTGTAACACACGCCTGTTGGAATCTGGGGGCGGAGGCGTACGCTAGACCTACTGCTCCTCGTGTAGCTGACGTCTCCTCGAGGAACATGCCGATCGGCCATTCCTTTCGGGGACTCAGAGCACAGTGGGTTGGACGCGATGAAACGGTGGCATGTTGTGTGTTATGTGGAGCCGCGTCAACCTTTTAAACGGGACTAGGTCATCCCAGTCACGGGAAATTGGCGTGGGCATAATCCCTCCGTAAACTGTCTGGAAACCTGCAATTCTGATGAGGTGTTCGGTATAGCGACGTAATCAGCTTAATTAATCAGTTGTGCAAATTTGTGTTCAGGGCTACTCCTAAAGCCATGAGTATAATTCTCTTTGTTATACCTTTTGTAGACATTTTTTCAGCTATAGGTAAACATTTAAATAATGTGTCCTATTGCGACAAATAAACCGTTCATGATGATATATTTTAAAGGAAGCAACAGCCAATGCAATCTTCATCTTCGGAAGCAGCAATTAACATTGCATTTAAAGCAGCGCTTTTAAAATTTTAAAATTTTTAATACTTACTTCAATAGAATTAAATGGTATTCAGATATTTGAATATCTAGACGGGAAAAAGTCAAATAAAAACCGATAATATGTCTAAGGAGTGTACCATTCTAGTACATATAATGTCGTTAATCAAATGTGTATCTCAGATGGGGCCTCCGTGGCTCAGTCTGCTAGCGCAGCGTAATGGCCAGGAAGCCTCCCACCAATGCGGTCGCTGTGAGTTCAAGTCCAGCTCATGCTGGCGTCCTTTCCGGCCGTACGTTTGAAGGTCTGCCAGCAGCCTGCGGATGATCGTGGGTTTCCTCCAGACTCTGCCCGGTTTTCTCTCACCATAATGCTTGCCGCCGTCGTATAAGTGAAATATTCTTGAGTACGGCGTAAAATATCAATCATATAAATAAATAAATAAATAAATAAATAAATAAATAAATAAATTTCAGTTGCGCTTTGATTGTAACTATTCAATATGTCCATCGTGCATGAGAGTCACCTGCCATTCCAACCACCCTTGTTATCTTTAGCTATAAAACGGGCCCCCTTCGCGTAAATGAAATGTAATTATTGCATACGTCACCAAGCCCTAATGAAGAAAATAATAAATACATACGCAAACAAATAATTGCACATTGTTGTATTAACACATCGTCCGTCTACCAAGTGCTGCTGGCATATTGGTCAGTAACAACACAACATTTTGAGTAATTCTAGAATAGCGACGTCTAGTATACTGCATTTAACATCGCTGCAATTTCATTTTACCTAATTCTGCTAAAGTCACGGTGCTAGGGTCGAGTTAGTTATTACTTATTAAACACTTACATGAACAATTAGAATAAAATAATAACAGAGGATAACTGACAAGAGGTCGGATGTCACCAGTAACGTTTGGCCATTTGGCAACTATCACACTGCTGTGGCTGGCTCTGGCTTTATATGACAGCTTAAAAGTTAAGTTGTTGCATCTCCACGTGAAAGAGACTATACCAGAGTTTTTGGCAAAGTATCGATCAGTGCAATTCCAATCGATTTTTGCTACCGTTTGAAAATAACCCAAATGATTACATTTTACAGTATATGAGCCTCGTCGGTGTACAAGTTACCGTTCACAATCGGTAATAAGGAGCTAAAACCTTGTAAGGCGGATAGCTAATAATTAATTAATAATCATTTTAACACTATAAATTGTAGAAGTACAAGCATATTCTGAACGGCTATGATCAGAACTACTCTTGGTAAATAGAGAAAGCTTCATTTAATTGGCGCATATGGATTTTTGACCCGAAAGCTTCTGTGTAGCCTCTTTGCGTAAATTATATAAGCTATATAAAGTAAATATAGTGATTTTCTTTGTAGAAATGCATGTATTTCTCATGTAAAATACGATTTCTTAAAAAAATAAAATATTCACACCACTATATTTCTCAAATATTTATTTATATATTTATTTATATATTTATTTATATATTTATTTGGTGTTTTACGACGTACTCCAGAATATTTCACTTATGCAACGACGGCCATGCAGCATTATGGTAAGAGGAAAAACAGGCAAAGCCCGGCCGAATCCACGATCATCAGCAGGTTGCTGGCAAACCTTCCCATACACGATCGAAGTATAAGGAAATCTAATAAATTGAAACAACATCACTGCACATCTTTATCATGATGCTGTAAGGACCATGGTGCAAGGTGGTGTGTAAATTGCTACTCTTCTAGCATTTACGTGAATGGTTAGAATAAAACCCTAACCGAGTTAAACTGACAAGACACCAGGTATTACATATGATCATTTGTCAACTACCACACCTTTACTCTGCATACTGATTTAGTCTTTAATATTTGAAGCAAATGAAACCTCAAAATGGTTTACACTTCATTATGGCCATTGTGATCAGTAGGTAACCAGTACACTCAGCATACTGATTGAGAGTGTAACACTGAGGTATATTACACTTATTATGAAGTAAACTCTGTGGAAAACATATCACTTACATGCAGCCCTCAAATATTTATTAAACTAAAATGTGAAAATAACATTTGGAAATATTTACGACCTCATGTTTCCAGTCTCGGTTTTAAGATATACGGTTTACAATGAAGGCATGTGTTATATGCTACCGTAAATACCACTCAGAGATAGCTCCTTAATTGCACAAAATTTGTCTGCGATTTTAAACCTTGAACATCCATGTTGTTTGATGGTTGGTATACGACGTCTAGATTCAGTGGAATGTACAAAAATTCGAAAAGAAACTAAAGGTTATTGGTGAGGTTTCCAACAGGCTTGTTGCCTCGGCGCCCCACAAAGGCCCTGTATAAATCATGTCTATCTATAGCGCGCAAGCGCCAACACCATTGCATATAAATAGTTCGCAGTCAGGCGAAACGTTTAGACGGACCTGTAATCGCATCCTGAAGGAATGGACAGCAGAATATTTGTGGCTTAAATTGGACAAGCATGTACTGTTGCGAAAACTAGAAGCGTCAGGTAGCAATTATTATTATATCTGACAACTAGCAAACATCAAATTTCGCGCGTTTCCCTGGTAACGAGCTACCCGAACTGTGCTAAAATGAGTTTTATTTTCCTGGGTGGAGCCGGTTTATTGACAAGTCAGATATCAGAGAAACTACTCTCAGGGATAATAATGTTTTTTATTTATGTACTTCTCACAAGTACATGAGTACTTCTTATATAATTTTATTATTTATAAAGCTATCCTGTTGTGTTACATTCTGGATGTAAGTAATGAATTAGCTTGCCATATATAACACTGACAATTTGACAAACAGTAGTTATATCTGCTCTCTAATAATAGCGGAAACTAGCTGACTGAACAACTATGTTGTTGAAATCAGTTGTTTTGGGGAAAAATATAACACCAAACTAATTCAAAACACCGAATCCCTTGGGTTTGTAGTCGGTAGTACAGCCTCGCAAGAGCTTGAAGCGTCCGATAGCACAAGCAGGAAACCCCTCATTTCATTCATTTCAATTCCGCCGTGACCTTTGATATTTAATCATCGATCAATACTTTTTCTGCTGTCATTTTTTTCCCGCGATAACAAAAAATGTGTGGGACCTTCAGAGATGGTACTCGATCACACATGTTACAACAGTGGTAACAACTTTATTTTTTATTTATCTGAGTCAGACTTTTTTCGATTATTCTTCGCTAGAATTATTTTCAAAGATAACATCCTATGGTAGCGAAGAGGGCAAATTCTCTTCACCTGACTGTAATAGGTATAGTCGAATATTAGGGAATGATGCATTGTTGAGTCTCAAAGAACAAATCAGCTTTAAATAAAGTGCGCATCATTTTAAAGGTCATTTTGCGCCGATTCCAAATATAATTTCTTCATTTTTTTTTCACTGTAAATACAAAGCAAATGAAGACTTTTTGGCCTATGTTGAACAAGGTACAGCCCTGTGACGTCAGCTATACCGTCTGGCTACACCCTCAGATAGGTGTATTTCTACGTCCAACATTACTACACAAGTTGTTTGGAATTACAAGGCCTTCCAGATGATACATACTTTTATTGAATAGTTGTCTCCTCATAACCCTTTCTTCCTATCCACTGCTTCCCCAGAGAGTGAGTTTTATAAACCCCCGAGGCCTTCTTGAACACTTCTTAAAATACCATCATGGACCAGGTTAGGAAATCCATGGGGTACACACTAGCTGCGGGCAAAAATTTGACCAGGATGGACGATGCAATATAGTTCTGTTCTTATCCTTCGTTATCTAAACAGTGGCCAGATAGGCCGTTATTATACAGTTCCAGCTTGAGGCCTATGGGATCTATAAATCGCTCTGTAACAGTTGATGTCCGAATGAATACAAGACCACTTTGATCGAGTTAGGCTTTGACCTTGAACAGCCGGCGTGACCTCTGTCCGACAAACCGTCAAATTAGTTCCCGGTCGACTTATCAAAATATGAACACCGCTGAGCCGTGTTTAGTTGATTTCGATCGATCTAAGAATATCCACATGTCCCCCACAGAACGAACACAATCCAGCATGGTGAAATTGTCGTTAGGAAGTTCCAACCAGGCACTGATTCAATGAGAAGCCCTTGTACTCAAGCCGATGAACCGCAATCATGGGTTGGTATAAATTCTGATTAGTTGTTATCGGTTACACATGCGAGCGGTCTTCAGAAAAGTTGAACACAAGATTTTAGACAGAATTGAAGAGTGCTAGAGCACTGACTGCGCAGGCACAATATTGCCACAAGAAGAAACGTAATTTCCTGATGCACTGTTACTTTCTGAAGCGCTGTTTTGTAGTTAGAAAATGGCACAGTTTTGTCTGACAAAACTCGAAAGGCCGTTAATTTCGCCAGTAAAGGAGTGCATATTGTTGTCGTTTTTATGTCGAATGCTCACACTGCACACAGAAAAAAGGTGATTTGAGAGAAGGACATATACAATCTTTCACCTTCTTCTTAACGATGTTCCGTTCAAATCCATGTTGGTCGGTCTATAGTAATATCTCTATCTAACCGGGACAGAAGACACACTGCTAACAAAATGCGTCTCCCGAAATGTCAGTCTGCCCTGGAACCTTGTACACTGGTCACATATGTGACCAGCGATATCTCAGCCTGCCCTGGAACTTTGTACACTGGTCAAAAATGTGTTTGGCGATATCTCAGTCTGTCCCGGAACCTTGCACACTGGTCACAAATGTGTCTAGTTATATCTCAGTTCGCCCCAGAACCTTGCACACTGGTCACAAATGTGTTTGGCGATATCTCAATCTGTCCCGGAACCTTGCACACTGGTCACAAATGTGTCTAGTTATATCTCAGTTCGCCCCGGAACCTTGCACACTGGTCACAAATGTGTTTGGCGATATCTCAATCTGTCCCGGAACCTTGCACACTGGTCACAAATGTGTCTAGTTATATCTCAGTTCTCCCCGGAACCCTGCACACTGGTCACAAATGTGTCTAACGACATCTCAGTTCGCCTTGGAACCCTGCACACTGGTCACAAATGTGTCTCAGTCTGACACAGAACTTAAACACATGTCTCATGCAGACAGATCGTTTTATTAAGCCATGAAGTGTGGGACAGCTTTTTATTACTAAGAACTCTACTTCCGGTAGTTTTTATGAAAGGAACCTGGAAAGTCAATTTGTAACCGGACAGAACATTCTCAACTGAGAGTCACTACTGAGCTGCTTAACGTGCCAGGAAGTGACTCGCACATCAGTACGAGCCATTTTGAAAATATGAAGATGAAGGGAACTATTCTGCTTGATCAATCATGCGATATCGAAGGAGGGAACTATTATCAACCTTCAGTAAACATTCGTTATGCAAACTTCGACTGTAAAAAATACTGCAGTACAGCTCGATTTTTTTCAACTGATGGACGCGTTGTGTGCCTTGGTGAACTACAGTTATTTTTTATCTCTGAAGTGGGAAAAAAATATCAAAATGCCACAACGTAGTTCGCTGAGTAAAGCGCCGGAACTACCCACACGTAAAATATACGTGGCCTTAGCACCCCAGTAACCCAAGTTCTGGGGGAATGGTGTGTATCTAGACAACAGCTTGATCTAGGAGAATCTCGCAGTAGGCAAGTCTCGCGGTGTCCAGAATGCGGACAGAATTCAGAATGGTGAAAGACATGAATAATTCACGCGGATCTGTTACCAGGCTGTGTTCTAGGGGACGGATTAGTACGTACAGCAGGCTAGTGTTGATACATGTTTAGATTTCGTGCAATTATAGCATTGTCCCTTGGAACTGTTGAACAATTTCAACTGCTTAGGTTTTTGAGGTGAGTAAGAAACCATCTACAAGGTGCGTAAGAAATGCAAGAAATCATCTTTCAGGTGGGTAAGGAATCTAAGAAATCATCTTTGAGCTGCGTCAGAAATCATCTTTGAGGTGGGTAACATATGCAAGAAATCATCTTTGAGGTGGATAACATGCAAGAAGTCATCTTTGAGGTGGGTAAAAAATCTAAGGAATCATCTCAATTTGAGGTGCGGAAGAAACCAATTCTAGTCACATCGGCCATCTTGTTTTTTTTCCCCGCAGTTTTCTACAGAGCTTTGGCGTTCTGGATTCACTCTCAGAAACCGGCGTAAATCATTTTGTTACATGTTACGAACTTGATTTACTATTTATGCATAAATTCTTACATATTACTTTGTGAGCTGGTGGATTAATTTTTCTTTTAGATTTGTCTTACGATTATCGAGTTGGCGCTATCTGGTCGTATACGCATATCGGACTTGACACTTGGATTATGCATGGCATTTTGTGACAGTGGTAGGATATCTATAGCTGCAAGCAGCTCTGAAACTCTTGCACTCGTTTTGTTGACAGCACGGAGCTACAGGGGCTGACATTGTAAAATCGTGTAGTAAGTCCAGACTTCTTGCGCGCTGCCTTCTCTATACAGTTACCGGTCATGTATCGACAGCTCAGACCGACGGCAGCTAGAAAACTATAAACGCGGTGGCCTTACATTCGTTCTTTACCCTCCAGCCAGACTCAAAGTACGAAGCCCCACGTTAAAACATCCAAATCCGGATGGCTGTCGCGCCACAACACACAATAACCGAGCAGTGGCGAGTGTAACGACCACGACGACGGGTGAGATTTGTAGAGTATCATTCCCACCACAATGGCAACAATTTGATAAAAAAATTCCTCACGGTACATGGTCCCTTCTTCCTCGTCATGATATGTGATAACATCAATCGTGACCCACTTCGCTTATCTTCGTGTTTGCGTCGAGAATCGCCCGATCTAGACTTGTGTATGTTGAGTGGCCACCTTCCCTAATAAAGTGGGCTCGGTCTTATTTTCTAATCAAAGTAAAATATTTTCATTGCGAATGGGGGAAAATGGCCAAATCACGCAACCAGTTGTAATTTTGAACTTATTGAATTTTTTCAATTTGACAAATAATTTCCGACGTAAGGTCAATAGTATTCAAGATTGCTGCCCCCCATAGATCTTCGTTCGAAGATGTCTTGATGTACACCCAACGTTCTCTAAGAGTGACAAACATAAATCCGTGAGAAAAGCAGTTCGAAACATTATTCAGTGCATATCAAGGTCGGACACGATTAATGTTCTGCCATCAGGATTCGAGAAAAGTGAGTCCATGAGTCCGTTTGCCGTCTCATAATTTTTTAAATCTACTCGTTGCAATCTGCCTGGTTCCCGACATCGGGAAACCAGGAAAATGACGTAGTAAAATGGCGACACAATAAATTGGAGGTCAAAGTCTCGACGTAGGAGCAGCCTTGCCTCTAAGTATAGATTAGCGATAATATTTCACCTGTGACGTGACGTGTTGGAAACAAGTTCTCGTCATTGACTAAATATTGAAAAGTCGTCAGAAACCAGATACTATATTAAAAGCACTCATACTCATCCACCAAATAATTGAGTTAGATTTTAAACTTTCATAGATAAGATAAATAATCATATTAAAAAGTAACATTTTTCTATATTAATTACCAACACAGTTTGACACAACCAGTGAAGCTATAAATTGATTTCGAAAATTGTACACTCTTACAGTAAACACAGTCGATTGCTCTTCTGTGGGCGTGCCACCTCGGGGGTCAAGTTGAGAAGAATGGAACAGATCTCAGATCTAGTACGCCTACTGGCCCTGCCACAAAGAGGCACAAGTGTACATATACATACAAAGGACTCCTCATATGACAGATGAAATGTTAAGTACAACGTAAAGCCTTTACATACATGCATACATATTCCTATATATGAATACACCAGGACACTTACACCGAGAGTCTGAAAAGGATATTATAATTCACCACAGCTAAAACATTATTTTCACCTCATCGGTCTCTGTCCACTGTGGTCGCGTGTTCGAATCCCGCTTGCGACTATATATAGCTGGGGATTTAAGTCAATATAGCGTGAGATATGTCAGGTACCTTTCCAAGGCCGTGAGTTTTCACTGGATTCAGTCTCTAATATATATAAGTATTCCCCATCATATAAATGAAACGTTCGGGAGTTAGGTAAGAAACACAAACAAGTACTAATAAATAAATAAACAAATAAGTAATAAATAAATAAATAAATAAATAAAAGGAGATACGTTCCTCCCACCTGGATCTCGCGTTCTCCACGTTGTTTTGTTCAAGAGGGAATTAGTGGTATTTATCCCAAATTGCCAGGGGCCACTGCGTGTGCAAGCTGATTAACAGTTACTAATGGCGGTATTTATACCCTCGGGAGCTTTCATAAATCGTGGGTCTAAACGATCACTGGAACCCGCGGCAACAAATACATTTCGTGTGGAAGAGAATATATACATATATATGCACCTTTCTATACCCGGGGAAGCAATTTAACAAGAGGACAATTAAAAACCAGTATCCTGGCTCCTCTAGGAAAGATGACCTATTATGGACGCCTGCTTAGTGTTTGGCAAATCTCTATAGATTACCAGTATGTCAGTCTTTGCTGAAGCATAAATAATTCATCAGGTCCTATCGACGATCTGAGTCTTCAGCCCAATTAACACATCCAATGGAAGGCAGCTGTTGTTTGCTAACGGGGCACATGCGCAGATAGGCACGGAAACGGAGTTCGTAAAATGGCATTGAAATGAATAAAATGTATATAGAATTGTCAGAGGAGTAGTGGTTTTTTTTTCTTCTTTAACGACCTAACTCCACGCACATGTGGTCCCAAATCGTACACGCCTTCTCAGAACCTGTGTACCTGCACAGTTTGTTGACATATTTGTACAAGAATGAAATATTTCATTAAATTTTTTTTTCTGTGCGAAAATATTTGTCTTTGTAAAGCATATTTTCCTGTACTGGAATTTTTTTTTAATTAAATTCCTGGGTACAGAGTTAACATGTACAAAATTCCGAAGTATAAAATTTACTAAGTACAGGTAAAGGGGGCTGTGGCTTTGAGTCAGGAGGCTTGCAAACGGGTTCCAGAAGACTGGCGGTTGTTTCTTACAGGCATTACTCGGTTTCCTCTCCCTTATAAACCGGAATATAAGTGACGTAAAGCGCCAATCAATCATGGAGATCTGAAATCTCACATGTGATAAAGAGTAGAGGCATGAAAAATGAAACTTCGTGTGAAAATGTCCTAAAAAAGCCGTTATATCGTCTCATATCAACCCACATTATAATGTACTTCTTATTAGATTATATAGCTTATGAAATACGTAGCATTATGCCGTCCGGTGGCATTTAGAAACCAATTGTGCGTATACTACTTTTAGAAAGGTGTCCGATAGTTGTACGTGTGTTGTGTTATAATGATGAATAACATATGGATGACGTCAGCTCATTTACATAATTTAATTATATAATTTGCCGTAAGTGTTTATGACGTGGTAATTGTATGGTAACATCATAACAGATCATAACAAGTAAACAGTATAACTGACTGGCTTCTGATAGGGGAGTTTCGAGTTCGAACGTAGTTGTCGTAGAAGGTAAAAAGACTTCAACTGTGTCATGTGACTTGTCCAAAAAGTCAGGCAATTTTGCTGATTTTAATTTACCGATCACCTGTCTTGCCGTGTTAGAGAGGTACAAAGGACCTCTCCTTCAATCAGGAACTTCTTAAATGAAGAAAAAAATCCAGCTCCTCAATTTTCTCTGTCGTACGTCTAGTTTAAGTAACTTTTTTTGAAACTTTTCTTAGACGCCCATGTTATAGGAAATTTAATCAGAAATAGTTGTCTAACATTCTTGACAGGTCACATGGTAGAGTAGCGTTTTTCCTTACCTTTACCGATAAAAGAGTTCGATCTCGAAACTCCCCAATAGTACAATCATTCCATAGCATATACCATTTTTATTGTTTGAAATAAGAGCGGTTATTCAGTTGAAAAGGAACTCAGCAAGAAGATCGAAAGCTTGTGAAACCGTTAAAATTTACGTGCTGACGCATTGAGGTATTCATGTTTACATTTGTGTCTTGTTCCTCCAGTGGAAAGATACTGAAAACGCTTTTTATTTATTTGATTTGCTCGGTGTTTCACACAGGCGCCCGCTGGTTCGTCTTAAGACAAAGGCGTTCTTGTCTCCACAACCAATGGGTACGTGACCAGTGAGGCTGTAAGGTCACTAGATTTTGTATCCAAGATTCAGGCGCACAGAAAATGGTGGGGACGAGTATGGATTGTACTGCCAGGTAATTTTGCGGGTATAATCTATGACAAATAATGGTTGAAAAAAGTCCATTACTTGTGGCTACAATTAAAAAGAGAAAGATATCATCCAATGAGCAAGTGCCCCCAACACCCTGTTTCTATGGCGATAGGACGCTAGTACCTGCATTCCAGCTGATTTATTTTGAGAAAATGGTGATCACCCCCTAAGGATATTTGCATATGTTGTAGGCCAGGCATCTAGTTATTTGACAGTATGTGTCATTTGGGCCAACGAAAATTAGGGAATACAGTTTTAGGAAGGTGTGAAATTACTACATAAATAGTAAGGCTCTTTTTTAGTGTTTTTATACCTTAAGTGAGGAGGTTTGTTAGGTAGATTGGTGCTTTCCTAAGAGCACGTTGGTTTCCTCTACCACAAACCTGATCCCCGTCGTAGGAGTGAGAAATCCCGAGAGTTTGACGTTAATCACCGCTAAGCCGAATCGTCATTTCATTAGTCTCGCGAGTCCACACAGGCTTGTCGAGATAAGGTACGGGCTTACGCATACTCTAACTCGGTCAAAAGAATATAGCTGTTAGCTGTGACGTTGAGCCGATAGACGCGACCATGACTATATAACACATACATGTATTCCATCTAGTAACATAGATGAGCCACATTATTTGTCTCGTCCAAACTTGCGTAATCTGTCGAGACTCCTGAAATGACAAATGAGCTTATCATAACTATTCATTACGAGAGACGACAGGCTTATGTGTGGAAGACGTAGAGGCAGGTAATGGGAAATATCAGCACGCTCAAGTGAAACAAGAACTCAGCGGATGCGGGGTTTGAACCCGCGACTTCACTGGTCCACCACTGGTATTCCCTCGCGGGCGAAAATCACTACTGGCATATCTGCCGGAAGTTCTCTTAACCAATGAGATCTCATGATTATTCCACCTTTAAAACTGAACACCTTCGCATAAATGAAAGGTTTTCAAAACACGGTGCTGATCCCCAGTCCTTAATAAATAGATAAATAAATTTCGACTTACCAGTACCCTGCTGGATCAGATATCTTACCCAGGTATTACCGGAGCCCGGATAACTGGCTAAGGCCGTCCGGGGGCGAGGTGTCTCAGCCGGGGTGACTTTTTGACAGGGATATGGCGAACTCATGCGCTTCAAGACAGACCTTCTCAGTGCTGACTGGGGGAATGTGCTACGTTGATTCTTCAACACCGGTACAAGCAGGTAGCCGGTCAATAATAGGCAACAGGTAAACACAAGACTTGTGCAGCAACGACGCCGCGTAAACATTGGTGTTTACATCAGCCGGCACATTTAGGATCCAGGGCCGAGAACCAGTGTCAATACACTGCAGTTATCTGTAAACCTTTAAATGCAGTGATCGACCGTTGCCATGGCGTTTTCTGTTATCAGGCACCGTAACGTCGAAGTATTTCGTAGAAACAGTTTTCCATCCAGTTTAAATGTCATAATTAAAACCGTTATCGGAACTCACTATTATGTAGGGTGAAATCTTTATGCAGTTTTTGGTCAAAGGTGGAGACTCCGTAAAGCGTCCTACATAAATACGAGACAAACTGAAAATATACATGTGAAACTGAAGTGTTTGGTCAACGTTGGAGTTGTACCAAAAAGACACTTGAGAAAATTAATTTATGAAACACACTCGCTTTCCAGAAAGCTCAGTAAATACCTGATGTGTATACTGGATGACTTATATCTTATCCTGATCTACAGAGTTTACGTGTTTCACTACACATGTAGTCTAGTGCTTACTCAGAACAGCGCGATCGGCTGTTATCGTCTTCATTCTGCATGAAGACGCTCGCCGCGATGTGGCTGAAACACAGCCGATGTGACGTTAAGCCATTTGTCTGCATAAGAAGCGTTTGCTTGCATATAGTCAGAATTATCGCCACACTTCATTCTTCATTCAGCGGAAACAAAAGTTGAACGAATCCTCCCCTAGATCAGGCTTGAAGAGTGTAAAACAAAAGGGAAGGCCACATGTATATATGGTTCAATTTATACACTGAAATGTATAGCGTCCATTATGGTTGATGATTGGCATAAACAAGCACGAATGTCCGTTTCAAATGACCAGATTCCTCTTCTACAAGATCCTGGAAATACAGTCTTGTGTTCCGGGCAGAAAGTTTCTTTTCTCTCTGAGACCGGTGCTTAAAATATAGAATTCACATCCCTCCGCGATTTCATAATGTAGTCTATAAAATTAAGAGCGCACGCAGATATTATGCACACGATGTAGGTCAGACTGTTTTTCTGTTCGTTATATGTAGAGATCGGCTGGGTATCTGCCCCTTGGAACATAGATAGATATATATACATATGATAAACCTGATAAAGGTCAGGCAAACGTCTGATCCTATACCCAAAAACTAAGTTTATGACTTTAGGTCACAAAGCTAACTTTATGACTTCATGTCATAATTATGTATAGGCTGATCGATGGAAGAGTTATTTATATGCATGTTGAGTGTTTAACGGCTTATCAAGGCTCCTCCGCTGATGACAGAGGTCATTGTGTCTTCCCGGTAAATCGGTGACTTCAGCTCGAATCTCAGTCGGGGCGTACTTAAAATTCATAAAGAGGCCACCTAGTTACTGTGTTGACATGCAACTCACATAGTTCGTGGGTAGGCTGTGTGTAGTGTGTATACAGAGACGGACAGGGTGTCGTATCTGGTGTCCTCACGGTATGTAACTCCAGTGAAGCAACACGATAAGTATGTCAGCGTTGAATCCTATTTAGTAACACGGCAGCGTATACTGAACTAATGCTTAAAGTGATAAGTCAGCAACAAAGAAACATCCTAACAAAATTTTAGATCCCTTAAATCCGTTAAATCCATTATTTCAAGGCTGATGCCTTTCCCTTGATCTAACGGATTAATCCGTTCTTGATTAACGGAAAAGCTAACTAAGATTTTGAAATTGTGGGATTCCGTAAACCAGGCATGAGACAAAGAGTGGCTGTAAATTTTTTTTTTTTTTTTTTTTTTTGTGATGACAAAAACACTGAGTATGTGATGCCATCCTCGTGGATAAAGGCGACTCGGGTATAGACTGTGTAATCTTTATCATTAGATCTGAGATCTGATTTGTTCTTCCCACTTTAACTTTCAGAAATACAGATCTGTACCCTTCTATTTACTCGATCTTTTGGAGTTTGCTGTACTCAAAATGTCGAAGTTGTACGCTACAAAACCATGTTTTCTTTAATCCTACAGTAACACTGACGTCATATCATCTCCACACAAAGAACTTAATTAAGTATCATGTGGTTTTGACTGGCGATTTTGCAGACATGCGATTAATCTTCTTCTCTATCAAAAGAGTGTAAAATGGTGATTGGAGGCTGACAGGTGGAATGAGAAGGGTCCAGGTTGTCATCCAGGCACAAGGCGGATACACCCGATATTGACGTAAAACGCTACCAAATGTGCATTTTCAACCACTTCCTCAACACTGCTCACTGCAGAGCCATACTTTAAAGCCATTGTTTCACATCAAAACCAGTAATGATAGAAATGTATATGTGTCATCATTAAAACACATGGATTCTAATCACTTTGTCGTTTTTGATTAGCCAAAGGTGCACAACCAATCACATCCTACAATCTTTTGATACAGAAGAACATTAATCGAATGTGTACAAAATCGCCACAGTGAAAACCGGGGAGAGGTGTGCTTAATTAAATTCTTTTTGTATAATTATTCGTGGTTCTGTCAAATGCGGGCCGTGTGCAAATATACATATTAAATAGACCTGACCTGTGTCACGCAACATACCGGCTGTTACGTTTGCCTCCACGAATAATATTCTGTTATGCTTTTTATTTCCGCAAATAAGAGAATTGGAAATATCAGATTAAATATCAGAGTTGTCTTCAGTTATGAAATCGTTATTTTACAGAATTTATACAGACTGTATTAATTTTGTGATTACATATTTAATGCTTCAAACCCAAACGCCAGGACATCGGAAAAAAGAAACACATTTGCGCATCCTCGGGATTTAACTCGGTATGAAACGCTGTCAAATGCGGGACGCGTGAAAGAACATATATTAGATAGAGATGATCTTTCAAACAACATCGAGTTTGTCACGCCACATACCGGCTGGTATGTTCACCTCCCCGAATAATATTCTGTAGTGCTGTTTATTTCAGCACATAAAAGGATTTGAACTTGTACACTTAGTAGATTTGTTTTCATTGTTTATATAATTTGCATAGAGGTTAAATATCAGAGTTGCCTTGAGTGATGAAAGTGTTATTTCTCATAATTTATATATATATATATATTACTTTTGCGATTACGTATTTACTGCTTCAAACCGAAACGCCATGACGTAGAAAAAAGAAACACTTTGTTTCATAACGTTCTATTCTGAGCTCAGCGACATGGCGTCACAATACATGTGCAGTAAACTTTAAAATTCGGACGGCACAAAACAATAAGACATCACGTCCTAGATACAACGTCATTGAAATATCTAGTTCAACTGAGTGGCTTAAGCTTGCCATTGATTGGTCTAAAAATCATGATCTCTGAGGAGGGAGTAAAAGAAATTTAAATATGCCGTTTTTTCCACATTTCCTTCAGTTTTGGGGGTGGAATAGGGTTTAACGCCTTCGTCTTGATATTTGTTGTGTAACCCGATACCGCTGAACCTTGTTTTCGTACCTCGTTAAATCGGTACGAAACAAGGTTCAGCGGTATCAGGTAACACAAAAAACACTGCTACGGTGGTGTTAAACCCGTAAACACCACCACGGCGGTGTTATACCCTTTAATAATAGAGGCCATAACGTCACAATTAATACAAATGTATCCGGTTTTGCGAAGCACAGCTTCGAAATGTTGAGGACACCGAAGGCGATATTACCAAGTTCTAGGTCAGTAAGGTTAACGATTCTGATGGGTAAATGTGGAAACTATTCTGGAAACCGCCCTCAGAGCTATCTTATGATATACTTAAGTGCCGAATAACACGACAATAACCTTAGTCCCTCGATCCCATGACGTCAGTTTTGTCCGACGAAATTCGGGAACCTTTGGGAGAAATATTTGCCTCTTCTCTGTACTTGCTTTTTTTAGATGGAGTGAGAAAAATCCGGCTGGTTAATCTGGGAATCGTGACAGCATGTCCTATTCAAGGAATAAAATCCGCCAAAGCTTTCCTCTACACAAGGCTGTTCGTAGTTTGCTCTTCAGATTTGTTCCGGTAATTCCCCAACCTCTTGGTGGTATCACGAAGCTTTACCGGGTTTCACCGAGTAAGGCCCCTTATATCAATGACTATGACGTAAGAGCGGTAAATGTGGAATCTTGACTGGCATAATAAATTTGTTTGTTATCGGTGCAGAGTGTATTCTGTTGTTATTTCACAGTGAGGAGGTTGCATGGACAGTTTGGGCGTTTATACTAATAGTATAATCAATGTTTGTGGTCTTGTCTTGCAAGGCAAAACTGCGCTCCATGTATACAGGAGAGTTAGGTAGCTGTACAGACCTGAGGTTCAGTTGTAGCGACGCTTTTGTTACTGTTTGATTTTCTAGTTCGACAGGTCGAAGTCTGTCTGTCTGGCTGTCCGACGCCTGTTAACTTTTCCTTGAAAACGCTACTTCTGCAGTTTTGATCCGATTTCAACGAAACTTGGGTCAAGTGTAGACGACATCAAGATACATACTTCGTATTATCGATTTTCCATTTCGATGATTGTTGTCCGTCTGTCTGTCCTTTTATCCAGCATACATTAACTTTTCTTTCAAAATACTGTTACTTACTGTTACAGTTTTCGTCCATTTTCAACAAAACTTGCTTCAAGTCAACCAAGATGCATATTTTGTAGTGTTGACTTTCAATTTTGATTGTCAATTGTCCGTTATACATACATTATCTTTTAATCGACTCCATGAAAATTTTGTCTCAACCATACAGTAGAGCTATACTGTCTCATCAGAAACTCTGGTTTCAGGAGCTTCTGGCTGTCGTGTTTATGACATCGGGTTTTGACCAGAACATGTAGTGTATCTGTGAGAACGAAGTCCGTAGCTCTGGCTAATCAGCGCTTGTCATCGTGTGCTACGGACACAGGGTTCCAGAGTTTTCCTTTTTCCCTTTCAAGGCCTTTTTTAGATCTGGTTTTACCTGGGCGGCTCCCGGCACTCATGAAAGCCAACGACTGTTCTCCCATTTATACTGCAGTATTACACTTCTTCGTTCATTGTGTCATATCAAGCCTGTATCACACTGTGTACAATGATGGCCACTTATATATCCTGTGGTGAAACAACAGTTTTTGACATGACAAATTATTTCTGTTTGTTTTGAGGGCAGAGAGTTAGAACATAATCACAGAAGCAACGCCGTCCTCACAACCTCAGCTGTCTATTGGATTTCGAAATCCAACATTTTATTTCCATAAGTTGTCGGCATTAAAATAATTAATTTATTTATTTGATTGGTGTTTTACGCCGTACTCAAGAATATTTCACTTATACGAAGGTTGCCAGCATTATGGTGGGAGGAAATCGGGCAGAGCCCGAGGGAAACCCTTAGGTTGCTGGCA
Organism: Acanthopleura granulata; assembly: GCA_016165875.1. Classification (NCBI taxonomy): domain Eukaryota; kingdom Metazoa; phylum Mollusca; class Polyplacophora; order Chitonida; family Chitonidae; genus Acanthopleura; species Acanthopleura granulata. Next base: position 18,381,534 of record JABBOT010000009.1, on the reverse strand, counting down.
GACCTTTCCACGTACGCTCTGGACTTGAACTCACAGCGACCGCATCGATGGGAGGCTTCTAGGTCATTGCGCTGCGCTAACGCGCTACTCGACTAAGCCACGGAGGCCCCTTAGAATTTCTCGTCCCTAACATGTTATCGCATAATGAATCCGACTTGATGTTAAGTAGATCGATACACGGTGGCTCTGCCTTACGACGAGCGGATTTGTGATGTACACCTGTAATGTGGAAGTATAGGGAAGAATAAGCCATACAAAGAGGTTAATAACAAGTATGTACATGGCAGTCAGTTAGCCGTTGAGCGCAAGCAAAAGAGAAAAAAAACCCCTAAAACAAAAACAAACAACAAAAGAAACAAACAAAAAATCAAAAGAAAACAACAACAACAAACACACAAACAAAGAACAACAGCATAATGCTGCCCACTGTCATACAAGCGAAATATTCTAAAGTACAGCATAAAACACCAATCTAATAAATAAATAAACAAATAAAACATGACACACATACATCCATGTGATATCTAGCATATATACATGTAATATCATAATATTTATATGTAATATCTATATATATATCTATAAATACCCTGACGATTTGCCGTACCGACCAGTCGAATTCCACTTTTGTTGAACGGAAATAGGACAGACTGTTTCATAAGACCCGTTTTCGCTCGAATACTGAGATTAGGTGACTCAGTTGGTTAGCTCGTTATCGCATCGTAATGATCCAGAAGCCTCTCACCAATGCGGTCGCAGCTCATATGCTGGGTTCCTATCCGACCATACATGGGAAGGTCAACCAGCATCCTGCGGATGGCCGTGGGCTCCCCCCTCCCCCTCCACCATAATGCTGACCGCCGTCGTATAAGTGAAATATTCCTGAGTATGGCGTAAAACAGCAATCAAATTAATAAATAAATAAACAAATAAATAATGGGAATAGACGAGTAGTGAGCACAGATCACGCAGTGTGAACCGGCCGAATAAGTCCTGTAAAATATCGTCCCACAGGTTTGTTAATATGCCAGTGATTAACCAACGGAACAAAACAAAAAATTTCTAACAACATGTCCACGGGTGCCAAACTGGAATAACAGCTACAACCAGACTAAGACAGCTTACCCATCTGCTGTTTTTATGCATTTCACAGGCCGCTAGAATTTGGCATCAAAAACAAAGAAATGTGTAAGAATCAGTTTAAAGAGCCTACATGGTATACTGCGGCATGCTAACGCCCGGTCGACGAGGTGGACGTGTGTATTGGTAATTGCGGCATGCCATCCTTAAGATAAAATGCCGGCAGAGAATCTGGAATAATTAACGATGGGTCGTAAATTGTGATCAGCACACAACACACAACCCCCCGTCCTATGTATAGCTTCGCGTGCCCTAGCAGCCATGCCAATAGTTACGTCTCGTAGGAAACTGGCCGTTCGAGTCATCTGAGCAATATTTTACGACGAACTGGCCTGGAAATCTAAGACATAGACACCCTCGTAAGAGCCGTGTCTCCGCGGGCTAGAACGGCAACCGAGGTTTGTAAGATCACGTGACCTGACGCCACCGTTCGTCTGCTGACAGTGTGTGAAATGTTTCAGACACATGTGTTAGAAGGTGATTATTGGAATAAGATGCCAGCTGCTAACACGTGTATTAGATTAGCCTAATTTGGTTTGGAAGCAAAGAATAGGTTGCGTTGCAGTCACTGAGTTTAAATGAACCCGAAAATGACTCGAATTCCGATTGAAATCTAGAAAATCATTGACACGCACCAATTCCTATAAAAGATAGGAATTTTAACAAAATCATTAACACTAATTCTCAGATAGGTAAATCATTTCTATCAAAATCATATACTCAAGTATATTTCACTTATGCACCGGAGGCCAAAATTATGGCGCATGCGAAGAATCCGGGCAGGTTAACAAACTCACTTCTGAATGATTTTGTTGTAAACGCTCCTTCCGTCGATAACTGGTAGGATCTAACAACTGTGCACGTCACGTGGCTATATCGCTGTCTAAGCATAAGCACTTTATGATGACGAATCTGAAACTTTTCTTCTGTTTTTTTTTATGACGAGGACGAGGGGGATGAAGAATATTATTACTTTTCAAGGCTCCTGCATGCGCAGTGCGCCACTTGGTTTATCTTTAAACCCCTTTGATGTTAGGAAGCGGCAGACTTCCGTTATCGCCTGCACAAAAACAGGCCCTATTTGCAACGAAAACATGTCATTTCACTTTAATCTAAAGCTAAACATATTTAACTTTGCAAGTTGTAAGGTAAATTTCATCTGGGACTTGCAAGTATGGGGTTACGTCTATGAGTAAGATACTTGGTAATCCCAAGGCCTCCATGGATATAACTGACCGACGTTTAATACAACAGAATTAATACGACGCAAACCGTCGTTGTGATTTAATTTAAAAAGGAGTAGTACGTGAAAATCCAATAACAAGAACCTTCTGACCAAATTATTGACTTCTAGTCCAGCTCCTGCTGACCTTCCTCTTCAACCGAACGTGGTTAGGTCCGCCAGCAACCTGTGGATGGTCGTGGGTTTGCCCTGGGCTCTGCCCGGTTTCCTCCTACCATGATGCTGGCCGCCATCGGTATAAGTGAAATATTCTTGAGTACGGCCTAGTACGCCAATCAAATAAATAAATCAACATACCAACTTATTGACAAGTCTTCACCAACAGTAACCTTTTCTACTCACTCAGTGCCTGAGGAAGGCCTGGTTTTAGACTCTCTGTTTTAGTGTGGGCCGTTGTAACTGATTGCCAGACATTCAGTGATAATCCGTTTAGCAGGACAAACTTGGCTGTCTAAATGAAATTACACAGATGCTGTCAAGGCATTCTTAACTTGCCAAACTTTACAGATGCTAAATTAGACTGTGGTGTAAATATCTGTCATTGTACATAGCCGGACGGTCGACATCCGAAAACAAAATTCTATTAATTAGTTGTTCGGTTCTTCAAAAAGATGGATGTAAATTTATGGGCTGTAGAGAGGGTTATATTATATCTCTTGCTGGTAAGAGGTTGCGTTCTTTCTTTATATGGATGGTTAACTGGGTGAAAGTGTCAGGAATTTAAGTTATTGCGGTGGTGTCTAAAATTTTGAAGAGATTGGCGAAGGTAACCCTAGATGCTATCAAATATAGATTAATTTCAACGTACAAGGGAGTTAGTAGTTACTTGGATTCTTTAGAGGTTTGAATTTACATGGTCTCCATAGGTAGCAGAGGTTTTATCGGAAGAATTGCTCGCGTAGACACGGCCAGACGGACAAGAATTTCGCTGACAGCAGCCAACATCTTGGAGGGACGTCACGTGCAACATCTGAGCCGGGATCAAACTCATAGACGTCGGTACCGACATCAACCCACCATGGCGTCGAATTTTGGGACATCCGCGACGAATTTACTGTCATCCTAAAAATCTTAATAACATTTTCTGACTACAGCCACTGAAACCTGTTTTTTACCTACCTGGATGAAAGAGTGCACCTAATGCAGTCCAGTAGATCCTTACGATTCGAATCCAAGATTTCGTCGCGTTTGCTTTTTACCCACGGATCCGGAAGGTTTGCTGTGAATCTTTTGTTCACCAACTGATGTGCAGCAGTGAATTACAGTTATACTTTCATCGCGTTCTAATGGGTCTTATTTAAAAACGATTGTATTGCGATTTTCCGTTCAAAGTATCAGCGTAAACAACAGATCGCGGAGGTACTTATGTCAGCACTGTTGAAGGGAGAAAGTGTTTGGGTCATTAAAATGCGGCCGGCGTCGGTGAAATGTCACTTGCATTCATCACAGGGAGCAGCCTTGATCTCAACTGAATATTAACAGACCCAGAGACTCGTTGAGGGGAATAAATTATCTAGCTGCGAGTCTGTCCTAATTTAGGGCTTCTCAAACTGCATACAAACAACGACTTGGAACGTTTGTAGCGGCATCATTGAAAAGTACTGTATCTGGTCATTAAGTCCGACATCCCTATACCACTCGTTACCATGACAGGACGTGCCAAAAATATTCACCGCAGTCGATAATCGCACGGCTCGTTTCCAAAATAACCTAAAAAATGAGTACCCAACGGAATGAGGAAGAAATGAATATAGAAACAGCAAATAAATCTGGTAACGTATAAGAGAGTATAAGCCAATCAAAGAAACAGGAATAATTCTGGAGTACTTGGTTGTTTGCTTTAAGCTTTTCAACGTTATTTCGGTCATTTCGCGACAATATCTTCTTGTAACAGGAGATTGTTAGTAAATGTTTTTTTCGTGGAGATGCCTCACTGGAATAACATATGGAAATACCAGACGTGACACTCCATACCAATGCCATCTCCGTTTGGTTACGACTGCACTAGATATTCTAACGGCGGATGTATGGAAAGAACAGCCTAACAGAACGTGGCAGGTCGAAATTTAGACCACCCAAGTCTTCCGAAGGGCCAAGTTATTGTGAGGTGCGTGGCAGTCGAAATACATTTCACACTTTTACTGAATTCTTGCACATAGTGTAATGTAGGGTACATCGCGTGACTGGCTAGGTTCGAACTTCTACACATGGAGATAAATGGTTTACATATGCTTGTGACTATATAGCCACAATATCTCAGATTATACGTCATTCCGGAAGACACCATGCGTTTTGATTTCATTGTTGTTTAAGGCCACACTAGTCGAGTATTTTTCACGTATACGATGGCGGTCGCTTTTATTGGTGGAAAAACCTGAGTGCAGAGCATAAACTACGGATCTTTTAACATACAAGTTAATCAGCGAATGCTAGACTGCGCAAATGGCCACACGATCGTCGTCGACCGCATTTTGTAACCGGGAGAGGGTTGGTATGTACAAATTCCCTGCCCAAGGCCCCGTCTGAATTAACCCGCACCACGTGTGCCAGAGACAAGCTTTACCTTTAACCGGGTACCGTTAACCGCTTGGCCTCGATCTCCGCATTATGCTTTAAAGGATCGTGGGCATACTGCAGTATCAGCTTGTACTTTTCTTAATCTAAATTGGTGTTGAATAATTTAAACAAAGGCCTGTTTCTCGGAAAAATCTCATACGTTTTTATAGTCTTCTCGGGTGTATATGCTCGAGTTTTACGTCGTACTGATACTCAACAATTTTTCAGTTAGTATACATATACATTGTAAGAACCCCTCGTCGTCATATAACTGAAAAATTGTTGAGTACCAGCACGACGTAGCCTTGCCACAAGAAGACACAGTATACATATACATTCTAAGGGCTCCTTCGCCACGATATGGCTGATATTGCCGATGTGGCGTTAAGCCATAATCATTCATTCATTCTAAGGACTCCTCGTCATCATATGTGTCTTCTTGTGGCAAGGCTACTCCGTGCCGCCAAAGTGTTTCCGCCACGGTAGCATCATGTCGAAGACAGCATACATGACACCGCCCAGTCACAATATACTGACACCGAGCCGACCAGTCCTGTTTCCTTTCTGCAATCTCTCAATGCTGAGCGCCAACCGAGGCAGCACCAAGTACCAGTTTAAAAGTCTTTGGTATGGCCCGACCCGGGATTAATTCCTGATCTGTTGACCACGAGACGGACGCTCTAACCATGAGGCTACCGAGGCGGTTTAGCCTTATCATAAATCCTTTGTTAATTCACAGGATTTTGAGTAATTCTTGGCCATTGTCGTTTGATAAAACTGCAATCAACTTCAATGCATTTTTTTTCCACCAGCCGAAACCATTGTGCTAGTGGGCGTGTAAGTTGCTACTGTGGGTAGCAGAATATAACGATAACTGAGGTGACTTGACAACAGGCCGTGGATCACTGGCCAACTACCCCACTGTTGTCACTGCTTTATCTTTTCACTCATGCTGTAGTATTTCATGATGAATATATTCATGTCAGCATTTAGATTCCTTACACACAGCATAGAGCATAGATGTTCCTTGTTGGGCTTTTTAATGGAAACTATATATGGAAATTGTTGAGGTGATCGCGACATAAAATGTCCATCGAAGGAAAACACAACTAGTCGTAAAAAAAAGAAAAAAAAACAAATGGTAAGAATTTTAGTACTCCATAAATTTCCAAGAAGGATGATATCATCAGGTATACTGTAGATACAGTTATAACAGAGAACCATAGGAAAATGGGCATGCCTGACTTGTATGATAAATGCCCACCACGGAGAACGTAGTGCGTGGGTCTGGATGCCATAGTACATAGCAAAACAAAGCAAAACGTAGACAAAAATAAAATGTTATACAACAATGTACTAAAAATCGTATGTTGTTAAGAGTAACATTATAAGCCGTGTGGTTTTTTACCCCATTTTTGGTCAAGGGGTATTGTCCTAGCGGGCGGCGTCCGTCCGGACGTCCGTCCGTCTGTCCATATCGTCGTGAACGCTCTATCTCTAGAAAGGTTTATCCGATGTTCACCAAACTTGGACCACACTTACGCTTGAGCATTAGAAAGAAACCTATTAAGGTTATTCGGGTCATTTAAGTTGAATTTTATACAAGGCTTTTAAACGCTCTATCTCTAGAACGGTTTGGCCCAAGTTCACCAAACTCACACAATGCTTATACACTGGTATGGGCACGAATCCTATTAATTTCCAGCGACCTTGACCTTTTTCTTTAAGGTCATTCTTGTCATTTATATCAAATTCTTATAAACTATATCTGTATTGTCTATAACAATTTATTCCAAGTTGACCAAACTTACACCACACTTACACATTGGCATGAAGAAGAACCCTATTGATTTTCAACGAACTTTACCTTTTTCTTCAAGGTCATTGGGGACATTTAATTTAAATTTTGAAAAAGGTCTGTAAACGTTCCATTTCTTGAACAGTTAATCCCAACTTCTCCAAACTTATACAAAGCCTACACAATTTTATGACCGGTTTGTATTATACACAATATGTCTTGGAATTTGGATCTATTTGTTACATTGTACATGTGCTTCAGGCCAAGGGGTTTTAAGTGCACTGCACGGTATTTTTTATTTTCATATAAACCGGGAAAAACATACCCAGGGGATTGGGTTGGGAAATTTATTACTTTTTACGAATAATAGAGGACAAGACATGTTTATGGAACTTGTCATCGTATTGCTGGCAAGTAGGTCTTTTACCTTTACGGAGCAACATCGAAGCAATCACCAAGGAAACAGGCTATTCACTCTTCTAGGTAGATTACGATCATGGCTTTCACCCGTGATTTCCCAGAGGTTCCGACTGAAAGCTATATTTGGATACATTGCCAGTTAAGGGTATAAGGTTCATCCAAGAGGAGGCCCAGATGGTCGGTTATGACTGAATTGATGAGATGATGACGACAGTGTACTAAGCACTTAGACTGCTGCATTATTGCTGCTTGTATCCTGACATTTCAGTGGTCTTGATACTTGAACGGTCATAAATTCGAAACTTTGAAAATTTTATTTCTTTAATTGTTGTTTATAAGAAAAGACAGCATAAAGCAGATTTGAGACCCGCTTTAGTGAGCGAAGTACGGTCCCCTTTATTATTGCAATCGAAGGCCAAGCATTGTGGACTTCTGGTTGAGGCCTGATGGGAATAACCCCAGACGTATTCCACTACTACTTTCGGGTTGAAAATGGCTGTAAAGCATATCAGAATTGTTTTCTAGGAAAACACCTGATTCAGTACTACTTCTATATGGCAAAATGGTGAACTACTGACGTTACAGCGGATGTTACAGTCTTCTCGCGTTGTAGAAAAATCTCGCCCTTGTGGGCGTTTTTGCTTACTTTCACCTGCGATATATCGGTTATTCTACACATCACAAAAATAAAAAGTGGTGTTTTTTGAACTACGAAAGGGATTATTTATCGATTTGGTTAAGTGCTGTCTTTCCTTTAAACGCCATACTCAAAAATTTTATACCATACGTCTTACACGATAGCGACCAGTTTTATGAGTGGAGGTGTCCTTTGGCACTTCAAAGCTTTGTCATAAGAAGTTCTTCATGTGCACTTCATTTGTTGCACATGTGAGAAGAAAAGCTATTTACACAAAACCAAGTGGGGTTTTGTGATCATGTCTACAGCAATTACACACTCTTTTTCATTATACTGGGTAAAGGTTCAACGAAATTCAAACAACAGCATTTGCTTCCGCATTTAAGAGTGCTGAAGCTATGATTGGATAATACTGACCCACAGATGCTATACGTTGTTGATGCACTCTAACTTTCTGCACCGTTATTTAACACCTGTATAAAATATCTGAGAATTTATCTGCTTTGGATAGAACTGGAAACTTTATCAAGGCTTAATACACGCAACCTGCATGGAGGTTACCAAGGTGACAAAATGCCATTACGTCACCTCCAGCAGCAACAGCTCCAAAATTGTGGTCATGCTAGGTTGTTTTTTTTTTTGTTTTTTTGGGGGTATGTTGTAGAGAAACGCCCGAGCTGCATGTGTTGATATGACGAGAAAAATTGGGGAAATACATCTTGAGGTGTTGACAAAATTACTACACGACCGGTAAGGAAAACGAATGCGAGCATAATGACAATCAATGCGTTCATGTAGCCTAAAGAGCAAAATGACGAGTATTGATCGTGTATGTCAAACTGTATGTATTCCCTATGTTATTTATTTATTTATTTATTTTTTTGGCGTAGAGCCATATACCAATGTACCGATACTGCCGAACACAGTGCAGAGATACTGCCACATCACACAGATCATGCATATTTCGACGTCACGCTTACAGTGCACGATTACTACTACGTCACGTGGGCATAAGGTCTTACCCAGCTTGGGATTAAGTCATTATTACTCGTCGGTTACTGTCTGAAGGGTGGATAGATGAAAGGATGGAGGAATGCATGAATGGATGGGTGGTTGCGACGATGAGTGAGTGGAAGGAAAGATAGGGACGATCAGTAGAGGACGGGGGGTGCCGGTGGTGTTGGATGGGTAGCTGGATGACGACATACTAATGATTATTTCACTGACTCGACGGCGTATATCGTCGTGGGACGAGATTGTTCGAGCAAGGCGTCAAGAGTAAACCACCGGCCTTTGACAAATACCTGACGGACTTTCGAGCCACGCGGAGGTTATCAGCCCCATCAGGCAGAGCTCATAGTGTATGTCACTCTGGTGAAAAACCCGTGATCCCCAGTGAACTTCATTTCAGACCACCTAATCCGCCACATGGCGCCCTGGTATATTTCCACCATCGCCTTTGTAACTGTCCTGACATAAGAATCTTGAAAATACCCTGGGGCTCGTTTTGAAAACAGGATATAGATGTAAATTATACCAAACCTAACTGCCACGACTACACATGATTTACAAGGTACGTCACCGTGGTTGTTAGGTTTGACAAAATGTTACTCATTTTAAAACATGGCTCTGTTCGTCGAAGAGATGACATTGGCCCTCAGTGTGATACTCTGATGGGTCACACAAAGGGACAAAACCGCTGTGACACAAGTTGTTTCCCACTGTGGCCCGGCAGTGCTTGTTTTGAGTGTTTTACTACGGTAGATACACCGGAACGTGTCGATCAAATAAGCACATGGTTTTGAACTGCTTTATTAAATGGGGAAGCGAATTTTACGAGTTCCAATGGCTCACAATTAAATTCTTACAAGCTGATTGTTACAGGGCTGTCATGTAGTCTGCGTGGCTTGACTCCTTTCTGTTCTCTTGCCACTTTCACGAAAATCATACTTCTCGTAAGTTTAGGTTGTGATGTGATTTACAAGAAAGGTAATAAAAAGTCGATTTGCGAAGTCTTGCGAAAGTGGACCCATCGCTTCATGTCCGTTGGCATTTAAATAAAATTTTACATGACGTTGCGGCATAGGCCTTAAGCTATAGAAGCCTGGTGCATTACGTAATGAAACAAAAACATTAGATACACAAAGGTAATTATTATTATTAAATCCACGTACCGCCGAATCTAAAACAATGTGTATCAATGTTAAAACAGGTTTGAAAAATGGTCCCTTTTTCTTTGAACCCTGTGCCCTGGGGAATGTGGACCGATAGTGTTTTCATCATTAACCGTTAATACTGTATTTGTAAATAGTGTCACACCTACTCACCTCTGCCGCCCGATACATTACTCCAGTTAAATAATACACATTTGTTATAGGTGCCCCAAGGGATATTGCGTTTGGGACAAAGCATTTTGCGCTTCCATTGATATAACAAGTGTGTCATGTAAACTTGATTGACCACATCACGAATATTGTTTGAATAGCACATGCAAGATTTGTTGGACAAAAAAGCCATACCTGGTATGTAAAATTCTGTATACAACACATAGTAAACATCTGTTTCACTTATCGCTCTATCCACGACAATGCTTTCATTGGAATTTATTTATTTATTTGACTGGTGCTTTAAGCCCTACTTAAAGATATTTTACGCATGCGAGGGCGGGCATGCAGCATTATGGTGGGAGGGACCGGTCAGAGCACGGGAGAAACCCACGGCCATTATCAGGTTGATCGCTTTCTTTGGAACAGAACCTCATGTTTCGTACAGCATATACATGTTATCAGCAGAAATATTCTGTGTTCTCTGTTTGAGGAAATATCGGACATAAAGATGTCGGCGACGAAGACATCGGTGACAAAGATATCAGTGACGTTATCGACGACAACAGACAAAGATATCGATGACAATTAAAGGTATCGATGACAAAGATATCGGCGAAGAAACTGTCAATGAGATCCACATGGAGATCGACAGTTTGCTCTGAAAATATAACGGTTAAAGTAATAAATAACAAAACAGTGAGCAAACAAAGGTATAACCTCATATGAATGGATCCTCTAATTATTGTATGGATTTGGCCATACGGAAGATTGCCAGTAAATGACGAATTTATACTAAAGTGCATATGATTGGTATAAAAAAAGCGGTCATCAAGAAAAATAACACGACCACATAATGACCATACTGTATGTAGTGGCGGAAAGGTTAGGGTGGGCGGTTTGCAAGACCCAGCGTCACGCTGGGCATAGGCTTGGGGCCAGTGAAGTACTCGTCGGTATCAGTATATATGTTGTGACTGGGTGAGGTGTCGTGACCAGGGCCAATTTTATACAAATTTTACCCGTGTACCCTCCCCCTCCCCCCCCCACTGTAAATGACGAGACGTTCATTGAGCTACAACACAGATAGTGTCTTATTACCACATGCCCTTGCATCAAGTCATTAGTATTCTTCAACCACAGTTATACCCAAATCTGGGCTTATCATAGGAGTAAAAGGCTGTCTTGACCTGGGGAGGGTGGGTGTGGGTGTGGGGGCTATCACAGCCACCTTTAGTCGAGGGTCCAAGGGCCGCATAATATCCATATTAATCTATTCTACTGTTCACCAAGAAATAACATAACAAAATATTGTAATAAATTTAACAGCATAGTTTATCTACTTATTTATTTAACAGGAGTTTTCACGCAGAATATTTCACTTATACGACAGGGGGCCAGCATTATAGCGGAAGGAAACCTGACAAAGCTTTGAAGGAAACTCGCGACTACCCGCAGGTTTCTGGGGCACCTTCCCACGTTTGGTCGGAGAGGAGCAGAGAAGTTTTAAAAAATGTGTTTAAAGAAACCTGTACGTCTAAAATGTAACAGAGGATTTATTGAGCTTGAAAACTTGGGCCCTTTATGTATTATCACTCCATGACTGATGTCGGTCCGGAACCCTGGGTTGGATACTAACGGAGTACTGGATATATATGCATAAACATCTGCCTTCAGTACATATTATAATATCAAACATATCGTGTTCATGGTTTGGTAATTGGAATGGGGGACGTAATTGTACCCACTGGCAGCTATTAATACATACGGAAAATGATGGTGATGGCTGGATAATTCGTCAAATTAGTTTGCAGGAGAGCCTACAGAATTGCTGTTTGGGCCGCTTGCATTGTGTGGATATGTAGTGGGCGCCTGTTTATTCTGTCTATTCCGAATGCGGCCACTGACCGCCACAAATCTTCGTGACTAATTGTTTCCTAACTCCTCCATGAAGCCACACTATGATGGGAAAAAGATTAACTAAAGTTAATTCTGCATTTAGATATCATATTCTGATGGTTTCTTGTGAAACTAATCAACTGTTAAAGAATCAGCATAATTGTGATGTTTAGATATTTTCGAGCTTTTCGTTGGCCTAGGTGCTCTAAAGAATAATTTGTTTTTTTTTTTTTCGTATGTCATTTCATTTATTCTAAAAATGATTTATTTATTTAATTCACTGTCGTTTTACAAAAAATATTTCTCAAAAAAAATATTTCACTTATACGGCGACGGCCAGCATTATGGTGGGAGGAAACAGGACAGAGACCGAAGAAAAGCTACAACCATCCGCAGGTTGCTGGCAGACGTTTCCACGTACGAATGGAGAGGAAGCCAGCGTAAGCTGGAATAGGGAAGTTTCGAGATCGAACTCTTTTATCTCTACAGGTAAAAGCCCTACTCTATCATGTGACGTGTCAAAAATGTTAGGCAGCTATTTCTGATTACATTTACTATAGTATGGGCGTCTAAGAAAAGTTAAAAAAAAAACAGACGTACCACAGGGAAAATTGAAGAGCTGAAAGTTTTTTGATTTAAGGAACTCCTGATTGAAGGAGAGGTAGTTTGTACTTCCGTAACACGACGAGACATGTGATCGGTAAATTAAAATCAACAAAATTGCCTGACATTTTTGACACGTCACATGACACCGTTGAACTCTTTTTATCTTCTACGACGAAAGAATTCGAACTCGAAACTTCCCTATTGATCCAAGAGCGACCGGTGAGAGGCACATGGGTCATTGCGCTGCTCTAGCACTCGAATCACTTCGGCCACGGAGGCCCCCCATGAAGGAATAAATATTTCAGTCATACAATTAGCATTGCAACAGAACGGTAAATCCAATTGGGATCGGAGTCGATATATGGGGAGGGGGCTAAATGTAACGTATTTCAGTCTGTGCTTCCTTGAATTTAAAATCCCAGGTCCGCTTTCACAAAACTTCGTAAATCAAATTCTCGTAACTTTTCTCGTAAATGACTTTGCCTTATGTCACTATAACCTAGAAAATGTCCTTTACGACAAACGTTACGAGAAATATGAATTTCACACAATTATTGCTTTGAAATCTCAAAACAGGTAATAATTAAGAAGGTTAAAGAAAGAAGGAATTGAATTGTCTAAAATATGAACTGAATTCCACATGCCCACACTGATGAAGATTTCATAGCCTAATGTTTTGTAAGATGGTAAATCATTACAGCAAGCCACACACTTATGCAAGCCATGCACTTACTGAGAAGTGTTCCGTGATTATATAGGTGTTCCTCAAAGCGCTCAGAACTGTACAGAAAGACAATGAGAGATATCACATGCAGCACATGAAGCACACGCAGCTTCAGAGAAACCGCGCAAAGTATGGCTCCCTTGATTATTAACAGAATATTTATTTGTTATGTCTTTATTCCAAAACCGCGATATTAGATTAATGTATGTCACACTGTAGTTTCAGTTATCTCCGCCGGTTTTTCTCCCCGCATGTATATTACCAGGCTCGAGTCTGTTGCGCGTTCGGCACTCCTGGGAAATCAGCTCATTGCGGGCAGTGGTGGGGAGGAGGGGCGGGGAGGCATTGTGTGAAAAACTCAGCTGCAGTTGTATATTCCGTCGTCCGTCAACGGCTTCCTGATACTTAAGGCAGGACACGATTATCCCTCCTCTTATGTCTTGCTCTCTTCGAACACTGTCGATGCCCTTTTTGGTACATCGAGAAATATTTCCAGACTATAACACTGGTAGAGTCGATAATTCTCATTAGAGATGCAACAAACCAATTAACAACCTCTTAGGACAGTTTTTTTTTCCGTTCTAGAGCTATGCAATTAATGTAAAAAAAAAACCCGTTACACGTGGTTTTTTGTTCTACAATATCCACAGAGCAACGAAAGAGGAACTACAGAAATGTACTCTGTGAAATGACTGTGTACAAATTCGCATACTCACAATGAATGTGCATCGGTGGTAGACGAATTGTGTATCACTGACACACACGTCATTGTGGATGTATTACACAAACTGTGTACTGCTGGTACACAAAATTATGTGCATGTGCATTTTGGCAACAACAATGTGTACCACTGGTACGCAGTAGTTTTTAGAGAGTAGTTTATAAGAGATGATGATATGGGTATTTTGGCATTCGAAAATTTCCACTCTATGAAGTGAGAAAAATCTTATACAAAACAGAGAGCATCTTCTAGTAAATGTCAGTGTATAAGGTTATGTCAAGGACTGGATCGATAGCTTTGAGAGAGTGAAAAGTTATATGTGCACATTCATATTCTGCTATGTGAGACACATATACAAGATGCCAGATTCTTTAATAAACTTAAACTGAGCTACAGTAACAATGTAGAATATGCACAATTCATTCAATAATAGTGCAAAGATGAGGCATTTGACAATCTGACATGAATTCAACATCTCCATATCTACAAGCCAATGCCTCTTGACATTTCAAATCCAGGTATGGGTATCACTTTAGTTGTTTGATTCTTGATACTCTTGTACCTTCGCGGTCAGTTTTCTGGGTAGTTGAGAAAATCCTGAGTGTCCGAGTTAAACCACGGACTTTTGGCAGTTATGTAAGGTACTTGAGAGCATGGTGGACATGTATATGAGTATGCTTGTTTTTACGACGCAATTTTTCAGTCATATGACGACGAGGAACCCTTAGTATGTTTAAACATGCGCACTGCATCTTCTTGTGGCAGGGCAAGTCCGTGCCGTTAAAGAACTGCCACCACTGGAACATCATGCCAAAACCACCAGACATGACACCTCACCCAGTCACATTATACTGACAGCGGACCGACCAGGAACCTGTTCCACAAAGCAACCTTAGGCTAAATTGATTGTAACTACCTTGACTGCCTAGCTCTTTAACATGGGTTGTCATGGTAGTTATAATCGGCTTAGTCTACGACTGCTTTGTGGAACAGGGGCCAGTCCTGTTTCCTTAGTCTACTGTCTCAGCACTGAGCAACAAGCGTGAGACAACAAGTACCATTGTCAAAGCCTTTGGTATGACCCGGACCCGGGATTGATCCTGAATCTCGCACCAGACGCTGTAATAACTCGCCACCGAGGCGGCAGCAAGTTTCAGATAAGCGGCTATGTAAACGGTATATGGAGGGCAAAGCTGAAATGATAACAGGCTTGTTTTGCTGTGTGTAAAACAAAAACAACTTGCGTATTCATGAGATGTTGACGCAGTGGAGACACGCTGGCTTCTATACAAAACTGGTGCTTAACAGAAGATAGAACATATATATAGCCTCACCTATGCTTGGCCTATGCCGGATTACCACATCAACGGCGAATTTGTTCAGCCTTGCGATTGTTGGTTGCACATGTACTCTGTTTATATATTCGTAAAACCCAAAAGTCTTCCACCGTTGCGGCCGCTGTGAGTTCAAGTCCAGTTCTTGCTAGCGTCCTCTAAGGCCGAACGTGGGAAGGTCCACCAGCAACCTGCGTTGGGTCGTTGGTTTTCCCCGGGCTTTGCCCAGTGTAAGTAAAATATTCTTGAGTACGGTGGAAAACACAAATGAAATAAATAAATAAATATATATTTGTAAAATGTTCAACACTTTCTGACATGTTGTAAATGTCTTATCTGAGCCAACTTATACAATACTGCATCTCATTTTGGCTGAAATATGCATTTGTGTAATGATTATCACATATATCAAAAACAAGGGTACTCTGATGTCACATCACCATCACATCTTCTATATTCATCTGCAGGTGAAAATTTTGTGAAAGTTACTGAACCTCTTACTCTTCGGTAAAAAACAAATGCTCCATCATGACAGATTTATAATGAAATTATATTGTTCCAACATCATAGATGATAGAGCAGGAAAAACTTTTTGTGACGTCAGAGAACCTCAACACTGGCTGTATGGTTTATAAAACACCCTCAGAATTCCAACGTTTAAATACATTTCACTCCCTTAAAAAAGGCAATGCAGGTCTTTTTAACGCAGAGTTTTCAGCTGTATGTGTGAAGGACCTTATGTCATGTTTTCACCTTTCTTGCTGGCCTTAGCGACCAGGGGGGATAGCTCGCCAGTGCAACGTTATGACCTAAGGAGCCTTAAGTCCAACTCTTGCTAGCTTCCCTTCTAGCCGTAAGAGGAAGGTCTGTCAGCAACCCAACCCGTGCAGATGGTCATGAGCTTCCCCCGGGCTCTGCCTGGTTACCCCCCCCCCCCCCAAAATAGTGCTGATCGTTGGTGAATAAGTGAAATATTCTCGAGCGTAGCGTAAAACACTAATCAAATAAACAATATGCATAAAATTGGCTTTCTTTCACATTCATTTGATTACCCAAGCTGTTGAAAGTGAGGTTCTGGTGCATATATATGATGTAATTTCGAGTGCCATACATGTATATACATCTATGTGGCCAGATTATAGGGGCCTTATCGGAAAAAACACGTCACGAAACCAAAGTAATAAACATTTGAAATAAACGATGAGATCCGCTGGTAATATTTGCCTAAGATATATCAGACTGCGTGTAAAGGTGACAAGCCAGGCCCAAGCCAGAAGATGACATTCAAAATGATCATATAATATTCCGACGAAAGACTGGACACCTCGAAAGGAGACGCAATCAACATTTTCTCGGTGGCTACGTAAATAAAATCAGTAACAGTTGTACATGTATAATCGACATCAAATGAGACGTCGGGATCCAAATCACGGGAGACAATTTAACCACACATACAAATAACCAGGACGTCAGAGTGACGCCCCTTGAAATTGGTTAAAAAATATCACCACTCGACACGATTACACTGTAACATTTATACAATTTATTACACTCCAAGATTCTATAGAGCCTCTTCAAAAAATCAATATTATCACAGTCCATATTGGCAAATCTGTTGCTTTCTTGAAAGTATAAATCAGTTTGGTGTGAAAACTATATTTGCCTGCACACTTACACTTGTGATGTGAATTCTCTCTGAAACCCAAGTGTTACACGATTTTACTAAGTATGGATATCAATGCACAGGAAATTTACGTCTTCAAACGTTTTCATGGCCAATCACAGCTAAATACAAGTCCTATACAAAACACATGAAAAATTAAGGGCGCTGCAACATCCATTGCCTCGATCCCCACTGGTTTCCATGTGTCAGACCCCCCCCCCCAAAAAAGAAAACCTTCCCCATTTCAGGGTTTACTTCTTCTTTTTGCCACCCCCTTTCTTCTTGCGAGCCTTGAGAGCCTTCCTGACCTTATATGATCTCCAGAAGGCCTGAATGGTGGTGGCAGATTTTATCATCAGTGCCATTTCCCTCTCGGCCGCTTCACGTCGTTCTCGCGCAATGCGCCTCTCCTCCATGATCTGCAGGTATTCAGCCTCCAGCGTGGTGAATCTCTCCTCCAGCTCATGGAGCTGTTTCTTTTCCTCGGTGTAAACAGCATCAATCTCTTCATATTCATCCTTTGATGAAAAAAAAACCAAAAAAAAAAACCAAAAAAAAAAATCACCATTTAGTACACTAGTGAAAATGAATAAAAATGGTGAGGATGAGGGGGATAATGCTGATGACAATGGTGACTGCAATGATGATGATGATGACAATAAAATAATTTTTCACTTCTTTATTTGCTGACAAAAACAGTGTTTCACCTCATGTTATCAACTTTAAATTTAGCATTTCCACAGATTAATCTGTTCAATATGGCACATGTAGAGAATATTGTTCATATCTTGAACTGCCGTCCAATCCTACATGTCTTTCAAACACGTTTTTAGTTTGTATAAGGCCTTTACTATTGGGAATTTAACTTCAGCACCATGCAGTGGCAGCAGTGACATATTATTATTTCAACACTATGGCAAAGGTTGTCAAAACTGACATCAATGCATACAAAACTGTGTTTTCACAAACCTGTCTTTCTCCCATATCATTGTCATATTTCTGGATCCAGTTTTCAACTTCTGTTTCAATCTTGAACTTTTTCTGTAAAGATACAAGAGGCACACAATGATATATTTTGGGCAGACTTCACTAAATATCACATGAGAAACGTTTTTCATATTACATGCATTAAAAACATTGTCAAACTATAACTTAAATTCTTACAGATAAAATTAATAATTTTTTTAACTATTTACATGTTATTACATTACATGAATTATAGACCTCACTATGGACGTAGTATTACGGACATGAACAATTGGACGATAAATATTTCTTTCCAAGGCTGTGCAGAATTTCTGCCATAGCATGTGCAGAATCAGTTCAAAAAGACATTAACAGTTTGAAAAATAACTTTAAAATTTCAGTCCAGTTTTAATGTTATGGTAATGTTACTTCTGTTGTTGAAAATTAATTTTCCTGGACTGTAAACTTTCACTGCTATTGCATAATATGAACACTTCCACTCTGCAGTCATCACTCAAAATACAAAATGGACATGTATAAATATGCCTCTAGGGAGAGATACGACAGTTTACAATGTTGAATCCAGGAATTTTTCTAGGGTCCTTATCTGATTTTTAGACAGAAGTTCTTGTCAAGTGCAGTGAAGCAAAATGGATCAAAATAGTTGTGCATGTCGGAGCAAATGCAAAATCGGTCAGATATTGTGCTCACACGTTCTTGATGTAAACACACTAACCTCACGCTCACAATACCATCTGCAGTCCACCTTGTGGTACCAATTAAATTGTGGTACCAATTAAATAATAAAAACATTTCATTTTTTATGAAAAAAAAATCATTTGATTTCTTCATATCTTTGCCCATTTGATTTGAAGCCATCTCTGGTTTACCTTCCTGAGCTGTTGCTCCTGCTCTCTGTGCTCCTGGATCAGGTTTTGCAGCTGTGTTTTCAGCTGACTGGCCTCCTGGGAAAGCTTCTGTGTCCTGCCCTCACTGTTCTTGATGTCAGCTGACTCTTGTTTCTCGGCCTCAGACTTCACTCGCCTAATGTGCTCCTCAGAGAACTTCTCAATCTGATGCAGTTCCGCCTGCAACCTTCTGATCACGTCATTCTTCTTCCTTATCTGAACGTTGAAAGAAAAAGTTGACTTAAAACATTTAAGGAGGCTAAGCTGGCTTGGATGATTAAAGTGCTGACTTGTTTGACCATGCAATGAGGTCACTTGTTCAAATTCACCTCTTGCTGCGGTCTTTAGTCAGGAGATTTTGGCAGGTATCTGGCAAACATGTCAGTGGTTTACTCTGGTTTCTATCACCCATAAACCTGTCATTATACAAGTGAAAATCTACTACAGACATGCAATTTGAACTAGTACAATCTTGCTTAAGAGATTTGTCAGTTATATGCCAAGATGTAGTGGTTTCCTTCATGCTTTGCCAGGTTTCCTCTATTCATATTCATGTACGTGCCATACACTAAAGAAAACATAATCAAGCAAGGCCTTAACAAGTTCTCCAGTGTGATGGCACGATTTCAAAATGTTTAATTACATGTAAGTGTGAAATCACCAGTTAAATAAACAAACAAATCAATTACGGATATTTAGAGAAAAGAAAAATACATTCTCAAGTGGTAGTCTAAAAATTTATGAATATATTTCATGGAAATTTAGTTCATTTTGTTTTCAAGCTGTACCTAACTGTGTGTGTTCACATAAATATATACCATGACAATTATGACACCCTGTATTCCAAACAACAATCAACCACAGATGTGTCTAGATTGTGGTGGTTGCAGTTCAAAGCTTAGGACAACTGCATTATTTCAAGGGAAGCAATTACATGCATTTCTCTTCTCAGCACAAAATTCCCTTTCCAGGCAAAGCCGTCAGATATTTTAATACCAACTATTCAAGAGGTAAAACTCCCTTATAATTCAAACCTTTAAATGCCTTGCATTTTACTGCCTTAAAAAGAGTCAATGTAGGTCTTTTTTTCGCACAGTTTTCAGCTCCATTTCTGGAGGACCTCACTTTGTGTTTTTAACTTTCTTACTGGCATTAGCCACCAGTGGGGTTAGCTCGCTAGTGCAACGCAAATGACCCAGGAGCCTCAAGCCTGCTGTGACTGGCTTCCCTTCCAGCTTTAAGTGGGAAGGTCTGTCGGCAACCCAACCCGTGCAGGTGGTCAAAGCTTCCCCCGGGCTTTGCCCAGTTTCCTCCCACCATAATGCAGACACATAAGTAAATTATTCTTGAGTACGGCATAAAACACCAATCAAATAAATCAAATTAAGGTTCACCAGGGGTAACCCAACCAAAGCTCCAAATACGGGCCCTGCTTTGAACTGTTTTATTGAGAGCTTGCAAGATGTTTTCTTTTATTTTTCCATCAACACTGTTGACTGACCTACCCTATTTTTTCTGATAGGGTCAGGTTATGTCCAAAAAAAGAATTTTTATGTACCTCTTCATCACGATCATCCTGAGCTCCTTTCACTTCCATCTCCAGTTTCACAATTTGAGCTGCATTTTGTCGTTCCCTCAGAGCAATCTCATGAAGATAATCAAACTTTTCCTTCTCTTCGACAGGTGTGGTCAGCAGTTTGCTCAGCAGGACTTCCTTGAGCTCCTCTAGAGCGGTTATAAATGACTGGCACTCTCCAGTTCTCTCCCCTACCTCTGCTCGCACCGCACTCATAGCGGCAGGATTCACAGAGAACAACCTCAGGACGTTCTTGGTCGATGTACTCAGTTGCTGAGCAACAAAACTCAAATTTCTCATAATGTTATCCATTTGACTTTCAGACACTGATGACTGTTGACTGTACTGACTCTGAGGCCGTGACCTTGGTGCCGTACTTCCAGCGCCCTCTGCATCTTCCCCTTCACCCTGGTCATCTAGGCTAATGTTTGAGTGCAGTGAGTCTGAACTCTTTTCACGTTTTCTTCGGATCTTTTCTAACTGATTTCTGATCTCCTCATAGCTGTTCTTGATGGAACCATGTTGCTCAAGGGCTTCCATCAACTCAGATCCGAAAACTACATTAAACCTTGACAGGTTTTTCAGTATGAAGGGCAACAGTGTTACGATTTCAGAACGCTTTATCGTCTCGTCAAACACCGTCATGACTCGCTGAGCTTCAAGTGTTGCAATTTTTTTCCTGGCTGGCTCCAGAGCACGAGAAGGATCTAAACGTAGTCTGTTTTTCGCCTTTCCTGTTTGCAGGGACAACACATTACCTTGGGCTCTGTTCGCCATATTTGGACGCACATGCATAGTCTCCATCTGACCACCGGCCGACAGCGGTGGTAAAGTTCTTGTTACCGTTGAAGCCATTTTTTGCACTTTAAACGTCAAGCCCTCGCACTGGGCAGTTAAATAACTATCCCACTGTAGAAATCATGCACTTTTAAAACCTATCCCGATGTCTAATTTACAGATCTTCACCGACTCTTAACTTTGACAGTTCTGCACTTCCATCCTTTCCTAGTGTGCCAATTCACTGTGTTTATCATCAACAAGTCCGCCTTGACAACAAATAATCCTCGCCCGAGCTGGACATTTTCCAGTCCATTCATCTTCCATAGATATGTAGTGTACTTAAATTTATTGTTTATAAATTAGTGCCCTTTTGGTTTATAAACAGTCGCAATAATTTAGATATTATTACAATTTGTTATCGGTGAATTACTTCGCCGCATCAGTCCTGTTACCAGGGACTTCTTTCATTATTGATTAACCCAATAGACGGCGCTGCATTAAAAAAACAACAACAACACCGAAAATGGCGAGGATTATGGAAAGCCCCCTACTGATACGAAATGGCGCCAGTCGGACATTTAGCATCAGTAAGTCCTTGTTTCTGTATCCACATTAAATATTACACTTTTCGCTTTTCGTGTGCATGGCAGTGGCGAAGCCAGTTTGCACTGACAGTGTGACGAATCTTGGAGCGATGTTGAGTTCAAGAGTGTCAGAAAGCTGTCAAAACGAAGCCAGGGCACTTGTCAGTGTCAGCTGACTCACTGAATGATTGAATGAATGGAAACAAAATGACTGAAACACTTGAATGGTGAAAATAGCACCATGCTTTTTGGATCCATTGACATTCAAGGGATTTGTAAAGAATAGGTTGGGCAGTAGTAAGGATGAGGGTGATGACACTTGGTAGGGTGATGTCAATTCATTGAAAAATGACCTTTTCTCAATGAACATCAGAAAAGTGGGTCAGCCACGAACAGCAGCTCAAACTATTCTGTACAAATCCCATACTGTTCGTCGCTGACCCACTTTTTGGATATGTTTGTTGGGCATAACCCGACCAATAAAGGCCCTACTGAAAAGTTTTTATTGGTATTGTGATAAAAGTTTATAAAAAATTTTTCTCTCCATTTAAATTTTTTAAAAGCCTTCTTCAGAAGCCAGAATAAAGAAAAATGATTTACCTACCGACCAACTAACCTACTTTTTCTCATAGGGTCAGTTTACAACATACAGTTTTTGAAGGATGGCTTTAAATCTAATTAATTTCTGGCATTCATCTTCCTTTAGCATGCTTTACTCTCTTGTTGCACTTTATGGATACTTTTTTTTGCTTGATTTTCACTTTTGGCAGCCTGCAAAACACTCTGATTATAAAACATGTATTGGCTGGGTTTATTCTGCTGGTCAGGCTGAAAAGCAATTACCATATCATGCTAACTTTTGTTTTCAAATTTTGTGCTATTTTCTGATATGATTAATTACTGCTGCTGCTTGAGACATTTTGATGAAAAACTCAGATCCACATGAGACCACAATAATTAATGAAAACAATGCAGTACACGTACATGCATGTAGATATCCATGTATGTCAATCAAAATAAAAATGATAAACTGTACCTATCTGCAGTACTGTGTACTTTATCTCAATATACCTGTCTATAATTTCCATGGTCTTGACTGCCTGAACAAAAGGTGCTTCTCTTTCACTTGTCTGGTACATTGTACATGGACAAAACCAGTGTATGATGTCATCATGATAAGAAACTGACATTTGTCAATCAGTATTACAGATATAATACTTACATATTTTTAAGTTGTCACTTAGAACTCTTGTGCTTATAGTGGAGGTCTAGTCATGCTCATTCAACTATTGGATTCAAAATCATATATTTCAATAAGTCCTATTTTAAGTACAAGGGACATAAATTTGCGAATTAAATCATTGTAATAGAAATTATGTCCAACCTGCTACACTGCTCAGTTATTTGGTGTTTTATGCTGTACTCAAGAATATTTCTCCTATATAATGGCGGCCAGAATTATGTTGGGGGCAAACCCATGATCATCCATCCGGAGGTTGCCGGTAGACCTTCCCACGTACGACTGTAGACAGTATGAAGATAGTATGTATGTAATGTAGGTTTTGAGCAAAGGTTCAAAGCCAGTATACTGGAGGCATCTCCTAGGTAATAAACAATACACATATCTTCGTGTCAAGTGAAAGGCAGCGCATGTTCTAAAATGAATTTCCCGAAAAGGTTGGATAAAATTAAGTTTATTTCGGTAAAGTTATTTTTCTAACAACTACTATGACATTTAAAAGAGAACTTTATAATCTTTTTAATGAACAGTACCTCAGTGGTGAGCTGTCTTTTACTTTCAGTAATCACTTCGTTGGAATGAATAATTCAAATATTGTTGGGTAGCAGCTAACACAACTAAGATCATCCACATATGAACCATTTGTACTTATGGATCACGAATTATGGATTTTTAGAGATAATCTTTTTTTTTCGTATGGGTTCATAATTTTTTGTGGCTTTAAGCTATAAACATGATTATGCAATGAAAGTCAGGTATAAAATTTTAGAGATTTTATAAATTTGATTTTCTCCCACCGTTTATGCCGGTAAACAGAAGTAGGTATTATGCCTGTAGATGTAATGCTATTAATTGTCGTTAAAAATCTATCTAGATTGAAATCATGATTTTGGCAGGTAATTACTGACATGTAAATGTGGAATATGCATACATGTATGCTGTTAACTTGATCCCTTGTTTTTCTAATTCTGTTCATGTACTTGTAGTTGTAACATGAAGTGATCAAGAAACTTACTCCTGCCACAACTATTCCTGAGAGGAATAGTTTTTTTTCTAATTTCAACTGTAATTGTCAACTGAGCCAATCAGATTTAGAATGTTATTACAGTCCAGAGTACCTCAAATAACTTAAAATTTAGAATTACATGTGTACTGATAGGCTTTTGGGGCAACATTTTGTACCACATTTTGGGCCACGGCAAACATGGAGCAGGAGATCATGCACTCTCATTCTGCTGTGCTAGACATGATAGAAAATACATACCTCTTTAGATCTCATTGGACGTGTGTTAATTCCATCTGGTTTTTACCAGAAGAGACACATTTCTCTCAGTAAAAGTCCGTATATCTCATATCACTATGCGATTTTATGGCAGGAGGCCAAGTTAGTGCTTTTCTATGCCTTGAGTGTTGGTATTCTTTCTGATAGTCCTTCTGTATCTGTTATAACTGCACATTGCGTATAGGAACATCTTAGCAGAAATATCTTATACATGTATATATATATACGGACTTGGACAGTGTTTTATGTACATTTTGACCCTGCATAAACGCCTTTAAGGATTACTTAGTGTCGTATTTCTGATCCTGGCTGAATTGAGAACAGGGTGTCATCTAACACGTTCTGGCCAACTGATGATACATATAAGTGGTATATCTAGTGCATGGGATTGATATAAACCTTATAGCTCTCTACATATTGATTTCAAATAGAAAAAAAAAGAAAAAATAGAATAAAAATTGATTTATTTTCCTTTTAATTTGTGTGTGAGCCTGTGGGAGTGTGTGTGTGTGTGTGTGTGTGTGTGTGTTTTTTCTTATTTTTTTTTATTTTCTGTGGTAAAGTATCTATACACAAAATGCTTCAATTAAGTTTCCACAGAAGTGAAGCCAGAGATATTTATTTGGCTCTGTCCACCTGTTAAGCATTGGTTTTTGTGCAAGAACAAGAACTGCTCCAAATAATGGTTGATTTTGATTAAAAGTTATGTGCAGGTTCACTTTATTGAAACACATTGTCTACGTTATAAGTTTTGCATACATTCAGATGACTACCGGCTTAATACTTGACTAAAGCAGCAGACTTTTGGTACCAGTAGTAGCTGGCAACTGCCTTTTAATAAACCATCCGTGGCATTGGGTTCACGCAGTAACAGCTTAAAGAAATGTCAAATTTTCCCAGAATTGTAACCGCAACGTGAATCTCCCTCAGGACCTTTGTGGAAATCGAGTACCGCTTATTATCTCCAATGTATGTGTGTCATAAAATACTCAGTTCATCCTGACACCTGAACCGTGATGACCTGGCTGTGGCTCATGTAACGGATATATTGGCAGTGTGTGAAGGAAATCTGCCATTATGATTAACACCTGTTGAGAGTTACATGAACAGAAGTATGACCATATGCTGACATATGAACAACTTTGTTTTTTTTCGTAAGCTTCAAATATGTTTGAGATGTGTTAATTTGCATTGATTAGACAGGTTTTTTTTTATCTACATGTATTATTTAATAATGAATACTTATTGTTTAACGCCTGTGTTATTTAAAGGGCACTCCTTTATTTGCACTCTCATTGATGGTGAGATTATTGTCTGCTTGACTGTGTGGTTTAAGGTTACAGGGAAGATGATGACACATGTACAATTAGACAGCAGTATCATATGATAGAAGGTACATGTGGTAGATACCATAAATGACTGAAAATGTTGTCAAGAAAAGTGCATTTTTAGCGGGAAATAAATCTCATAAATTATTGTACATGATGCCGAAACTTACATTTTCCCAGGAGGATAGCATAATACATGAAGCTTCCACTCAAACCTTAAAAAAACCTTCCTATAATCAATAGAACTCCCACAATCAGGAAACTAGAGCAATTCAATCTTGGACGAAATTTTAGGTCATTAAGGGTAATAGGTGTAGATCACACTCTGAGGCCAACCCGACGAAAGCCTTTTGTTTGTTGAGTCTGGTGTTTAGTCAAGGTCATGATGGCTGGAGAGATAAATGACAACTTTGTGACCCTCAGAGTTGCCACAGGGAAGTCACATTCAGGTTTAGGAAATGAAGCTTTTTACTTGTGCGGTAAGCCATTAGCATTAATTGTTGTTTATTTCCTTGTATGCAACTGTAATCTGTCATTTTAATACATACGTGTACAACACATGCATACTTTATTCTGAAATGTGCACGTCTTCTGTGGTAAGAGAAACAGGTCTTTTTCAGATACATATTATGTTGAAAACATTATTAAAGCCTAAGGTCACACAGGTAAATCTAATGTAGACATAAAGAAACACACTGGTATTTTAATGTGTTTCGTTATCAGAAATAAACATATATTTCAAAGATAATCATATGGAGGATAGGGATTCTTCTCGGAATGGATTCATTCTTAAATTTTACTGTATGATTCAGAGGTTGAATTTGCCTCCAATCTGATCATGGCCTTAATTTGGCTAATCAGTTCACTAACGTTAGGTGGTTAAATGCTTGAAATATGGTTAATACTATTAACTCCCTAAAATTCTCCCCAAAAACATTGCATTTTTAGACCCAAGCAATTGTCATAAAATGCTACCACTGCCTTATACTGAAACTTAGAGTCTTGTAATAGGACAGCATCATAACGACAGAACTTTCTGTAACAACAGAACTCTCAGAATGAAGAAGAATGTGCAATTTAGCCATGCCTGAGGGTGTGGGTAGGAGAGACATGCATGGGCTCTATCCTGAATATAGTTATAACACAGTGTTCAAGTCAGCAAACCAGGCATACGTACTTGGGGGGCACAGAATAAGACATACCTCTACGAAGCAGTGGTTAAGAGCACTGGGTGGGACGTCAAATCTGGTATCATCGGAATGGCATTACAGTGAGGCAGTGCTGTAAATACATGGCATTGGGGCGGGCCTGATGCAAAGTGTGACTGTAACAGTTGTTAACTGTTATCTTGCTGCATAAATCATATCCTAACAGGTCAGATTTTGAAAAAGCTATTAAATTTTGAGTGTTTATCGGAAATGTACATGGTGTTCCTAACGAGTAATAAAGTCCTGATCAAGCAACAGCTTGATGTGTTTGTCCACCGATTTTTAACTTCTGGATTAAAGCACAAGTCAGCAGTTTTCAGTATATGGAGATTATTATTAGATCTAATCATTCCTATAGTGCAGAGTTCCGTCCTGTCAGTGATATTCCACCTACCTGAGTGGCTGCATACATAGCTTTCCAATATCTTCAAATGATTGTGTTCATCGTTTTCTGAGATATACTTTTTATGGATTACGCCTTTTTGGGATCCTTATTTTATCCATGAAAATTTTAGAAACAGATATAATTTCTTTAATCTATATCATCGGTTCCTCTCCACAGATGATCCAGAATCTGATATTGTCAATGAATCCGGGAACATGGGCTATGACATTGAGCTTCCCAGTCCAACATTCACGCGACAAGAATCCGAGAACAATCGGCTGAAACTGTGGGAGCTGAACTACCAGGAAGCGGCCATTTTCTTACAGGAGGGTGAAAACAACGACAAGTACAGGACCCACCCGGCGAGTCACGAGGCCCTCCCAGCCTATCAGATTGCTCATAACAAATGGTTCTATTTGCTCGACTTGATGGCAGCCATCTTAATGTTGTTTTTGGCAGCTTGTGAGAGACCGGCGGTGCCATGGTTACGGCTAGATGTGGGGGTGAGTATTGCTGGCATGGTTAATACAGGTAACAAATAAATATGGTGAAATATAATGACCTAAAATTTCAAGCGGAAGAAAATCTTTTAGAAACAAATAAAGTCATAAAGCATAAACTTTTGGTGCTGAAGCTTACATTTTTCATGTTGAATGTCATCCTTCGTGTATCTTACAGTAGTTGAGGTAGAATCAGGGATTGGAAAGCATTGTGTTTTTTTTTAGCAGAACTGATATCTGTCCCACAAATTAGATTAATAAGGGTATGACAAGTTCAATTCTTCATTCACTGGCATGACTGGATTCAGTACTGGTACCTTATTATCAACAAGTGGAGTGAAATGCATGGCTTATCAAATTCATTTTCACTTTCAGGTTCATGGGTCTCTGGAGGTCTTCTGTCTACTGGTACAGAGCCTTGATATTGCCATCAAGCTCAGTTATATACACATACATGTACATGTTGGCTCACTTGTTTCACTTTCACTTTCAGATTCATGGGTCTCTGGAGGTCTTCTGTCTACTGGTACAGAGCCTTGATATTGCCATCAAGCTCAAGTGGTTAGGATGGAAGATATTTTTCAGACATAAACGTACAGTGCTCAAGGTGGGTCCTGTAACCCATGTTAAAGAGTAACTTAAGAAAGCAGTTAAATTATTTATATGTTAAGTATCACAACCACATGGCACCTTTAACGAGTCTCCCCAACAATGCCAATTTAATATATTGGGAAGAGACATACTGAGTTTGTCCTGTCTGCTGTCCGGCATTCATCTCCCCAGCTTGTCTGCAAGATACATTCAAAACCACCAGGCAGAATTTGATCAAAATTAGATTTGAAGATTTAATTCTCCTCAGAATCTGGAGAAGATTTGTTAATATGATGGCCTGAATGATTCATCAGGTCTTTATGCCTATCTGTTTGACCATCTTTTAGCCAATCGGACTGATTGTTGTTCGGTAGTGGTGGGTGCATTTGTTTGTTTTATGAAACCTTCTACATGTGTTTTCAGTTTGGTCTTAAAATAAAAAGCTAGACCAAATGTATGTATGAATCGATAAAGAATACCAGTTAAGGATACTAATTTTGGTGATATTTCTGTATTTCACTTTCTCATTCTCCATTCTCCAGTCTTTCCTCTCACTTAAAGATAAAAACCAAATTGGAATTGTAAATATCTTAAATTTGAGGAAAAATATTACATGTGAACCAGCGCAGTTGTGTTTTCTTATTCCCCCTGATTAGGGCAATTAGCTCACTGAAGGGGGTTACCTGTTGTGAATAGACATGCCTCTGGTAAATGTGTATTGCCTTTTGCTTTAAACTGTGCATGGCTACTTGTGCGGGCTACCTAAGCAGACCTATTGACTAAAACAACAGACTTAATCACCCCACTGGAGTGCCAATGGGGGAGGGGTTTATAAACACATTCTAGCAGGTTTCGCTCAGAAATGTCAAAATAAAACAACAATTTATGCTTTCATGGAGCATGATGAGTTTTAAAATTTAACATAAGATATTTTGGTCTTTCTCCCCTTTTATTTTGGAGATGGTTGTGTGGTGATATACTTCTATTTCTCGCTTATTTAGAAACATCAGGCTATGACTCTGCAAAATACTTAGGCTAAAAAAGGTCCCACAAATATTTGATACCCTTTGTTTGATAGTTTTTAAAATATTACAGTTTCTAAAAATTTTGAGAAGTTTTAACTGATTGCTCAGAACAATCTAAGTTGAATATTAAAAATCTTTGGGACTGTTTTTCAGTTTAAATAGTAAATTATCCATTTTGAAAGCATTAGCATTTTGAAAAGTAACTTTTATTCAAACTTTCTCTTTAGTTTGATGAATATTAAAGTTATGTAAATGTTGATAGTTTTTCTTGTGACCAGCAGTCGTTAAGCTTTCAGAAGATATATACATATGGCCATATTTGATCAGAGATTGGGCTACATGAGGCAAAATGTGAAATTTTGCTTGTGTGGGGCTCTAGTACCCTTAAAGTTAATTTTTGTGATGCACGATCACTGAAATATCACAATCCAAAGTAAGCAAAATGCCCACATAGGGAAAATCGAACAAGCTACCTGAGTAGGCATCTGTTTCCGCTGTGATGTCGCCCCTTCCTGGTTCACCATTTTGCCACCTAGATCTGCTGTAAAAACAACCGCTCACCTTCTGATTATGGAAAGATTCTTATATGCTTTAAAGCTCTTTTTAATGAGAATGTGGTAGTGGAATACATCTGAGGTCATTCCCCAAGACCTCAACCAGGTGGTCATAATGCGTGGCCTTCGGATGTTCACATGGCAAAAGGGTGTCTCACCCTGATACTAAAGATCTTAGGACACAGGTGATGGGATGTCTTGTTTCTGGTTTCTCTAAAATGACATATCCTGTGGCCTTAAAAGAATTCCAGATTACAAGGTAATTTTTAGAGTTACCAAGCATGTCATAAAAATTACCTACACCTGATTAGGTCTGTATGGACCTCTCTTCTGAAATGACTTTGGTTGTAATTTTTATTGTCTTTTCTTTTAATATACATGTAGATAATGATTTAATGACTTGTTGGCAGGGAATGGTGGGCGTGGTTGGGGCGAGTGGTCGGTCGTCTCCGTATAAACTGGCCATTTGGATGGCCAAGAAATACATGTAAAAAACATCCAGCTCTTTGACGAGAGATTTTGTACTTAAATACTTCCTGGCGTAGAGAATACTGTAATACATAGACTGAGGCACAGTGTACTGGTCATGCTGACCAACACATGAAATATTCTTCAGTGATGTGGTGGACGTCAACAAATAAATGTTGTGGACAACCTAGAATAAATCCCCGTTAGAGGTGCTCATTTTTCCTGATTCTGAGAGCTGTGTTGGTCTTTGAAAGGTGTTTAGAGATTTGCTTGAAAAGTATAATGGCAAAATGTAAGTTTCAGTGCTGAAAGTAGTTTTTTTATGGAATTTACTTGTATTTTTATCTAAAAATGTGCGTTGTGGGTGCAGAATTTGGGTTCATTTACAGTACTGTACTTGAGCTTGGGACTCGACACTGGTTGATCTGATTACCCATAGACACGATGAAGTTACTCTTCTGCTTAGATGTCAGTAACATTGAATCAGAATGTGGGCTTTGAACATGTACGAGTACATACAGGCCTGGAGCTCAGATATGTCTGAGTGGAGCCAGAGGTACTATCGCCAAAGCCCCAACAGAACAGCAAGAGCGTTCAGTCAAAACAGACTGGCGTTAGATGTAGACTCCTTATTACTCAGTCAGCAGTTATGACTAAAAAAGTATCAGCCACAAACAAATTATTCACAGCAACAATTTTTAAGAAAATAAATCCAGAGCTCTCAAGTGAAAGCGTAGGGTCAGTAGTCAGTATGTAGTATGTACAGTTTATTTCTTGTGCTTCTCAACTGGTGCATAATTGTAACACATTCACCTGCATACATTAACAGTTATCATATATACATATATATATACATTCCAATATGTGTAATAAGTAAAATATCACAGAAATGGTTTCGTTCAATTCAAACCTAGTTTGCAGACGTAACTTTCTGGTGAATACGTTAACGAGTAGATGTCTCAAGTATTAAAGGCTTTGATGGTGCGCCATTCATCATGGTACTCCATGTATATACATGAAGGGACATACGTATGCCACCTGTTCTGTCTGAGTAAACAGTAAACTCTGTAAAATTGCTAAATATATGAACATGTTTGAAATATATTAAATCTGTAACATATAATTGATAATATACCTGTTGCCATGCACTATTAATTGTCATTCTTATCTCAGGAACTGGTGGTGTTGTTGTTTTAAGAGAAGTTATGTCATGGCCTTAGCAATTATGCGTACATGTGTGGTCACAGTTATGTGGTTACAGCTCAGGGGAAAGGGTCACTCAAGTAGGTAATAACATTCAGCGGCTGATAAACAGTAAAATTAAAAGAATGTGAACAATATTTCACCATTGTGCAAAATGTCATTTGCAAGATCGATCGGTAAGATGTCCCCATCTCGCATTCTTCCACTCTGATACACTTGATAGCCATGTCAAGTTGAATTCCGGCAAATTGACATAGGCATTGTGTGATTGTCAGTAACACCAGTAAAAAGGCAAAGTCTGTGTATAAATACAAGACCATATCTCAGACTTTCTCTGTTAACATATCACATATTGCATCCTGTCCGTACAACCGACACCTGAGACTGGTAACCTGGTCCCCTTTGCTCAGAGCGTATTCAAAATACATCATCCTTATCGCCGTGGCAATGTCGATCTTCATTCTGAGCTTAGAGCACGCTTGTTCGTTGTCGGCCAGTTGGCTCTCTTTCTTCAGGCGACTTTCAAGGTCATCCAAGGTCTTGTCGATGGTTGCGATTCTCTCGCAGGCTTTGTTGAAACGCTCCTCGACTTGTGCCAGCTCTGTCACCGTGTTCTTGTGGCACTTCTCCCTTTTTGGAGTTGGCTGTTTGTGGAGCTCCTTGGCATGCATGATGTCGTTTGATGAATAATCTTGGGTGCTGGAACTGACAGATATTGTCTGGCCTCAGATGCTCACCTTAGATTGCAGATCTGTGTCTCGATGGGTGTTAATTCAGCTTCCAAAACACCTGTGATGTTTCAGTACCTGTTAATCCCAGGGTCGAAATGTCTGGATACAGTACTGAACCAGAAAAAGACGATGTTCCTTTTTCTAAAGTCAGTATACCTTCTCCACTATTTTGCTAAGCATTTACACTTGTAAACATAAAAATTAATGGTCAAAATCACCTTGAGCACTGGGAGTGGACAGAATCTCTGTTCTTAGAGGAACAACTGCATTTACCACATATACAAACAGTACACCTGTCTTGTTCGATGAATCTGCTTATGTTTGTGGCTACAATCAAATGCTCTACTCTTTATAAGGCTTTCTAGTACATGTGCCAGTCTGGGAGTTGACAAGTGTTTGAGCAAAACTGTCTGACTGTCCTCTTAGCACACCATGTCCCTCAGGTTGAGTAGAGTGCCTAGTGGGGACAGTCAGACAGTGATATATATGGCTACTGTTGATAAAGCTTAATGGTGAAAGGTGAGAAATACAGGACAGCATGATCTCGACCAGTAGACAGGCCTCAGGTATAAAATTGTTATCACTGTGAGTAGCCAACAATTAATTCCTATCATATAGATGGCTGCCCGGGGCCACCCCCGTTGTGAGTGGGAGACTTGTTTAGGCACCCCCCATGCTGGCCACTGTGCACTGGTACCTACTCCAGACAGGCTGTAACCAGTGAGAATACATGGCATGGGGAAATCATATGTGGAGGTTAACTTTATAATGTAATAGGGGACGTGTCAAATGCCCAGCAGCAGGACCTTGGCGTCACATTATTGAGGCAGATGTTCCTTTACCTGCTTGTTATAATGACCCTCATATTAAAGATTGTACCATGTTACAGGTGAAACTGATACATTGTAGACATTTGCGCTGCAGTACATTTTTGACACAACAATGGCTCATGGCCCTGCTTCACATTAGCACCACCTCACTGAACTGAAGATATTCCACCTTCCCATTTTGGGCGCATGTGTAGATATCTTTTGTGATTATATTAGACAGACATGAGAAAATGAATTAGAAATTATTATTTGTTGGAGTGGCATTTAGAAATTGGGTTGGAAGTACACTAGACAGGTCTTTCGTATGGATATACAACTTCTTGGTATGTTTATTAACATAACGTTTTGATGTAGATACTACATTATCAAGTTATCAAGATGTTAGTATCTACATCGAAACGTTGTGTTAATAAACCAAGAAGTTGTATGTCCATAAGAAGGACTTGTCTAGTGCAACAATGATAATTGTCTGAGTATCATTTTACACCACCTCTCCCCCGATGCCTTTCTAAAGTATGTCACCCCAAACACTTACGGTACCATATGTATATGTATTGTCTGAATTTTTTATTCCATCAATCCTGAAGCAAATTGTTGAGCATTAATGAACACAATAGTGCGCTTCGGTAGGGATCACACGTAATAAGTGTGTAATTTCATTTCATTTTAAAGATATTACTGGATAATATGTGTAGTATTAGTACTATGGTAATTGTTGGTGGTGGGGGTGTCGGGGGATCAGTTGTTTAGCCCCCTCCCCCCGTGCTGGCTACTTACCACATGTACTCCAGACAGGCCTTAACCAGTAGGAGTACCACCAGAGGTGGGGTACGAGGATCAGACATGCATGTGGAGTATAATCCATAATACTGTCCACATGTTTACATGTCTTTTGTGTTTTGTATTTGATAGATGTGAGAAAATGAATAAGATGAACAGTATGTGTCCCCCAACAACAGGATGTCCTGTGAAGTCTGCTACACCTGTTGTGGAACAATATGAACCACCTGTTCTGAATTTTGATTCCAGTCACTAAAATCACCGTACTGTTAATGATGTATAATTCGGTCCCAAAAAGTGCATTTTTAAATAAATAAATGTCATAAAATGTCATGTTTGGTGCTGAAACTTACATTTTTCAGGAAGGATATCATCCTACCTTCTAAAAAAACCCTTTAAAACACCTTCCCACAATGAATAGAATGCCCCGAATCAGGAAAAATTAGCAACTTAGCCTTTATTGAAATTTTAGGTGATTAAAGGTAGTCCGGATGCAAATAGAGGGAGCATTAACATCTTTACATGCTTATTTCTTGCCATATGACTGAAAAATCGCTAAGTTTGACGTAAAACCCCAAGCATGAGCTGGGCTTGAGCTCGAAGTGACTGCACTGGTGAGAGGCTCCTTTGTCATTGAGCTGCGCTAGCATGCTAACCCCATTGGCCCCGAACACCACACCAGTACTTGTTTTGTTGATACCTGGCTACATTCCTGAATTGGTTTCGACGGTTCATGTGTAATGCTGGCATTCATGGCCTATAATTTTGAATTTTGAGGTTCAAACCCTGAAGCAGTCTCCTCCAATATCGATAATGACATTAATGCTATAATTTTGTTCACCTGTACGTTTACTATACCCTAATTTTTCTAATTTTGGGGACAGGTATGAGAAGTGCTTAAAGCAAAAAATTATCTTGCTCTCCCAGTTTTTCAGCAAAATAAATGCAAAGATAGACTGTCCATTACATAAACTAACCATGTGAGAAAAAGAAACTGTGTACCCCTGTCACAGTTGTATGTATATTGGCTAAAAGGGGCAGACCAGGTGTCCCAATAATTAAAAGAATTAGGGTAGGTCTCAATTTTTTGCTGCAGATTGCTTGTTTTCTCCTGAAGTTGGGCATTTTTCAAGAGACGCATTTCACTTGATTATGACTAATGATTTATCCACTTGATAGGACCACTTAAGAGTTTGATTAATTTCTCTCTCAGGAAAAAAATTAAACATTCGCATCAACAGTACCTTTATCAGTGCTTCTAAAAGTGCATTTTTATATACTAAAGTGTCGGTCAAATACAGAAGTTCACTTCACTGGTCGTAGAGCAACCCCGGTCATCCTTTCTTCTTTTTGATTAATTTGATTTATTTGATTGGTGTTTTACGCCGTACTCAAGAATATTTCACTTATACGACAGCGGTCAGCAATACGGTGGGAGAAAACTGGGAAGAGCCTAGGGTAAAAGCACGACCATGCACAGGTTGCTGGCAGACCTTCCACATACGGCCGGAGAGGAAACCTGCAATAACTGGATTTGAGCTCACAGCAACCGCATTGGTGGGAGGTTTCTCTGTCTAACGTGCTCACTGACTCTTCCAAGTATTATTATTAAGCTTTAATAACCATAGCTCCTTTGTGTGCATTTAGCTGAAATCAGTATCATGATAAGGCATGTGTAAGTCAGGGCATTTGTCAGGTTCATGTACATGTACACTGTGTAGGGGCAGTGGCTTACTCCATGATAAACACGTACACAGTGTTCAGCAACATCAAAAACAAACAAAATAAAATAAAATCAATCTCGTGATTTACATCAGTCAAAACAAGGAACTAATTTTCATCCTTCATTAGTTGTAATCATGTTATAACCAACATCTTCTTTAATTTACAGTCAGTCACTCTGTCAATCATGTTTGTGGAGGCGATTGTGGTGCTCATCAGACAGACGAACCACTTCCGGGTCACTCGGGCCCTCAGACCGCTGTTTTTACTGGACTCCTACTATTGCAGGAGTGTACGCCGGTAAGGAGGAGCAACTCGTAGGTGTCATAATGCAGCTGCTAGCTTGTCTCTTAAGACATGAATGCATACCACATGCATTTGTTCATCAGACTTCATTACATTTATAAATATTCAACTTATGAATTTGTTATCTTGATCAAACAGCATTGATAACATGTTTTATAATCATGTTGTGAAAATACAGGTAGTGATATTAAAATTAGATACAACAACATGTGTGCATATATGAGTCGGAGATATCAGTTAATGTTATCAATGGTTATATCATATTTGAATTCATCATGTTTTTTTCTGTTTATTGAGACATACATTTTCTTTAGTAAGCCTTTTTTTAACATCTCATAGTGAAATGCAGTCGTTTACTGACTCTATTGAAAACTTGCAGTAGCAAAGAAGGAAGTGGTAATAATGAACTGGCATAACTGATTTCTATGAAGTCAAAAAACTGTGGATATACTGTGCTCCGGTAAAGATGTGTGTGTGTGATTGTACAGTTGTGGTACAAGTGTGTTGTTTTTCTTGCACTTTCAGGTTTGCCCGGCAGATTTTACAGTCACTCCCACCTATTTTAGATATGATAGTCTTACTTTTATTCTTCATGTTGATATTTTCTATATTAGGTAAGTTGTTGTGATGACTGACAAATTGGATAGGAAATATATTATCAGATAAAATCCATGTAGAGTCAGAGACAACAAGGCATAGTCTTGGTATTAAAATAGGTTATAGTTTTCAACACAGGTGGTTATTTCTATTGGAATGCAAACTTGAATAAATTATTGATGAGCAATTTGCCCTATAAAAATGCATATAATAATACAGCTAAACTGAAATGAATTAAGGCATTATGTTTGCAAGATGGTTTTTAAAACATATATTAAGGGCATCATGCTGCGCAGACTGATAGAATTATATTTTTGTGAGACCGTAACATGGGCTGACCTAAATAATATAGCTCTGTCTCCAAAATCCAGATTGAATTAGAATAAGTGCATAAATGACATTGCAAGTTTCTCTTTCATATTCGAAAAAGGTTGAGTTTATTTTAGGATAATGTAATACGACAAATGTACGTATGATATACTGACGAATTTGCTCTGTGTGCATAATGATATGACAAGTGTTCCTGAGGGAAAAAAGCTTTTCATTTTTCTCTCTCTTTTTCTGTTTTAGGATTCTATTTATTTTCACCAATATCTAAAGACCAGGTGAGGAAGAATTTGTTTTTTCCCTGATGATTCCCTGAAGTTTTATTGCTGTTTCTGAACATTAAATGTAGACGTTGCATGGTGACAGATAATTAATTGTTTCTCAATTAGACCAGGACAATTGAAAAAAAAAATGTTACTTGTTCTGTTGTTTGTTTTTTTAAATTCATTTACTGTATTTGTACTAACATTTCACCCAAAAGAGAATTTTTTTTTACCTGCAAATAAATTAGGTCCTAATCGACATGCAAGTGTGGAAAGACATGCACATTCCATGTTTTGGATTCCAAAGTACATATATGTAGAAGTCTGAAGGGACTTACTTTTGTCATGTTTGGCCTACATGTATTTCTGCTAAAAAAGTTCACTCTTCGGTCAGAATTATTAGAGTGCTGATACTGCAGTGAATCTACCAAGATTAGGTTTTGTACTGTAAGTGTAAATGTCATCAAGTATTACTTTTAGTGTATTGAAACTCACATTTTTTCTAGTAGAATATCATCATGCCTTGTGAGCAGATCTCAAATCGCCTTTCTAAGATGAATATAACTCTTGGAGGTGGGCAAAATGGTGCAGGTTGTAATGGATGAAATTTTAGGTCAAATAGATGCAGTTCCAAGGTTTACCTGTTTATTGTAATGTTTTAATTGATCTTCTTGCTCTTGTTTTTTACTATCTTGATATAGGGGCTCTGTAATCTGTTGCTTCTTCTTATGTAATAATATTTACTGAGTTTTTCTTTAAAGGGCCATCCTTAAGTTCTTTGTTGGGTATAACTGGACCCTGTCTGAAAAACAGGGTCATTCACTAGTGGTGATCTTCAGGCTAATGAAAAAAGTAGAGATTTCTTATCGAAAGAAATTAACATTCAGTGAAAAAATTTGCAGGAAGTCTTTGAAATCAAAATACCAATTAAAACTTTAGGGTACATGTAGGTCTCTTCTGCGGTGGATTTGGTGACACTCAACAATCATATTTTTAACGATGGCCTTGTTATCATTGATTATTGATGCTGACTTTTCTACTAATACTCTTTTCATTTGGTTATTTATTCATTTTTTTTTTGTAGTATTTTTCGACTATTCAGGACAGTTTTGTCAGTCTGTTTGTTCTACTGACAACAGCAAAGTAAGTCTGTGTGCATATGTCATTTTCTCTTTTCGTTATGCTCCTGGAAATGGCCTTGACTGTAAGCACTTGAAGCTCTGGACACACAAGTTGTTGGTTCAGTTCTCCCATTTGAAAGGGAATTTGGTCACTGAAAGGCAGGTGGGGGAAGTGTATGGAATTCGGCATCCATAAGCTATTGATAGCGTTGCTGGATCTGTTCAGATGACCATACTAAAAGTTATAATGTGTACTTTGAGCCAGATCTGCAGGTAAAACTCACATCTGACATGTTTTGGAAGTTTATCAGTTACGTCCCAAAGGCCAGCTGTGTACTCCCGGCACTGTTTTACTCAAATTGACTGCCATTGTAATAGGGAAGTTGGGAGGAGAATGGAAGGGGATGGAATTCACCCTGACTGGCTCTCGTATGCAGTTGTTGACTCCACTGAGTCAGTTTAGTTGGTATATATTTTAAAAATGCTCAGAGATTTCTGCACAGTTTCCTTAAACACATGAATATTTTCAGTTGTAAATAAAACAGCTAACATGTAACCAAAGCAGAAAATGAATGTACTACTGTATGCAGAAATTATTTAAAAAGTATAAAGTCAAACAATAGTTGTAAAACCTGTAAATATACATGTAATTGTAACATTATACAGTGTAAGTTGGTAATGGTATTTGAAATGAAATTGCTGATGAAATAAGAAATAATAAAAAACTAAAAAGAAAAACCCAACAGTCAGTCATTTTCTCTTGTTTTAATAGGAAAGCATACACCCCAAAATATTGAAGTATCAGGTTAATGAGAAAAGTTTTGCTAACAGGAGTGTATAAAATGTTCTCCCAATTCCAGTTTACAGTTAGGTTCTTGTCTTTCATGTGTTAGAGGCAGTTATCTTTTGTATGGGATTTTCAGTGTGTGTTGTTGTTGTTGTTCAACATTGTAGTTATCCCGATGTCATGATGCCGGCAGTCTCTGTCAACCGGTGGTACGCTATTTTCTTCGTGGTGTACCTTGCCCTGGAGCTTTACTTTCTCATGAATCTTGTAAGTGCACATGTCCTTATCTATCAGAAATATAGACCTGTACTTTCATTCACTAGCCTGTACATCTCAGTCTTTTCTAGCATGTCTAGTGTGTTATCCTCAACCTGTGTAGGGGGCCTTCAAGGCTGAGGGGTTGACATGCTAGAGCAGCAATGACTCACAAGTCCGACTCAGACTGGCTTTCTCTCCAGCCATACATGGAAAAGATCTGTCAGCAACACTGCGGATGGTCAAAGATTTTTCCACAGGGCCTGCCTGGTTTCCTGCCACCATACATGCCATAATGATCGCCGCTAAGATATAAGTGACATTGTCTTGAGTACAACATGAAACCGATTCAAATTATAGATAAATCAAAGTGACAAACTGTACAATACAAAAAAAAAAGTTTTCTTTTTATCCTGAAGTAATAAACATCATATACCATGAACCTGCACATCTGCCAGCAATGTGCAGATGCTCACAGGTTTCCTTCAGGATCTGTCTGGTTCTCTTCCCATAATTCTGGCTGACGTTGTTGTATAAGTCAAATGTTCTTCAATAGGACGTAAAAGTAAATGAACATGAATATGCATTTAACAGGGGCAATCAAACCTTGGTATTATAAACTTGATTTTGAAAGCAAGTAAGT
Organism: Acanthopleura granulata; assembly: GCA_016165875.1. NCBI lineage: Eukaryota > Metazoa > Mollusca > Polyplacophora > Chitonida > Chitonidae > Acanthopleura > Acanthopleura granulata. The sequence continues at coordinate 18,341,509 of JABBOT010000009.1, read as the reverse complement.
TGCACTTGGTAGATAGAAAGATGAACTTAACTTATAGTGTTTGAATTGAGAGATCAGTGAATTTAAAAGGAATAAATAACATAGCATTGTGAACATTGATTTATACACAAATGAAATAGTAAAATATTTTCATTATGGTTTTTTTGTTAGTGTATTTGACCTGTACATGTATGTTCCTTATGTTAAGGCTGACTTTCTCAAGATTTCATAAGTCAGTGTTTTGTAGGCTTCTCGTAAATCATTGTTTTGTAAGTTTCTGTTAAATCAGTGTTTAGCAAGCTTCTCTTTAATCATTGTTTTGTAAGGTGACACTTCTCTTAAATCAGTGTTTTGTAAGCTTCTCTTAAATCAGTGTTTTGTAAGCTTCTCTTAAATCATGTTGCCTTCTAAGTTTAAGTCATCGCAGGAAAGCAAATTTACATGATTATCTGCAGTTGTCTGACTTGTTTATAAAATGATATTAATACACATACTGGAGTTATTTGGAAACCAGGCTTTTGTATAAAATCATTGCTAATACTGCTCGTTGTGTTTTGGAACTTGTAGCTGCTGGCAGTGGTGTATGACACCTTCACAGGTCTTGAGAAGAAGAAGTTAAAACAGCTGTTCTTCCACAAGAGACAAGGTTGCGAGCATGCCTTTAAGCTGCTGGTCAGGAAAGGGGTAAGACGCAGACCGCATTGGAATTTCAAGTTTCGACCTGATAAAGGATGATATTAATTTCCCTTTGTACCAGGACGTTGTTGCTTTGTAGTGAAGTGGGGCAAATCAGTGAGTGTTAGCATGGGTGGGTATAGACAGTAATGGAATTTATCCACAAAAGACAACTTTTATATTTTTAAGCGTTTACTTTAGAGGATTTTAAAAGTGAATGAGGTAACAAAAACATCTGTTGTGGATATAGCATTGTGTGTGCCCTCCCATGTTAAATTGCATTGAATTTTACCATAGGTTGGATAAACTATCAGGGTGGTTAGGCCATGCCGGTATCCACCCATTGTAAGCTTCAGCTTCAGTCTCACCGTAGGGGAACAGCAAGTAAAGTACAGTAAAAACTCAACAAATTTGACCAGTATAAGGTATAAATTTAAATGCTGTTTAATTAATGAAGTTTTTTCGTATGACATTTTTTGGCATCAGAAGTATCCTTTTAAGGCCTCTTACGCATGAAATTTACATTTCGTTCTCATTGTTTAAGAATCAGTATGAAACATGTTTGCGTTGTCGTCTCATTTCAGTGTTCACAAATCAGTATGAAACATATTGTATGGGTTCTGATTTAGTGTTCACAAGTCAGTATGAAATGTGTTGTATTAGGGTATCATTTCAGTGTTCACAAATCAAGTTGAAATGTGTTGTATTGGGATCTCATTTCAGTGTTCAAGAATCAGTATGAAACATTTCTCTGGGATGATGAAGCATTTTTCACCTGGTAAAAGTAAGTAACCATGGTAACCATTCAGAAAGCAACTAGTTGATTTCATTTGGTTCATTTGTTTATACAGTGATGTAACTGCATTCTCAGTTTGGTTTCACCTGTCAAAAAACAGGTTTATGAGTGAATGAAACCAAGAGGAGCTGAGGGAAATGACCGCTCTTGGCCAGGTACCTGACAATCCAACAGCCTGATGTAAAGCTGCAGTCAGATGTCTGTATGTGTGTATAGCAAGCAAAGGAAATACAGTGAAGCAATGGCCAGTAAATGGGAACTTGTGAAAGCCCTTTTCATATGTAACAAAGCGGTGCAAAGCTAAATGCTCCCTTTCCTATAGTTAGTCACACATTTCGTTGCACGTGCGCTCATAAAACACGTAGCACACAAGCACTGCAGCCTCACAGCAGGAAAGAAATGTGTTTTGCTGCAGTTTGAACTTTTTTGTATAGCCTGTCAATCTCCCATGGTTGATAAAAACAGATTCAGGCCCGTCGGGTGGAGATAAAGGTATGTTGTTTTCAAAATTGTTTGATGCAAATGAATTTCTGAAGCATGTTGGTGTCAGTAAATTAAAAACAATAAAACAAAATTGTTATTCTAACAGAAAACAAAAAAAAAACCCCTTGATATTGCAACAAGAAAATTGATTATTTTTGTTACCTTACGTATTAAAATATGCCTTGATTTTGGATGAAATGAACGCCCTATCAATGAACAGCCTATTAGTATATGGCACACTTCCTGTATCTCTGTGGTAAAACGTGCTCCAAGTATTTTGTCAGTTTTAAGCTTGTTATACACAAGAGCTTAAGGCCCAACTCAACTCAACGGGACTGTTGTATCAGGTCCTAAGCACTCATGTATGTGACTCAGCTAGTGTTTACCAGTCATTACATGTATGCTGGTAAATTTTTGAGTTGAAGGTCAGTTGGAGACTGTCTCCAGGTCCGTACAAACAGTTGAGCTTAGTTGAATCGCATCTGAAGCTCTTGTGTATGCTGAGCTTTATAAAAATTTGTGCTTCACTTGACAGGTAGACGGGATACGTACCTGTTGTTCAAAGCTCTGAACACCAGCAAGTGTGGGGCCATTACCAGGGAGGAGTTTTACAATGTCTACAACATGAATAGACTCCAGTGGAAGGTAATATGTGATGGTTTGACAGCATCTGTGACGTGAACAATCTCAAGTAGAAGGTAACTTCTTATTGTTTTATAAGATCATCTGTGACAGATCTGTAACGAAAATGATTATTTATTGGCATGTATTTATATTTATTAGCTGCTCAACAAGGGTTTAGCCAGCAATACGTCTCCTCGTGTTTGAGACGGGCAAACATAAAGTGTGACACTGAGACGCGCAGATTCGGCCAAAGGCGGATTTGTAACTGTTAGTGTGTAATAAGTCCAAACAGGCTGAGATATCAGTACAATAAAACCTGGTTTAATTTTACTGGCTTTTCCAATAAAGGACTCAATTTATGGTGTTTTGGAGAGAAATAAAATCAGTTTTAAGGGAAAAACTGTGTAGACATCAGCTGAAGCTGAAGCCACATGATCAATACAAACACACATTATGTGGTGTCCAAGTCCTGTTACCTGCCACCCCTCCCCTCATCAAAGAGGTAAAACAGAAGGAGGCACAACTGGACCGGTCAGTCTGAGGAAGGCTGCCAGACTCACCCGTTGTGCCTCTGTGCTCTGACTAGAACCTCCTGAGTAGACACTGCGTGTCAGAGCAAGTGGAAAAGCGGGCCTTAGCACGATCTGTCAATATAAGGAGCCCATTATGCGCACTTAGTTTCACTAAAAGCGTTAACTCCAAAGTCTGCACGCAACATGTATTTATATAGGTCACATTTTTGAGACTATATGGGCATTTAAATCACACTGATAGGACTTCAGTTTTTTGGAAGTTAAAAACAGTAATAATTAGTATAAATACTATAAATATCCATTGCAGTGTGACATCTAGACATTTTGATCCACTCTAACTGTGTTCTGCATAAATCACACTTTTCATTACTAGTCACAGGCTTATATTCTTTTAGGCAAAGAATGCAGATACCACCTGGTCACACAATTTTAGGCCTCCTTTTAATAGAGTTTTTAAAGGTAAGTCTTTACTGTTTTGAAGAGAATTCTGTAATTCTGATTTGGTATTAATATTTGGCATATATGTATTTGGGAAAAGAAAATGAGAAAAATTTGAAGAAAATCTCTAATACTCATCATAAACTAGATTTTACTTGTAATTTGTTACATTTTTAATTTTAAAGAAGCAAATTTGTTCATTAATATTCTTTTCTACATGATAATTTAATTCAGAATAAACTATGACTTGAAATTAAATTATGGAAGAGTTTAATGTGAAACATCACCCACCTGAAGCGTGTTAGCCCAGGTGGTGTACACTTTGGTTCTTTTTGTGTATAGAGATGTCACAGCTCCTGTATTGTTGGACTCATAAGGCAAAGTGGTAATTCAGTTCACAAATGTACTGTAGAATAACTGCAGGGAATGATGCGTTGTTGTTCAGCTTGGAGCTGGCATGTTTTGGTGGGAAATACTCCCCATTCTGTGTTTTCAAACATTGACTGTTTTGTCTGTTTCTCAATTTTTCAGCGTTGTACAGATTTGTCACGTGGAAGTGGTTCGACTACTTCATTTGTAAGTCCCATTATAAATTTTATGTCAGTTATTACCCCCTCCCCCCCCCATTTATTTTTTCAGATAATATTTCCTTCGGATTGTTTCATGTTTTGTTCTTGGGTTTAAAGGACACAAAAACATTTAGTTGTTTACATCACACAGATGTAACTGTAAATCTATGCGAGGAGCCACCATAAGTCTAAAGTTTTCATTAAAACAAAAGGAAGCGATATTTCCAATATTCCCTGTGGTGCAACAGCGTTTATTTTTTGTGATTTGTGGTAAGAAATTACAGGGCCTGAAATGCATGAAGGCAAGCAAAATCTGGGTCTCTCTTGGGGATGTTATTGTGTGAAACCACAGTTAAATGTGTGGCCCAACAGTCAGTGAAAAGGCAGAGTTTCCTCTGTGCTGTACATAATTGGTTTGCTTGTTGATGCACAACTTGCATGTTGTCATTTTGTTATTAGACACTCACAGAATGTTGCATGACTGCAGGCCTGACAGGCAATACAATTTTACCTCCATGAGCTGAAGAGCTCAGGGTCTTACTTCATGAGGCTAGTTCATGTGTTTCAGACAAACATGGCAGCTCCCATCTAATTATATTTATCCTGTGTTTAATATGTGTCTGTAGTCAGCTACAAACAATTATATACAATCAAAGTAATATAAGATACAGAAAGTTAAAAAATTCTGCTTTAAATTTTTGAGAGTCAGTACTGTTCCATGGTTTTCTTTTCTTCCAACAAAAAACTGCGAAGCCTTGTAGAGCTTTCAAATAATGCAATAATTAAAATATACTTTGGGATATGAATTTTTAATCTCTCAATAGCGAGACCTTGTGTCAGTACATGTGTTACTGTACATGTCTCTTGATGCTTGGTGTCCACCAGCAACCTGCGCATGGTAGTGGGTTTCCTCCGGGCTCTACCCAGTTTCTCCCACCATAGCGCTGGCCGCCGTCCTATAAGTGAAATATTCTTGAGTATGGCATAAAACATCAGATAAATAAATAAATTTTGATGCTTGAAATATGTTCTAATCAGTGACTCAAGTCATTTTCTATTTTCAGATTTGGTGATAGCGGTAAACTTTTTGTGGATTTTAATAGAAACTATTCATATATCAGGTACGTGTGATATACATATATGTACTTGTATGATATGTAGCGTGATACTTGATAATCAATTCTCTGATCAAACATGTATGTACCATGATTACTTCATCTGTGTTTAATGTCCATAATGTTGCTTTTAACGTGTGTTTTGTACATTCTTATTTTTCATCCCACCATAATGCTGGCTGCCATCATGTATTAAGTGAGATATTCTTGAATATGTCATGAAACACTAATCAAATAAATAATTGAATGACATGATATGACCTTCGTCATATGTTCGTTCTCTGATTTGTAATTGTGCTATATACAGTAGTTGAAAAGACGTCACTAGAAAAGAAGTTGTCAGCAGAGCTCCAGCAAGAAGACATGAGGAAAGATCCTCTTATATTTGTGGATAGCAAAGCCACTTGTTTATAGAAATTTTTATTCTTCAGGTAAACAAACCACGTTTTACGATGATACATCTGATATCTTCATTTTTTTCACAGTTACTTCCATGGATGTGACCAAATATAATTTCTCCACCACATATGCTTCCATAGTGTTTTTGTGTGGTAAGTCACAGTGCATACATATATAATTACTCCTCTTAAAATCATACTTTCGATGCTAACATTTAAGTTTTTATGATATGAAATTTATCAAATGTCACAAAAAACAACTCATAGCTGGCCTTAAGATGTTGATAAATCAGTCGGAATGAGGCAAAATGTGTCATTTGAAAAATGCCAATCTTTAGGCGATGAACTTAATAGGTGTCTTTGAACTGGAGTAATTGTAATAAAGAGACGATTGTTTTCATTGTAGTTTATGGTGTTGAAGTCATCATCAAGATACTTGGTAGAGGTCCCATAGACTACTTTACCTCGGGCTGGGATTTGTAAGTAGATATTGTAGCTGTCATAAATCTCTAGTGGTTTTAACGTGTCGATTTCCAAAAACTTCATCGGTCGTTTTTTTTTTAACATCATCTGTACATGGAAGTTCATGTCATTTTATAGTAATCCATCACAAACAGTTCTAATTTGGAAAAGGTAGTGAGAAATTGTAGCCGCGAAGTTTTATATATTGTGGTACATGGTGCTCTTCAGTGTGAACGAGCGCCTGTTAGAATTGGCTGTATAACATCCTGAACTCTAAAGTCTTGTTTGTGTATTTGAAATTTTATAGCAGTTCTAATATGAGGCTGTCTGCTGAATGCTATGTAGACTCTACGACTAGGTCCTGAATGGCCTCTTAAGTTAGAGTACGTGAATTACCTAACCTCGAGTCCAGAGCTAAGTTGCATATTTTGACTGATTCTGTGTGCATTGATCTTAGAAAGTTGTTTTTAGATTTGTGAAGAGGGTGAATGTAGGATGATATTTTTACTGGAAAAATGCAAGTTTTAATGCCAAAAGTAATTTTTGGGTATTTTTTTCTGATATTTATTTGCCTCTCGAAATACTCTTACGGCAAAAAATTTGGAGTTGTTTATTATGTATTAAAAGAGAAAATTATTAAGTTAGAGTGTAAAGTTATGTTGTGTGATGAAGCTTACAGCTGGTGCATCTCGTTATACCCAGCTGTGGTAGACAGAGTTGAGCGCAATTGCCATCATGATCATGGCAGAACATGGTTAATGACCTGGAACATGTAGGTACTTTCAGCCTTGTCTACCAGAGGTGTGGATGTGTAGAACAAGATCAGGGGCAGTCCTACAATAAAGGGCCTAAAATTTTACTTTTGACTAAGCGACGCATTTTTCCTTATTTTCAGAGTTGTATGGGTGATTTACGGTTGAATGATTCCAACTGGAAAAAACTGAAAGGGAAAAACCTCGTAAAAATGAACTTGGGGTGATTGAAAAGGCCTTTAAAAACTGTATCTGAAAATTTTGGTATTTTTTTTTTTCCTCAAATTAAACGCAGCCAAATGTTGTGATTGTATGGTGGGTTTTATGAACCATATTCATGATATGGTTCACCAGTGATGTCACATTGACTTTTCTATGGCCCTAAAGCAGAAATTTAATGTCATATTATCGTTTCCATACACAGGCAAACATTACAGGAGTACTCTTCACAAGAACAGTATTCAGAACTGAACATAACAGTGTACAACAAGTTGTGTTACATCACTGGTGAACCACATTATCAACATGGTCCATAAAACCTACCATACTATCAAAACATTTGACTGCGTTTATTTTGATGAAAAAGAATCTAAAAAATCTGAAGGTATTTTCAGATACAGTTTTTAATGGCCTTTTCACTCACCCTAAGTTCCATTTTCACAAGACCTTTCCCTTAAACTTTTCACCCCAGAAGTATCACTTCATGACTATTTTTAGGGCACAAGTTTGAGTCATTTAGGGTACCTTTACTTTGTGTCAGACCTGCTGTTTCACCTGTCACTCATGTTTCTTATGGCAGGTTTGACTTCATCGTGACAGTCGTGTCAATTGTAGGGGTGCTCGGGGAAGTGTACGCTGACAGTTTTTACTACATCATGGTCTTACGGCCTTTTAGGCTACTAAGGTGAGTAATCAGAAATTAGACTAATTTGTGGTTGGGTAAACATGGATATTTTCCGTGAAGGCACTGTTTTTGGATTCCACTGATGTTCCAGAGATGTACATGTAACTGCATGTTGGAGTCCATCTCGCTGCATGTAATGAATTTATCCTGCGAACGATCCTAAAATCTACACTGAAATGTCTTGAAAAACATTAGAAATTTCAACAGTAATTTCCTGTCATGTTCAGGAGTTTTGAATTACCAATCATTGATTGGGGAATAATGGCGTCATAACATTATTGAGAATGTTGTGTCAACAGTCCTTTGTGACATGTCATTGTTGGGTCACATTGTAACTGCATATAGCATCTGCTGCAGGGTATGGAGATATACATGTCTCCCTCGTGACCCCTGCTGTCCAATCAAAAGCAGAGGGGTTTGTCTCATGTAGGGTAAAGCCACTAGCATGGTTACGAGGTTAAGATGTTCTCTCTCTACCTTGTAATAACAAGTGGTTTTCCCTGAACATTTACAGAACTTTTCTACTCTCAGAGTTTTACTGGTTTTAAAAACTTTCTTCCTGTGATTGTGAGTGTTTTCATCATATGGAAAACCACCCACTGCTTCCTGGTTTGAACTCACTACAGTCATGACAGTATCAGGCTGAAATTTTTCAAAAACCTACCTCAACGAAATGCTGTTTGCATGAAAACTGACCTATGTAACCCATCATTCAGTTACGTCATCCAGTCTCTGCGCCAGTGGCAGGTTACGTGAAAGGTTACGCAGTGTATCACACTGTGTGGCGAAAGCTAGCAAGTTTAGTGGCCAAGCACTCGCGCCAGTGGTTATCTGTGACTATTATGGGCACGAAATTTGGGGCCAACGAAATGATCGTTCATACGTCGGTTACTTGAATTGTAATGGTGCAGACTGATAAATCGGTTGTGCTGATCTGTCCCCAGGAACGTAACCACAAATAGAGCGCTTGAACTGCACAGCGTTCAACAAAACTTAGCGACTGCTTCAGGCTGCCCGGCCCTTTGAAGAGCCTCGTTGACCTACACATTACTTAGTTCATTAGATGGCACCTCTTTTGCACACTTCTTGGTCATTTTACGGTTGAATACCAAATCCTATCTTCTTACTTTACTGATTAAGTTGTCTTGTTGTCACATCATCTGAGAGAACATCGTGGAGAGAACCGGCTCACTGTTGGCAGCCATTTTGAAAAGTCTCGCAGCCTACTCTTGGTCCTGAAATGTAACGGAGTTCTGGTATAAATATTTTTTGGGTCAATTTTGAGCATATGTAGGTTTGGGTGACATCTCAGACCTCATAGACAGCAGTTTCATCGATGTCGAGCCTGAGATCTGCGGCAATTTTGAGTTCGGGTGAAGGGCTCAGGGTTACGAGGAATGTCAGAATTTTAGAATAATTTCCTGAAGCCATCTACATCAATGGACTTCACGTAAATGTGTCAGGTACGACCTTTGCAAACCACTGTCTGTGAACACATAAGTGCTTTTGGTTTTGTTATGCGGAAATGATATTCCACGATAGAGTGAGGCTTAATTTTGTTTTACAATATACCATAAGTATCTGATCTCCACATATTTTCAGAAATTTATTATATCTTTCTTTCACGTAACGGAAAGTAAGTCACAAGGTAAGTAGCAACACCTGCGACAGTTTGCGTACTGTTCACGTCAAAGTGATGTTGTGTAACCTCCACATAATCTGAACAATCGTTAACGCCAAGAATAACATCCTGCAATACGGCCGATATTTTGCAGATGTGATATTTAGCCGTAATTGTTCATTTATTCATTCTGTTATCAAAGTGAAATAATGAACACCGTATAATGTATTTAAATGAAACCAAAAGAAGACATTTTAATAGCAAATGGGTAAAAGTGAAAGGAAATACAGTGTTTGAATTCCAGGGCTTACAACAGAGGTAAATGTTTATTGTATATTTGACTTGTATGCAGCCAGATGTTCTGAGAGTCAGACTGTTATATTTGCTCGACATTGTAGACATTAATGACCCGAAAGGATTATGATTCATAAAACAGTTGAATGTGTTGTGACCTTTCTGTCTCAGGCTGTTCAAGTTGAAGAGGAGATACAGAGATGTGCTGGGAACCCTGTTTGTCCTCCTGACCAGACTGGCCACGTGAGTTGTAATCTAAACACCGTAATTCATCCCAGGGGCTCAGTTGAAGGTCTGCCTCAGGGTCTGGAGATCCGGGATCAAGTCTGGGTCGAGTCATATCAAAGACTGAAAAATTGCACTTGTTGCTGCCTTGCCTGGCACTCGTCACTGAGAGCAGGGAAACAGGACTGGTTGCCTGGTGTCGGTATAATGTGACAGGTTAGGGTGTCATGTATCCGAAGAGATACATCACCATGGTAAACGTTATTGATATGGTGTTGCCACAGTTGTAGTCTTTCTTAAACGGGTCCCTGGCAGTGTCTTGTGTACTGCTATCAGTGGGAAATTCTTTGTCACTTTTCACCTCTAATTATGATCTCTGGTGTAATTACAGTTGATGTTTATTATGTCAAAAATAAGTTGAAGTACATATATATGCCATGCAGAGGACAGTTTTGTGATTACCAACCGCTACTTTACATCAGTTTGTTGTTTTTTTTTCACAGTTTTATAGCAGTTTCTTGCATCTTTTCTATTTCTGCAATGTTTGCAATGGGACTGATAGAAATAGGGTGAAAAACTGACCAGAAATGTGATTCAGATAAATGTTGTGGCGATCACAGCTATCGCCTCTCCCACCATGCCCCCTATTATAAGTCTAGCCCAACTTGTTACTTCAATGGGTTGAACAATCAGTTTCCTGGTGAAGTGTGGTGGATTTCAGGCTGTCATATGGTTGGAATACTCTTGAGTATAGACATGCTACATGAAAATACCAGTGAAGTAAAGATCCCTTACTGTATATAAATGAGCATTATGTATTATAGTAGGGAATGCGTTAGATGAGAATTAGAGACTTTGTCATGTTATGTGTACTTAGATACCGGTCAGAAAATGGTTCAGTATTATATATGTACATGTTGAAGTATTAGCACATTTGTTTATTATGAACTCTTGTTTCTCCCCTCACCAGCCTGGCCATTGTGATAGTCTTGGTGTATTATTTCTTCGCTATCATTGGCATGGAGCTATTTGGATCCATGAACCTGAAAAACTGCTGCAAGTGAGTCGATTTTTTTTATAAACTATTGTAAGTGAGGCATTTGTCTTCGAAAAACTACTGCAAGCGAGTCATGAATTTATAAAATTCTGCAAGTGAGTTTTGTCTTTGAAAAACTGATGCAAGTCAATTAATTTTTTGAAAAACTGCCACAAGTCAGTCATGCCTCTGAAAAACTGCTGAAAGTAAGTCAGTGACATGTCTTTGAGAAACTGCTGCAGGTCAGTACCTTGGGAAAAAAAACTGCTGTTAGTAATTTTGATCTTTCCAGAAACCACAAAAACTTTTGCTGTGTTCACAAACCATGTGGTAAAGCTTTTTGCAAACTAGTACCATCTAGGACAAAAAGGCCCAGCAGGACAAAAAGCCAATTGTGGAAGTTTTAACTTTTATTTAATACTCAAATGGAAGCTTCTCCTGAACAATGCTATTGTCTTTACCTAGTGAATATTAGAGTATTTAATATTTCTAATTCATAGGGTTAATAAGTTCTCCTTACAACCAACGGGACCCAGAAGTCCCCCACCAATGTGGTCACTGTCCAGTTCAGCTAATGCTGGTTTCCTGTGCGACTGTACTTGGGAAGGTCTGCCAGCAACTTGCGAATGTTTGTGGGGTCCTCCCACCATAATGCTGGCCACCGTGGTATAAGTGAAATATTCTTGAGTACGACGTAAAACACCAATCAAGTGAATAAATAAATTAGAACAACCAACGGTTAGCCAAGTCCTTATTGGTTGGCTGTGGTTCCAAGTCAGTGGAATTGTCAGGGACCTGGTGAAGGACGATGGTTTTCTTTAGTCACTCCAGGTTCATCCTCTCAATAAAACCTGAGCACTGTAATTTAGATGGACACTGTGTCAAACACCCATTGAGTAAGTGAATAAAAAACAAATGATTCTTCTAAATGTTTTTTTTTTTTGTTCAGTTATGTGGCTTTCTCCCTTGAATTTCAGGAACACGTCGGTGGAAGATTTTTATCGTTATGACAACGAGAGTTTGTTTGAAGGCTATTACTACCTGAATAATTTTGACAACATTTTTGTTACTGGAGGTAAGTTTTGCATCACTCATGAGCATGTTCTTTATAATGACACACTCTGCTGTGCTTTATAATGATACACTCTGCTGTGCTTTATAATGATACACTCTACTGTGCTTTATAATGAAACACTCTGCTGTGCTTTATAATGATACACTCTACTGTGCTTTATCATGATACACTCTGTTGTGCTTTATAATGATACACTCTACTGTGCTTTATCATGATACACTCTGTTGTGCTTTATAATGATACACTCTACTGTGCTTTATAATGATACACTCTACTGTGCTTTATCATGATACACTCTACTGTGCTTTATAATGATACACTCTACTGTGCTTTATAATGAAACACTCAACAAAAAAATGCTGTGTGCAATAAATCTTTGTCAGATGTCTTTTTTTGTTTTGTTATCAGTAACACTGTTTGAGCTTACTGTGGTCAACAACTGGTTTATTATCATGGTAAGTGGTAAAGTTGCTTGCCTTTCAATCGCTTGGTCATACAAGATGGGAGTTCAATCCCGATCCTAGGCTGGGAATATTCTGGATTCCTCCCTGTCTGTCATTGTTCTTGGTGCCTTCATGGCAGTGAGCAATCAACCATGTCAAAAGTGCTGTCTGGTGTGGTCTGGTATGAAATTCACTGGAGACTATGTGCCTTCAACCAGTGTGACATATGCCCATGGGCAAGTTTACTGGTGGCTCGCCAGTTGTCGTTGGTTTAATGCTGACACTCCAGTTTCCTCCATTCAGGAATCTGGCCACCATCATACAAGCTATTCTTGAGTATGGAGTTTAGAAACAACAACCAAGTATGTGTTGAGGATGTTGTCTTCACCAGAGTACTTGTCGGTGATAACTGTGATTGTCATTCCTTAAGAAATTTAATCTTTGTAACCATTAGCATCATGATCTAGAATGCATTTTAAGACAGACAATTTGCTTGTAGTGTGCATTGTTTGAAAAACAAGGATACAGTGATGTTCTTTTACCTGTGACATCACCATTTTATAGCAAGGTAGCAATTGCTGCCTTTCCTATACCTGGCAGTTATTTTAATTAAGAAGAATGGCTTTCCTCTACATATAAACTACATGTGGATTGCAGTTGACACATCTGAGTGAAAATGTTTGAAGAGACCCTCAAACATGAGGCAAAGAATTCAAGAAATAAGAAAATGTGCTGTCAAGGCGTTGTCAGTTTTGCACTTTATAATCTCCAGTGACCCCGGAAGATTTTATTCAGAGGGTTAATGTAATTGTATGTGGATAATTGCCATACTTTATATAACAGTCCATGGTGAATATTGTGGATAGATCCCACATGTATACTGCTCAATGGGGATGTCACTCATCAGCCATTAAGTCAAAAACTGTGAATACCCATACAAAAAAAAGTGGTTTGGTGGTCACACCTGAGAAACCTTCTGACTTAAAACAGCATTAAGAGCTGGATGTTAACCTGGGATTTCATTGGTCAGGGGGAATATCAGATGTGATGAGAAGCATACTTTAGGTAGGCGAAACTCTGTGATGTCTGTCATGTCTGTACTGTTGTCTTCGTTGCAGGACGGGTATGCTTACCATGTCAGCAAATGGGCACGGCTCTACTTTATGTTGTTCTACCTGGTCATGATGGTGAGTGGTGTTTTAATACATGAAGTGTGAAATGTGATTCTAGTGAAAGCAGGCCCAGTTTCAGGAAACATAATTCATGTAAGTTCAGTATGATTTGCTAAAATTCCACAAATATAGCGTTTTTTGAAAAACCCAGTATAACAGCCGATGTATTGTTGCTTAAGCCAAAAACCTGAAGCAATTTCTTAGCCGGAACCTGCACTTTTTGAGCTGTCAACTGAGATGAGATGGAAATAACATTTATACTGACAGTGGACTTTTTTTAATAAGTGTTTTCTCTAACAGATAGAATTCTTATTAACTTTTTTAATGCTTACATTACCAGTGTATGTTTTGTGAGCTCTAATACATTCTAAGGCATTCCGATAAGGCTCTGGCCATTGGCTATGAACAAAGTTTCTCTGTCTCCAGGTTGTCATGACGATTGTTGTTGCCTTCATTCTCGATGCCTTCATCTTTCGAATCCAGTACAGGAGACAGATGCATTGCGAAGACATTGAAGGTACATTAGGTTACAACTTTCATGGGTTTCCCAGTTCTCTCCCCCATAATGCTGGCTGCTGACATGAGTGAAAGTATGCTGAAAAATCATTAAGTATGATGTGAAATCTAAGCATACATATGCACAGTTTGAAATTAGTGCCTTGTTCCTTCATGTAAATACAGGATTTTCCACATGAACAGCTCGTCAAATATCAGACTTTCTGTATAACGGACAAGTAACATTCCTTGATTTTGTATTGGCTTCTGAGATCATGTTATTGTTTGGAGACCTCAGTGTGCATTTATCATGCAGTCTGTCAAAAAAAAAAAAAAGAAAAACTTTGTGTAGTCGTTATCATCTGACAGACATCTGTATCTTTCTCTACACACACTACTGTATATTATAAACATTATTTCATTGTTTAACTTTATCATTTTTTTTTCCCATGTATTAATTAGAATGTCAGCATTATTGATATATGGTTATACAGTGAGTTTTGCTATGGCACGTTTCTGTACAATTTGCAGAAGACTGGTGTCTTTGTAAATTGACCAAGCATCCTTCTTTCAATCAAGATGTTATTATTATTTACGTTATCAAGGTGATGTGAATTAATTTTGTTTTCAGATCACATGGTATCCAGGACTGAGGTAGCCTTAAGCCCGGAGGAGATGCAGATGTGTAATGATGATACACATGGCTGGACAGGCCAGTACATAGACAGTCAGACACCAGACACACTGGTGAGCTGTAGACTTTGTGTGACACACGATGACACATGACTGGACAGGGCAATACATAGACAGTCAGACCCCTGACACACTGGTGAGTGGTAGACTTTGTCTGGCACATAATGACACATGACTGGACAGGGCAGTACATAGACAGTCAGACCCCAGATACACTGGTGAGCTGTAGACTTTGTCTGGCACATAGTGACACATGACTGGACAGGCCAGTACATTGACAGTCAGACCCCTGACACACTGGTGAGCTGTAGACTTTGTCTGGCACATAGTGACACATGGCTGGACAGGGCAGTACATAGACAGTCAGAACCCAGACACACTGGTGAGCTGTAGACTTTATGTGGCACATAGTGACACATGGCTGGACAGGGCAGTACATAGACAGTCAGACCCCAGACACCCTAGTGAGCTGTAGACTTTATGTGGCACATAGTGACACATGGCTGGACAGGGCAGTGCATAGACAGTCAGACCCCAGACACCCTAGTGAGCTGTAGACTTTATGTGGCACACAGTGACTCATGGCTGGAGCATTAAAATAATTAGCTTTTTGTGGAAACAGGGATGACTGTATTTCGCCTGAAGTATATGGTGTAAAAATGACAGAAAGGCTTAAGGCCTGAAAATGATAGGTTATATAAGAACCCTTTTTTTTCTCAATAAAGAATTAATCAAAACTTTCGAAAAAGAGGCCCTATAATTTGGATGAATCGGTCATATTTAAGCACAAGGTCTCTGTGGAAAAATGCTAAGCTTTAGGTGAAACACAGTGCTACCTCACAATGGAATTGTAGTGACCAGCAGTTGGGGTCTGAGCTGCTGATTAATTTTAAATTGTGTATAGTCTTTATTGAACATGAATGTTTTTTTTCTTTTTGCTCTTTTTTTTTTAGGAAGGGGAATTTTCTTTTCTTTATTTTTAACTCAGCACCTTTTCTCATAAATCTGAAGTTATAATTTTCCTTATTTCAGACACCCCATGTGTTCAGAGGGGAGAGAGTTAGAAGTCGAGAAGATTTCAGTTTGCAGATGCACAATGATGAAGTGCAAGTGAGTGGATTATGAAATCAATTGCTGTAATGCACAAAGAAGCCACAACCAGTACAATGAGAGAAATCTGTCATTTTTTATAATCCTTTTGCAAGGATTTTAAAAACAATTTAGATGGTAGTCAGATTGTTTTGATCCGTTGTTTGAAGTTGACAACCTTTCTCACTAATAGCGGAGTTTTGAGATCAGACTGTTTTATTTATTTATTTATTTATTTACTTATTTGATTGGTGTTTTAGGCCATACTCAAGAATATTTCACTTATACGACGGCGGCCAGCATTATGGTGGGAGAAAACCAGGCAGAGCCCGGGGGAAACCCACGACCATCCGCAGGTTGCTGGCAGACCTTCCCACGTACGGCCGGAGAAGAAGCCAGCATGAGCTGGTCTTGAACTCACAGCGACTGCATTGGTGGGAGGCTTCGGGTCATTGTGCTGCGATAGCGCACTAACAGATTGAGCAGACTGTTTTATCATTAACGGTAAAACAGTCCTCCTGTAAGATGTTACTTGCCAGAAATGTTGGGCAACTTTTGTTGCTTTTAATTTACCAGTCACCTGTCTGCTGCCCTCTGGAGGAGGAACATCTTAAGTTCACAGACGCTCAACTTTTCCATTGATCGTCTACTCTAAATAACTTTTTGTAAATATACTATAATCTAATAAGACATAGGGTCTTTCTCAGGCCATTAAGAAGAACTTCAGTGTCATATTACATGTAACTTTTCCATACACAGGTGCACATTACAGGAGTATAGTTCAGTTTGCTCAGAGCTGAACATAAAGGTGTACAGAAAGTACTGTATTATCTGTATGGTCCATAAAACCCACCATACAATCAATTAAATCATTTGACTGCATTTATTTTGGTGGAAAATAATATAAAGAAACTTTGTGAATGTGTTTTCAGAAACAGTTTTTAATGGTCTTTTTACACAACATAAGTATATCTTTGCAGGTGTATCTTTTAAGCGTGGTCATTCGCGACCGATTTACCCCCATTGAAACCCCATGAATTGATTGACCAATTGACTCATGCAGAATTCCTATTCAGTTATCCACAGCAGTAACATGATTGAGTGAAATCAAAGACACACTAGGATCCATTTTTATTAAACATTAAGTGGTTGTGTTTAACAATGTATTATAACATCATCAAGAAAGAAACAGGACACAAAGGTTTCACGATTTAGGAACACTGAAATTATGACATTTGTGGACCAGTCTCTGATTTTACTGTTTTTCCGTCTTCACAGCATTATGATAAGATCCTTAAGACCCACCTCGCCACCTGCACATTTAATTGCATAGTTCTCACTGAATTTTGTTTTTTTTTAAATGTTGGCAAATGTATTTTTATCTGACAGTTTTTTTCATGTTTTGTTTCCTCCTCTTTTAAACGATGTAGAAATGCTGTTTACCTGTTGCTTGTCTGGCCTGGGGTGGTCAATGCACAAGCGTCATCTCAGTCACAACACTTTACTACATGATTAATACAGGCTGTTTTCATGCTTGGCTGGTTGCTGTCAGGTAAAATGATAGGTGTGATGTCTGTTAATGTGTGAAGTGATACGAGTAATCCTAATTTAGATGGCCTTGGTGTTGAGTAGCAAATTAGGCAGTCATGTTGTTAACCTCAGGCTAATCCTGTCACCTGTACATCTATATACCATGCAGGACATGTTATTTAACATATATCTTATCACCTGTTTAGCGGTTTCCTCCCACCATAATGCTGGCTGCCGTTGTATAAAGTGAAATATTTTTGGAGTAAGGCGTAAAACGCCAATCAATCAAATAAATAAATATCATCTTTTTATGCCATCACTTAGACAGAGAAGTCATGAAGTGAGGCTTGTAGTGCTGTTGAGAAGAGACAGACATTTAAGAGGAAGTGGGTCACAGTCTAGTGGTTTAAGAGACGCTTGATATTTAGTGGATAGGTGCAGATTAAAACACTCCCTTGGACATTACACAGGGTTTGTGGATTCCAGCGCTTTCACTTTCTGTGGGACCTAGGGGGGCAATGGAAAGTTGACAACACTCGTGTGACCACTTGTACAATCTAACGCTCATTGAAGACCACTTATCTGCTATCAGTATATTTCTGTGCGTTACATGTTTGAAAGTTGGCCAGTAACTTGCCAAAGGTTGGGTGTTTACACCTTGCACTGCTGTTTTGCTCCACTTACCAGACTGATTACCATCATGTGAATGAAGTATTGAGCATGATGTTTAGCAAGGATCCAAAAAATAAATGAATTCCTGTAAATCAGAATCCATGAGCCAGTGTTGTTTTTTGATTTTCTCCAGGCTTGGATAGAGGAAGAGAAAAGGAAGCGACTAGCTGTGCGAGAGTTACAGGCTGAAGGTTTGAGGCGGAGACACAACACCAGTGGTAGCTTATTGGAGCTTGAGTGTGACATCAATACTGAACCAACAGTCAATGCTGTTCCATGCTGACACCATTTTGACATTTCTGTGCTAGGCCATAGTGCACTCTGACATCATTCCCACACTGGGCTCTCTGATACATTGCATGCAGGCACCATGTACTTGGACATATTGCATTCAGACGTCATTCCCACGCCAGACTGCCTGATACATTGCATGCAGACACCATTCTCACTCCTTGTACTCTGACATAGTACATTCAGGCACCAATCCTGTGCTCTCTGACGTAATGCATTCTGGCATGATTCTCACACTAACATGATGCATTCAGACACCATTCCAACAAAGTGCACTCTGACATAATGCATTCAGACACGATTCTGACTCTATGTACTCAGATATGGTATATTCTGACACCATTCTCACAGGGTGCATTCTGACATAGTGCATTCTGCCACAAATTCTTACACTAAGCTCGCTGACACCACTCTGACAGATCACTAAAGCGTCAGCCACTTCCATATATTGAAACAAAAGTTTAAGCTGGCTTTCGTCTGCTTACCAAAATGCGGGTAGAGCAACACATGAACAACACCTACAGCAAAGGTAAGCAGTATATCGTACCCTTGATGGCAACATAGTGGAACTTGGTTTCTTTCCTTGAACACATGGTGCTGGCATGATTGAGGAGTTGGGAAGTACTTGCGATGCCAAAAATTGAAATATGATGTAGAGTATTACCTGGGCACAAGCTCTGGTTTTTACAGTCACAGTTGGGCAAAAATAGAAAGAAAAAGTGGGGATGTGGACTTTTGTAGACAGGTGTACAGTTACTAAACTGTCTGTCTCCATCAAGTCTATGAACAAATATCATCTGTTTGTTTGCTTGTTCAAACCCAACTCTGCCATGCTCATGAATATTTCGCATATTCAGTGGCTGTGTTGTACGGGTGGAGGAAATGGGAGTGCCCAGTGTAAACCACTGACCTTTGGCAAATTATTTAAAAACTTTACTGCAAGTGAAGTACGTGCAGATTTGCAAGCAGTTGATCTCACTTTGCTGGGACACACTTGATCTTCAACAAAGACTGCACCCAAATTCCCCAGGAGCACTGATGTTCCAGGAACAATTAGAAAAGCAGAAGACACAACATCACAAGTCTGCCAGATCAGAGTTGGGTTTGAACTCACAACCTGTATGACCATGTGACTGAAAAACATTCATTTTAACCAGTCTGCCAGGGCCGACTCCCAAATTATGTGAACTTGATTGCATAAAAGGCAGACCACATTGCTTTTTTGGTATACAGGAAGAACTTTATTCTTGGCAAATTCTCATCTTGGACAAGCACTGTATTCATTTGCACACTCATTGTTCATGGGGCCATGGGTTAAGGTGAAGGGGTCTACGACCCTTGTGGCGTAGTTTGTATGGCCTTATGTTTGATGATGATCATTTGTCCTCTGATATGATATGACCTGCAAGTCTGTATGTCACACCTGACAAAGTTCAACAGCGTATTGGACTGGTTTGAGGTCAATGATGTACCCAGACCTCTCTGGTTTCCATCACCCATATACCCATGGACCATGACCAGGGAAAAATTCTTGAGTACCGTGTATGGTGTTATGAAACAGCAATCAAATAAATAAATAAATTAATGAATAAATAAATATTTTTGACAAAAAAATATATCTGTCAGTGTGCTAGTAATTCCAAGAGTACAGGGCCTGGTTTTGTAAAGCTATATATCACAGGCTATATAGCTGCCTGTACATAAACATGTTAGTACCAAAGCATTACATGATGTTACAAAAATGCATCTGTTGTCATGGTATAGTTACAACCACGTTAGTGACTAATATGTACAAACTTAGTGGAACCGCTCCCTTAACAGGTGCCTGGCTACAGAGGTGGATCAGGATACGTGTCCAAGGTGGGTTTCCCCCAGGGCTCTGCTCGGTTTCCTCCCATAATAATGCTGGGCGCCATCGTATAAGGGGCATGGTCTTAAGTATGATGTACTGTATGTATAGATGTCTTTCTCTCTCTTTCTCTCTCTATATATATATACACGTTTATGTTTGCAAACAGGTTCATGTGTTTGTACCTACTTTTGCATTGTCAGCTATATATCATTCTTTTATCTTTAAGATATTAATCTTAAGATATCTTTATTATGTATTATACCTTTTATACATTCAATTATCTTGCCATGTGGGAAGACTTATTGACTCTTTTGCAAATTACGTGTACATATGTTTATTGTATTATTGTATGTTATTGATATTCGATGAAACATTTTATGTGTTTTAAGCCTCTTTCTTTTTCATTTATACATTTACATGTATTAAGTAGTTTGGTCATAATTAGACTCACCCGCAATTATGTAACACTGTAGAAAGTTCAGGGTAGTGATATTTTGGTGTCATTGCTAATTTTCAATTCACCACTCATGTTGGGGAAAATAATTACAATTACGTTTTTTTAGTTTGTTCTAGTCCTCTTATATCTGATTAAGTTATTGAGTTAATTTAACTTTTAAATTGTGTGAGGCCTGAAATTTAGCAAAGTGTTGTATGGCCAAAAAGCATTAATTAAATGACCAAGAAGTTGTGAAAAGAACAAGGTTCTTGAATATGACCTGTACATTGAACAGCTGTGGTGGCATGTCATTTGTTCATAAATATCCCTTATAGCGGCAGACGAAATGTATTATTCTCTAACCAGTTCTTGTTACCACTCCCAAATTCGCACAGAAACAGAACCATGGCATTATTCCCAATCCATTTACTGTTACCACCCCCCAAACTCACACAGAAACAGACCCCTGGCATTATTCCCTATCAAGTTAATGTTACCACCCCCAAACTCAGACAGAAACAGACCCCTGACATCATTCCCAATCCAGTTTCTGTTACCTCCACCAAACTCAGACAGAAACAGACCCCTGACATTATTCCCAATCCATTTACTGTTACCACCCCCAAACTCGCATAGAAACAGACCCCTGACATTATTCCCTATCAAGTTAATGTTACCACCACCAAACTCAGACAGAAACAGACCCCTGACATTATTCCCAACCCATTTACTGTTACTGCTACCAAACACACACACAAACAGAATATTTTACATTCTGTTTCATTATCCATTTACACATTTTATATCAATATCATATCGGTTGATAACAAGGATAAGCATAAGTTGTCTTCACAAACTGCGGAATTAAGTTTCAAAACATTAAAGCTCCGGTAAATGTTTATAATGTAATGGTTTAGCCTGAGTGTAACATGTATTTAATATTTATCAACAAAAAGTATTTACTTATAAGCATTATAATTTTTATTTATAATATAAACCATATTTTATAGCTGCATTACACAACATTTGATGGGAACAAATTCTGTGTTTTACCTAGATATGACCAGATCAACAAATGTTTTATGGCTGTATGAGGACATTTTTAAACGAGACGTTAAAGTAAGGCAACTTCCTGTAAATAGATGTATAATTATGTTGTTTATCATGCTTATGCTGCATGCATGTAAATAAGTGTTATGTTTATTGTAATATTACATCACCTTACTTGTACTTGAGTTTTATATTCTCATTCTTCCGCAAATCAGTCCTCAGTTGCTTTATTTGTGTAATTTACCGTTATGAGAACTCCACAGAGGGGTTTGATAAGGCATGAAATTTCATCGAACCCCGGACTTTGATCACGTCTTCAGAAAACTCCGGTACAGGGACCATTGTTATGTTCGATTGATTTGGCAAAGTTTTGATATTATGGGGACACACTCCTAAGATTGCAGGCAGCAGTTAAACTTCATTGTGGCATGTCACCATGATATGTGACAATATTGTGGAAGTGGAATTAAACCATGATCATCCATTCATGTGACATGGAATCCCAATGAGTCATTACGTTCCTCATCGACGTGTTCACTGGAATCTTCATGAATGGTTTGATGACGTATTGCCCCAATAATTCGTGTATCCTCCGTAACAGAATATGCTGATGTGGCATCCTCGGTATTACAAAGTGGTAATGTTGCAAGCCTTCAGTGTATTCGCTTTATTAAAATGTGTTATCGCGCTATCCTACCGCAACGATTCTATTCGGATCGTTCATAAAATATGTTGATGTGGTTCAAGCATTCAGTGTGCCTTCCATAAATGTGCTGATGTGTCCCAGTCATTCTATACGCATCCTTCATGAATATGTTGATGTAGTCCAATCCTTCAGTGTACCTCCCATAAATACGATGATGTAGCTTATTCATTAATGTGTTGATGTGGCCCAGTCATTCGGTGTACCTTTCATGAGTGTACATGTGTTTCCCAGTCAATGAGTGTACCTTTCATTCAGTTTATCTTCCATAAGTGTGCCGATGTGGCTCAATCATTCAGTACGCTTCCTTCATAAATATGCTGACCAAAGTCATTCTATATGCATCCAGCATAAATGTGCTGATGTTGCCGAATCATTTAATGTACCTTCCATAAATGTGCTGATGAGCTGTTATATTTCAGTCGTTGAGTTTTAAAAAATAAAGAAAGAAATGAAAAAAACATGGACCTGTATCACACGATCACTGTATTTATGGATGAATTTCACAGCATGATTATAATGTTACAGCTGATAAATTGTTTATATTTTATGGATGGTAATTTTAATGTTTACATCTGATAAATGCTTAATCTTGTTAACAAGTATAATGCTGTTTGTTTTGAAATCATTTCCTACATGTATCTATATAGTTTATATCCGTGTAAATATCAGTACAGAGTCAAAAGATTGTTTGAACCGATCAGGATGCAATACATTTTCCTACGCGATGGCAACTTGGGTCCAAGGTGGATTTATCATAGTTGTAATACAGGAGTGCACAAAAACTGAATAAGAATCAAATAATAAAGACTGAGTACAATTTGAGGGTGCAAGTTACCCCCCCAAATCGGCAGCACAAAGCTGGAAAGAATAATAGGACTGCACAGTTTGGACCTGAATTACTCCAGACTGGAAAGGTTCCCATTATGGTGTTTAAAACAGTGTTATTTTCACTGCTGATACTAAGTGTTAAGTTTTAAAGATTTTATATTCCAAAGGGACCACAAATGACTGTTTTTGTGATTGTTTCGTATGTCTGCGTTCTCTGGTCAAAGTGAGTTTTTTACGTATAAATGTCGTCACTTTTTGCTGCTTATCCATGGCATTGTCTTGATGAGTCACAATGCTCTTTTTCCCACACATTTGCATTATAAAAACTAATATATACTACTGTATTATGTATTGAAATCTGTTTTTGTGGCTTACCAGGTTATTTACACTTGCAATGTGTATGTTATGCTACAGAAGCTCTAATATTTAACTGTGTCTTTTTGGCAACACATGTGCAATAAATAAAGTTTGAATGTAATTACCTTCAGGGGGTTAAAGGCTTGATTTTTTTTTTCAACTGGTATTGATTGCACGAAAGACAACTGAAAGCGATATCTGAAATCACGTTTTCTAATTCTGTGGTGAGACAAAATGAGTACATGCAGCAAATTATTTATAGCAGCTTGAGATATGTAGGTAAGTAGGTTTTGAAAGGACTCTGTCAGCCGTAAACTTTTTACAGACTCGTCTGCCGCTGTAACAAGAAACTGCATCCACTACCTGCATGGCTAGACGATGCTGTTACGTCCACCCAAGAACACTGTCGGTAAATCAAACAAAGCTTAATGCCGTAATTAAGCAGAATTGTATTATCCCGTCTTCTCACTGCCCGTGGGGCCTCAGTAAGAGGAAAAGACACTCGTGGTGGCCTTTGTGCAGCCTAACGTTCGTTGAAGGCCATTTGTCTGCCAGCAATGTGGTGTGCATATCTTTAAGTTGTTCCCCCGTGGGGTTCCCGGGAGTGAAAAGAATAGGGCCCCAGTTCTCTAGGCAAGCTTGTCGTATGAGGCGACTAACCTAGGGCTCTCCCGTGTGGTTCCGGTGAATAGAATAGTTCCACAGCCTCCCCGGGCTGGTCGTACAAGGCGACTGAAAGGGGCAACCTGTTTGCCGTGGGTTGCGACCCGTGATGGGGGAGGACGGGATCCTGGTGGCTGAGGGCGGGTTGATCTTGCGAGATCCTCACGCCCAACACTCCACTTCGGCCCTTACTTCTCCAAAGACGGGCGGTCGGATGGCCCGCTCCGATCAATCGGCTGGTCACGCCAGTCCAGACGTCCGTATATCAACCTTCAGATATCTTCATTTGGTATAGAGTCATTGCTTTCCGTGTTGGAAGTTTTTTAGTAAGATGTTCGGATGTCTGGGCGGTGGCTTTAGGGTCAATCGAGTAGGCTGTTTCTAATTTATTAGATTCGGCCTGCTCGAGTATGAGCGAAAAATCCATCTTATCGAGGATGGCGTGGAACTCTCGTCTCTCCTTCTGCTGGTCACTCGCAGGAGGGGTTTCGTCGTACATGTATCGACACTCCGAGGCGGGTGAGAGACACGGCGCTATGAATCATCCAACCGTCTCGCTATGTCTACCTCTAATTCCCCTACTCCAAATGTTTCTATGTCACAGCCTTCCCCAGTTGTGGGGAAAAAAAGGAAAAACGAGATACCACTGGATGTGGAATCGGGAAGTTCTCACTTCCCATCCTTTCTGGTGATATCTAGTAAAAATGAGAATCAGGCAAAGATGAAAATCAATCCTTTCGTATTGAATAAAACTTTGAAGAGCTACGCAGGCACTTTGAAACAAGTGAAAAAGTTAAACTCTGGCAAAATTCTTGTGGAATGTTTTCGAAAACAACAGTACATTAACTTACTCAGAATTGAAAATATTGGGGAGCAAGCTGTTTCTGTTACCCCACATAAAACCTTAAACTGCTCTCACGGCATCATTCGTGACAGAGACCAAGATCTATACGACATGACAGAGCAAGAAATAACAGAGCAACTGAAGGACCAGGGCGTACTCAACGTCAAACGTTTTACCATCAAGAGAGATGGGAACCTCATTAAAACAAATACGTATCGCGTAACGTTTAATAACCCGTCTCTCCCAACATCAATGTTCATCGGGCCGTACAGTGTGCGGGTAGAATTATTCATACCGAACCCGACCAGGTGTTTCTCCTGCCAGAGGTTTGGCCATGGCAGGGGTCAATGCCGAAATAAACTGGTCTGTTTCAGATGTGCGGAAGCTGGTCACGAGGGTTTCGACTGCACAAACACCATAAAATGCTGGAATTGCAGCGGAGCCCACATGGCCTCTTCCAAGGATTGCCCTGTCTTCAAGAAGGAAAAGGAAATCATAACCCTTAAATGCAAAAATAACTTATCGTATCAAGAAGCCAAACGTCTTGTCTCTGTCACCAATGGCCTGACTAAATCTACCTATGCCAATGTTGTCAAGAAACTCTCCGTTTCGGTAGGAGTTCAAACATCATTCACTTGGCCCATTGGTATAGAGAAGCCACAGAAACTGGTCGTAAATCCCTTGGAAAACACGGCCAGTTCTTCATCACAAACCGATATCAGTCCTACTGAAAAAGCCGCTACTTCACCTGATTCTCCATCTCACCACAAACCTTGTGCAAATAAATCCAAATCCTCTAAACCCGTTGAACCTTCACTAACTGCAGCGGGTGATAAACATCACAAGAAAGGTAAACCTAGTGGCCCCACAGAGCGTCCCTCCAAGGCTACTAGGGACCCTATCCGAACTTTCAATAAGTTTGGGTCGTTGCAGGACGTCGGTCCTTCAACGTTCGATGCGGACATGATGGATACATCGTCTGCATCGGGGAGATCTACTAGTAGGTCTCCCAAAAAGGGTCGTGCACGGTCCAGACAGAAATCCCCCATACGCCTCCCTCCATAATGACTTCCTTAGACAAAATTATACAGTGGAATTGTCGAGGTCTTAAAATAAATTTCATTGAAATAACACAGTTAGTTCAATCTTTAAATCCAATTGCCCTTTGTCTTCAGGAAACTCACCTGAAGACATCTGACAAAGATAAAATATCACTGAAAAATTATACACTATATAGCACTTACTCTAACGAGGAAGAACGAGCTCGTGGCGGCTCCTCTATTTTAGTGAATAACAATATAATTCACAGCCCTGTTGCTCTCGACACAGAGCTTCAGGCTGTAGCCGCCCGTGTTTCCTTATCGGAAACAATCACCTTATGTTCAGTTTATGTTCCTCCTCATTCTTCTTTGTCATTTTGCCAGTTGCATAATTTAAAAGACCAACTGCCCACTCCTTTCATAATTATGGGAGATTTTAATGCGCATAACCCCCTATGGGGTAGTAATAATGTGAACGATAAGGGCAAAATAGTAGAAGATTTCTTATGTAAAGATGAACTATGTTATTTCAATAATGGTTCTAATACCTACTTACATCCAGGTAATGGTTCATATTCTGCTATCGATCTCACTATCACCGATCCATCACTTCTCCCGGATTTTTCTTGGAAGGTGCATGACGATCTTTGTGGTAGTGATCATTTTCCTCTTGTCCTAGAGCATCTCACTTGTAATTCTTTAGAACGTGTAGCTAGGTGGAAGTTCGATAAAGCAGATTGGATGGCATTTGAGATGTTCTGTGAGGCTGACATCACTGCAGAGAATATTAATGCTGCAGATGATCCTTTGCTTACATTTAATGAACTCATATTAAGAGCAGCCGATAGAACCATCCCTAAGACCTCGACCAATCCCAAATCCAAAAGTAAACCCTGGTATGATAATGACTGTCGTAAGGCTATAAGAGACCGCAAAAAGGCTGAGCGCAGATTTAATCATTATCCTGATGATAATAATTTAAACCAGGTTCGCATACTTGGAGCCAAGGCTCGTCGATTAATTAAGTCCAAGAGACGATCTTGTTGGCGGAACTTTGTTTCAGGCATTACGTCAAAAACACCCATGCGTAAGGTCTGGAACATGGTTCAGAAACTTAAGGGCAAGAACAGTAAAGCCAGAGTTCAGCACTTAAAGGATGGTGATACCTTATTAACTTCACCGCATGATATAGTCAATAAAATAGCTGAAACAATATCCCACAAATCTTCATCTGGGAATTATTCTCCTGAATTTCAGCATATTAAAAGCCAGAAGGAGAAAATTAAATTGCCCTTCTCTTCTAAGAATTCAGAAGACTATAATCGTCCATTTTCAATTGAAGAGCTTAAAACTTCTCTAAAAAAGGCACACGATACTGCGTGCGGCCCGGATAATATATATTATAAGCTTCTGAACCACTTACCATGTGAGCCATTGGAGACACTCTTGGACTTACTTAATGATATTTGGAAGACCGGTAAATTTCCCCCATCATGGAGAGAGGCATATGTTATCCCGGTCCCTAAACCGGGTAAGGATCATAGTGATCCGAGAAATTACCGTCCCATAGCTCTTACCAGTTGCGTCTGTAAGACTATGGAACGGATGATAAATGATAGACTTGTTTGGTTTCTTGAAGCAAACATGCTTTTATCAAACATTCAATGTGGTTTTCGTCAAGGTCGATCCACTACGGATCACCTTGTTCGATTTGAAACCTTCATTCGTGATGGTTTTATTAATAATGAACATGTGGTATCGATATTTTTCGACTTGGAAAAGGCCTACGACACCACATGGAAATATGGTATTTTAAAAGACCTAGCTGATATGGGTTTAAAAGGTCGCTTACCTTTATTTATATCTCAGTTTTTATCTCATCGTCAGTTTAAGGTACTAGTGGGGTCCACTCTTTCGGACTCTTACGAACAAGAGATGGGTGTGCCCCAGGGCAGTATCCTTTCACCAACACTGTTCAGCATAAAAATTAACAGCTTGGCTCAAACATTAACATCTGGTATTGAGGGTTGTTTATATGTAGATGATTTCCTGATATGCTACCGCGCTAAAAATATGAATAACATCGAGCGGCAACTGCAGCTTTGTCTCAATAAGATCGAGAAATGGGCAGTTGCCAATGGGTTTAGATTTTCTACGTCTAAAACCGTGGGTATGCATTTCTGTAATAAACGCAAACTTCATCTAGACCCTGAGCTTAAATTTTGTGGTGAACCAGTAAAAATTGTTGGAGAAAATAAATTTTTAGGGGTTATGTTCGACAGTAAATTATCCTTTATAGCTCACATAAAAATGCTTAAGGCTAAATGTACAAAAGCTCTGGATATAATTAAGGTCGTGTCTAGCACTGAGTGGGGTGCTGACCGATCAGTGTTACTCAATTTGTATCGGTCTCTGGTGAGGTCGAAATTGGACTATGGGTCCATCATTTATGGTTCCGCTAGGAAATCATATCTTAAAATGTTGGATCCGGTCCATCACCAAGGTCTGAGGCTCAGCCTTGGTGCCTATAGGACCTCACCAGTAGAGAGTTTATACGTAGAGGCTAATGAGCCTTCTTTATATCACAGGCGTATAAAACTCAGCCTTCAGTACGTCGCTAAGCTTAAAGCTCACCCAACAAACCCTGCCTACGACTGTGTTTTTAATCCATCATGCGCAGATAAATATAGTAAATGTCCCAACAAAATTTCTTCCTTTGGTCTTCGTGTTCGGGACCATATTGTGGAAGCTAACATCAAGCTGGAGGACATAGCTCCGGTTTCTTTTCCGGAGTCTCCTCCCTGGCTTCTCCCACAAGCTAAATTAATATTTGATCTACGTCAACATAAGAAATCCGATACAAACCCTCTGATAATTCAGCAAAGTTTCGCTGAAGTAAAAGCTAATTATCCGGATTATAAATTTATATATACTGACGGATCGAAGGATGGGGACAGGGTGGCGGCTGCGGCTGTCTTCGAACAGCGAGTCACCTCTCTTCGCCTTCCATCCTCGTCTTCAATATTTTCTGCCGAGGCCAGAGCTATACTTCTGGCTTTATCATACGTTTCATCCGACGCTGCCGACAGAGCAGTCATATGCAGTGACTCGTTGTCCTGCCTTTTGGCAATAGAGCAAAAGAAATTTCAAAACCCGTTAATACTAGAAATATTAGCCATCCATAGAAAGTTAATTAAAAGAGGCAAAGATATTGTATTCTGTTGGATACCAAGTCATACTGGTATTCACGGAAACACAGTCGCAGACAGGGAAGCGAAAGCTGCTCTTGGTAAACCCATATCTAAGATTAAAATTCCTTATACTGACTTAAAATCTAATATTCTTAAATACATTTGTCGCCTTTGGCAGGATGAATGGGACCTGCAGGTCGATAACAAACTGCACGCCATTCACCCTGTCATAGGCTATGACTCTTTTACGTTTGGTATGTCTCGTAGAGACCAAGTGGTTTTAACTAGATGCCGCGTTGGGCATTCTCGTCTAACACACAATTTTATAATGGATGGGGGCAGTGCTCCCAAGTGTGTTGGATGTGATGCGCAGTACGGCATCAAACATATCCTGATTGACTGTGTGGACTTTGCCCACGTGCGGCAAAGGTTCTACACAGTAAACTCCATATATGATTTGTTTGAGAGCATCGCTGGCGACGCTGTCATAAAATATTTGAAGGCCATTGGCCTTTATCATAAAATATAATTTTATGTTCAAAAATAAATATTTGTTATAAAATTTCCGTAATATGCTGGTTGTTCGAGTTTTTAACTGTTTTGTTTTTCTTACCTGATTTTAACCCATGTCAGAAATTTTTTGTTTTCCTTTTAATGTTCTCCAGTGACTATCGAAAACCTTTACCGTCTCGTGATACCACCTTGTTCTCGCCACGATATGGCTGAGATATTGCCGATGTGGCGTTAAGCCATAATCATTCATTCATTCATTCTTTAAGTTGTTTTCGGGAAAATTCGTCAGTATCTCGCCGGTGACTGGTGGTTTACCCCCGGCAATCCGGTGTTCCCCACGGGCAAACCTGACCGCCAATCGCAAAAGTGAGGACCTTTTGAGTATTAAACAGTAAACCAAAATAAACAAATACGCTTGTCACTTTGACTCATTAGACTGTTTTCATGTGAATTAAGTATATGTTCTGGACCCAGTTTCATGAAGCGCACTTAGCTAAGTATTCCCTTAAATGCCATGACAAGGTATGTTGTAGAGATAGGAAATGCACTTAGCTAAGTGCTACTTAGCACTAAGTATGCTTCATGAAACCGGACCCAGGTAATTGTACGTTTAACTGAGATAGAGGCAAACAACGTGATTTGATACTTCTCCCTAACTTCATTGACGACGGAGCAGAAGCACATTTCGATCGTATCGTCTTGACTTGGATGTATACTTAATGCTGAATGGCATGATAACGTTGTTCGATACACACAAGACGTTTCTGGGAAGATAAATTTTGCTTCGTTATCCTGTTTAATGCGATGATTTTAATTTGTGTTCCACGGAACAAATGCACGGAAACAATAGTGAATATTTAAAGGAAGAGGCAGCAAATCAGTAATACGCGGTATTAATAGAAAGCACAAGGCTTTTGCCTATTAATGATATAAAATTCAAAATTTTCTGTCATGTCTCTTGCTAGAAAAACACGTTTAAGCTTCCGCGCAAAATAGAAAACACGCCTTCGTTTCGACGCAGCCATTTTTTGGGGCCGTGTCTTCATTAGCCAGTAAAAACGCTTTTTACAGAGGGCCCTTGAAAAGTCGGTGACGTATAGAAGGCACCATAGCCTTTTATCTCACTGAGAACAAATGTTAATACCACAGTGGATTTTTAGTGATTTCTAACAAATGACATCCACAGAAATTAATATTCGGGAGTAGACATTTGACATTAAACTTACTTCACCTGATTAATAGTAAATTTTTAAGTTTTCCACTTATTTTTCTGTCTTTAAAATAACATTCTATCACATCCGTAAACTGTTTAACCCAGCAAGCACAGACCAGCGTCAAGCCCAAAACTAATGAAACTTGCAAGCTCCTCTTGCAGGTAATAACCGACAACGTTTTCACGTGGCACTTAAACTCGTCCAAATAAAGGTTGAATATGTGGTTGTGAAACTTTTTCCGTGTCACATCATATCAAGTTTAATGCCAAAATTCATACACACACACATAAAAGATCAATATTACATGACTTCTTCGGACGTATCCAGTGTACGAGGATGAGAGAAAAGGAATAAAGTTTCATGCTTTCAGGTAGGACTTCATAAAATCAGACCTTTTTGTAATCGCCTGTAACCCATCTGGTGCGTACAATGCTTACCCATTAGGAAAACGCTGGACTAGTACAACTTGACAGATTTGAGGGGTGTATAGCTTCATTATTTTAACAAATAACCTGGTAAAAATATCTATATATTAACGTTTCCCCCTAAATTTCCGATGTGTTTGTAAGGAAATAAAAAAGTATGATGATATTTTTTGCGAAAATGCCATAAATATATGCAAGAAAAACGGCTGGGCCGACTGTTTGAGAAGTCGACCTGCGACCTAGTGCTCAAACAGTCGGCCCGTCCTGTTTTTATTTTTGTTTTTTTTTTGTTTTTTTTTGTGTTTTTTTTGTGTTTTTTTGTGTGTTTTGTTTTTGGCATATTCGCAAAATAGCGCTGTGAGGAGTTCGAAGAGAATAGTGGTGCTCTGCGTGCGTCATGCCCATTGCCCATGACCCTGATTATGGCTGCTTTTGCAAAACCACCTAGGCTGACAAATTATTTAATATTTCCCACAAAACAGCAATGATGTGAAAGTTTTGCACTTGGGTGACGAAAATAGAGCAGATTTTATTACTTGTAACGGTAATAATTATTCATTATTTACAGATTTACATACCATTTAAATAAATCAAATAACTACAAATAAATGCTGCAGCTGGATGTTCCCGATTCACTGACCCATTCGGTTGCCAGTTCGAGTTCAGCTCTTGCTTTGTTCTTCTGCGTGTGGCTTTAGGTCTGGACGGAGCTCTGGCTTCCACCGGGCGCTGTCTGTCGCCTTCGCCGATAAGCCCAATATATTTACGTGATTTATTTGATTGGTGTTTTACGCCGTATTCATGAATATTTAGAGATACGGGACAGGGCCCAGGGAAAGCCACGACCATCCGCATGTCGCTGGCAGACCTTCCCACGTAATGAAGTCATATGAGTGAATACAGTGAGTAGGCCTACAGTGGTAAACAACAAATTAGTAAATAAATTAACGAATGTGACATGAGATTTTTTATTCCATGTTTGTAATCTGTTTATTACAAATGTAAACAAAGGCTTCGAAGCTTTGAATTTTTTTTCACACATACGTGGAGTATACATGGAAAACGATTATGTTATTCGATGAAGAAGAGCAGGGTTTCTTCAAGGGACTCGGCCTAGGTTGATAATTGCCTCATTTTCGCAGGTCACACAATCTGTTGAAGAACTCTGCAACAACACAAACACACAAGCTCCAGCCACGACAACGTGTTATCAGGTGCAGGTTAGTATTCGAGGCATGTAATGAGTATTGTGCTGAATTGTTGATAGGAGAAATGTGTGTGTTTGTGGGCGGGGAGGGGGGGGGGTAGGTGGTAGCCTTATTTCAACGTCTAGCCTCGATTTGACAGCACGTGCATCACCTGACGAAACTTTAGCTATATTTCCCTATTTAGCCGGTGGTCAAAGATATACGGGTGCAGTTTAGACGTAAATAACTGTGGTCACTTTTTTTATTGTGAAGGAAACCATCGCCAGGCAGGCCTGTCTGACAAACTGCCCGACCTCAAGACTCAGCCGAAGTAGAGAGAGAGGGCTGGAATTGAGACCAGGATTTCATTGGCCATATGTCGCTACGGTTTGGCTGCAATATCTGCTCATATGAGGGGCTAACAACGTTTAATACGACTGAGTTGGTGATGTCCCTAGGTTGAAGAGATCCCTAAGCTTGGCGTACTCCCGAAGTTTGGCGAGGTCCCCAAGTTTTGATGAAATCCCTTAGTCTCACACAAGTTTGAGACAC
The DNA here is from genome assembly GCA_016165875.1 of Acanthopleura granulata. Classification (NCBI taxonomy): domain Eukaryota; kingdom Metazoa; phylum Mollusca; class Polyplacophora; order Chitonida; family Chitonidae; genus Acanthopleura; species Acanthopleura granulata. The sequence goes on along the minus strand of JABBOT010000009.1, from coordinate 18,308,287 downwards.
GTGATCCCCAACAAAAATTATTACAAATTAATAAGCCTTAGTTATCTTTTTTTTATCTAACTGCTAATGGTGTCTTGAAATGCCTGGAGGGTTAGGTTCACCAACGTCCCCCCCTCCCAAAAAATTGGAAAACATTTGTTGCAAAAACTACACAGTTCATCAAGTCAGAAATGTGGTGGAAATATTAACAACCATACATAATGACAACGGTATTTTGATTCTATATGGCAAGATTTTCAGAAGAATGTAAATTACCATTTATTTATTTGATCAATGGTTTCACCCTACTTTTAATAAACAGCGACACACTGAAAGACGAACACAATGACGAAACACTCCCCACCCCCGCCTCTCGAACGCCACACCCAAACCCACCGACCCCAGTTACTGTTTCTTAAAAGACAACGGTTTAAAGGAGAAATTCCCCAAACTGCGACAAAATTGCATGCCTACTTCTGAGAACCCCGTCGATGGCATTTTTATTGAACCGGGCTGAGGCTCGCAGGCTGTAAGAAAAATGCCACGAACAAGTCACGGCAAGGTCCGTGTTCTGCAAAACAATTAAAAAATAAGTTTTAGACAGATTTCACCTCCCTTGGCTGAACTCGTATTTGCCCTTTCTAATGCTGAAGCACTTCGCCCGTCCCTTTAAGGGAAAGATCACACAGAAATTAATTTATGTTGAGTTACAAGACCATTAAAAACTATATCTGAAAACACCTGCACTGAATATTTAAAATTTCTTTTTTCAACAAATTAAATGCAATAAAATTTTTAGGTTTGTATGCTGGGTTTTACGGACCACACTGATAATGTGGTACACCACTGACGTCATGCCTACTTTTCTCTGACACTAAAGCTGAAATTGAATGTCATATTAGATTTTCCACACACAGGCAAACGTTACAAGAATACACCTATGAAGAACTCTTATTCGGTCTTCCTACAAACTTAAGCCACCTTTACCATCTTATGTCTCGACCCTCTTATTCGGTCGTCCTACAAACTCTTGCCAGCTTTCCTATTCCAGGTGTCGAACTTTTATTTGGTCGTCGTATAAAGTCGACCACCTTCCATCTCGTCTGTTTGATCATCCCATGCACACCTTCTCAAGCTAACTTCCCGTACTTTGAGTTGAAATGTATATGATCGTCTTATAAACACAAGCCAGCCCTTCTATCCTGTTGAGCCTTTATTTGATCGCCCTATATATTCGAGCTAGCTGCCCGCCTCGGTGGCCTTGTGGTTAGCGCTTTCGCCTCGAGGTAGGAAGATCCGGGATCAATCCCGGGTCGGGTCATACAAAAGTCTGTAAATAATGGTAATTGTTGCTGCCTCGCTTGACGCTGAGCACCGACAGGTTAGAGCCAGGAAACAGGACTAGTCGGCCTAGTCAACAGGACTAGCACTTTGGCGGCATTGACTCGCCTTGCCACAAAGAGACACAGCATATCTACATTCTGAGGACTCCTCGTCGTCATATAAACCCCAAGCATACATAAATACATACTAATGCTAGCTTTATGTCTATTCTGTTGAGCCCCTATTTGGTCGCCCCGTACACTCAAGATAGCTTCCTCCTTATTCTGTTAAGCCTCTATTTGGTCGCCCTACATGCTCAACCTGCCTTCCTGCGTAAGCTGTTGAGCCCTTATTTGGTCGCCCTATATTCTCAAGCTAGCTACTAACAACCCGTCCGTTGCCTTGAACTATTATTTGGTCGTCCTATAACCAGTATAAACACAAGTCAGCTTCCCGTCTATTCTGTTGAACCATAACCAAGTATATATAAGTAAAAGCCAAAGAGAATATTTTCCTTTTATTTTTAAACTGCAGTTTCTCTGCTCGTGAACATGAGCGATGACATGTGGTATAAGAATGGCCAGTCAAAGAATGAAGTTTTAGATAAGGCTAAAAATAGTCACACTGCCTTCTTTATGTAAGAATATAAGTCGTCAGAAATATAAATAATACATCAAAAAAGGGAAAAAAACGTCTAATCCGGCCTCTTGTCCATTTACCTCAATTAGGGTTTTATTCTAACTGTTCGTGTAAAATTTATAAAGTGTTAACGTGCCCCATAACTTAACCTGAATTTGACAGAATATACAATGATATTAAATGCAATTTATTAGCCTCCATTGGTTTAGAATTTCTAAGTCATACCATGAAATTAGCATTAGATTGTGATGAGCTGACCTCCACAGCATCTGATTCCTCATCCACTTGTATCGGCAGAGAGGAGATGCCGACCGCAAGGAGCAGGACAACACAGGCACAAGTATGCAGCGTCATCATGTCTGGAAGGACGAGGCTATACCGGAAGAAATTATCAACGGTGTTATAAGTCAGAATTTCGAAGCTCGTTCGTTCCAAGGCAAATCAAAAAGACCATTTCTTGTTAATTCGTTGTAACGGATTGGAATTCCGCAACGAAGCAGCAAATCGTTACAACGATTTAGAAAATTGCTTTTTTTTTCATTTCTAACTGAATTAACTGTCTGTTTTAACGAATTAATAATTCACTATAATGATCCAATAAATATTGAAGCCCTTTTAACGGATTTACTAAATGGTTTTAATGAACAAATCGTAGAAATACCGCTTTAGAAAATCGTTTTAGCGAAATAACTGATTTCACTTCCCTCTTGGGTTAAGCTACCATGAAACGTACTGTTGTTGGTTTGCACTTATCGTATTTCAGTGTCCTTGAGAGCACTCGAAAAGGATTTTTGTGGTTGTGACAAAGATGAAGAAAACAATTCTCCACCCGGAAAGTTAGGAGTGCCCGTACACGGGCAGTTTACTATAGATACTACAACTCTTCCCAAGACAAGAGGCCCTCTTGTACATGATATGTAGGCTGCCCTTTACACGGCCACGCTCTAAATGGTATACAAGCCTTCCTCTATATGTTATACAGGTCCACCTGTACACGGCAGATAGGCCCTTCTGTATACGGTATACAGGCCCCGTTTTACGTCATACATAGGCTGTCCTGTACACGTCATAAAACCACCCTGTACACCATATACGGTACAAGCCTCCCTGTACACGTTATAAGGCCCTCCTCCACATGGCATACAGGCCCTCCTGTCCATGGAATACATGCCCTCCTATACACGGCATACATTCCCTTCTGTACTCGATATTTAGACCCTTCTGTACACCGTATACAGGCCATCCTGTGCACGCTAGACAGGCCCTCCTGTACAACCTAGACAGACCCTTATATCCACGGTATACAGGCCCTCCTGTACACGGTATACAGGCCCTCCTGTACACGGTATACAGGCCCCACTGCACACGGTACTCAGACTCTCCTGTACACGATATGCAGGCCCTCCTGTACTCGGTATACCGGCACTTATGTACACGGTACACAGGCCCTCCTATACACGGTATACAGCTCCCCCCTCCCGCAGACATTCCCGTTTATAAACGGTATTCAGTTTATATTCCACACTAGTACTCCTGTACACAGTATTCTTGTACACGGTGTATAGTGCTCCCGTACCAGGAGAAAAAAGCTGTGCTCTAATTACTTCATAATACCTCTTGCGTAACTTGTAAAATGCACCTTCCTATACCCCACATATACCGCTAGTCTCTACATGATGTTAAGATACATATGCTTGCCGAACCAGTGAAAGCGGTGAACCATGGCAGGCGTGTACGCGTCACCAAGTATATCATCTCATACATTCTCTAAAGACATATGTAGATACATAAAAGACGCATTGAACCATGCATACATCTATAACAAGTCCGTTATATATATATATACATTACAGTAAGGAAGACTTCTAAGTAAAAATAAGCATGGAGATACGCTTAAGTACAAACCAACAACAGTAGTTTTCAGAGTCTATAGTTCTTCTGCCTGTGAACTTTTCATGCATACAAGGCAAACTCCTCCTTATTTGAAAGCGTGACATTTATGTGATTTGTTCATTTTAAAAGACTGTCTTATGTCCATATGGATCATCCGATATCGAACAGTAATGTATAGCACATCATCTATGCATTGGCTGATAATAAAGTGATATTCTGTTTAAATAGAAATTCAAGTCGTTTCATACAACGATTTTTACGATTTTCGTTGTAACGGATACTGGAATTAATCACTTTTCGCGAATTCGGAAAGCGTTATAACGAATTTTCAACTGACTTATATCGTTAAATTGTTATGAAACAAATACATAATCCGCGTAAATGGATTAAACGGACACTATTTGTAAACTTTTTGTTTGGCACCAAAAGACTTCCGTATAAATAGACTACCGCATCGTGGCAAACGTCGCGAAATTCCGCAGCAAAGCAGAGTACAAAAATCAGAAAGATTACAGCGGGATGAAAAATAGTCTACTGTCTACCTTACTTACCTTCATATGTGGAGAGTCTTCATCGGTCCAGCCCGCTTATATAACTGGCGAAAGCGCTATATACACCCGATACAGGCTACAATTAACAGGAAATGCTTATAAGGAAATGGCTATAAACCACAAAAGTTTTCGCCGAAGGAAAAAGGACTGAGCGGCAATTCTCTGTGTCAGATGAAAACTTAGAAACATCAATGTTGTCGACAGCTAATAAAAAAAGACAACAGATAAATGTCTTCGCAGTGTTCTTGATTTAATTGGAGACAATTTAATGCACGAACAAAGTGTTTGTTTATTCCCCTTCACGCTAAAATCAGCATATATGTAATACAATGTTGGAATGTTGGACTGTTAGAGCAAATTGGGAAACGATCCACGGGCTGTTGTTTGTTGATCAAAGTACAAAGTAAACTGGGCCGAATTTATCAAGGTGTTTAATGGTGGGTTTAGTTTAAACTTAGCGGAACGTAGTGAAATGTGGGGTGGCCCAAGCAGGCAAGAAGAAATACTGGGTCTATCCCTGACCAATAGGCGAAGATCTAGGGTTCGCCTAGGCCTCTGAAGCTCTGGCTTTTTAGGTAACCGGAGACGTGTTTTAGGCGATTTTTGGGCACTGAAATTATGATAGGTAGCTTAGATAAACAGATCTTTCTAGGGAACATCATATCATTTAAGGGTTCTGAAGAGATGGAACTGTATTGTCGCAGGCAAATAAGCAAAGATCCAAGAGGTGGAACTGTACTGTCGCAGGCAAATAAGCAAAGATCCAAGAGGTGGAACTGTATTGTCGCAGGCAAATAAGCAAAGATAAAAGAGCGGCCAAGGCTAAGCTTAGGCGGATAAATCAGTTAGCCGGCTGGCAGCTCTGTCTAGCCCGTTTCACAAAGAATATATTTTGCAATCGACTAAAGCTTTTTGTCTTACATTCTGAAAGTTTGCCTGAACTCTTTGGTCATTTTCCACTGTTGCAAGAGGAAGGAAATTCAGCTATAAAATGTTATATGTCCAATTTTTTACAGTTTCTTTCTTGATTGGAGATAAATAGGAAAATATTTCTTTCCTTTTGCACATGAAAGTGTTTTAAAAATCCCAATCGACCAAAACCCATCCGTTGTTGTAGTTTCACTTAGACTGTCTATGATGAGAGTTAAAGCTCTTTGTTTCCAAGCTGAATCAGTAAAGAAAATGAAGAAAAAATTTCCGATATATAGACATAGTAATTTAGTTCATTTATATTGTGAAGCTAATTAACAATTGTCCTCACTGATTCAACCAATCAGATAAATTCATAGCGGTCCCATGACAGGCTATGGTAAGTCGGCATTAGACAGTTTTACTTTAGCGAAACGGCTTAGTCAATGTTTTTCGTAGCTTGCTTAAATGACCCTTAGCAGACCAACCAATTTTAGAGGCTACTGATGTTTTGTGAAAGAGGCCCATGAACGACCTTTTGCTGACTCCAATTATTTTAGGACACGAGAAGAAGCTGCACATTTTTCCTTTTCGGGTCGAAGATCATGTAATTTTGACACGGTGTTAAAACTAGTGGAACTAAACTATATCCCAGGTCAACAAGCTGTGACCACTGCAACTAGCCGGAGAAACGTTTGTGCAATTTCTGCTAACTGAAGCTAGATGTGATAGGAAGCGAGGTAAACATATTGCCCTATTTCGCATATATTTCTATTTCATTTATGTTCGAGTTGAAACTATTTTGCACTTTCCACAAAAAGTGGAGGAGGCCGAAGAGGTGGGGGTGGGGGTGGGGTCACAAACATCTGGTCCCAAGATTCGTGGATCGCGGATACCCGTGTGATTTGTACCACCCTCGTATCGCGGGTTTCGACCGGTTTCCATAATTTCTAGTAAATACTAATCCTTTAATTTATAGTATTTTGTCTTCAGAACCCGAATTATGGCGCTATCATAGTTTGCCTCCTGTATACGACAAAGCCAGCCAAAAGATGCAACCCTACAAGTGTGTTGTGTCCTGCGATGAGCAACCTTATGGGAGCGAACCTTGCCAGTCCAGAAGCCTGGAGGAACCTTGTTACCTCCCCTGACGCAACAGCCTTCGTGGTTGTCCTATCTAGAGCGCATATAGGTGTGTTGTCCCGATAAGCATGCACACTGTGCATAATCGACTTCTGACATTCTCTGTATATGAAAGTCAAGCCAGCGTTTATATGGAAAGCGTGATAGTAATTTTGCCACCTAGACCTAAAGTGACATACGCGACAGAAGGGCTTCGAAGAGATTTAGTTATATTTTAGAGCAACACAATCAGTTTGCATTAAAGATTGCCAATTTATAGCTTACTATTGGATGATTTTTGGGTTTGTGTGGACAAACAGAACAAGTATTTCTACTCAAATTAAAAAAATGATGGACAAAATAAAAAATATATTTAATTTAACTTCTACGAAGAGTTGGCCAGATAAAGGGCTATTGAGAATAAACTGCGCCGGCACCCTGTACCGTGAAATCAGGGAATAGTCGACATGCGAGTGCATCCTCTGGAGCCTCACCTAGTTTAGAATAAGGAACCGGGAACAGATAACTAGTCGCTAACTTCATCTGGAACCCGAATAAGGCCCCAGGACCACATCGTGGTCAGTGTTTGCCAAAACATCTTGTAATTATCATTTAGCCCCTGAACAACAAAGCTGATATCAGTCAGACTTAGTCGTAACTCGTAGGAAAATCCTTGACATTTGATCATTTGAACTTATTTGCCAATATTCAATTTTATCTTCAAGGTCTTGGGCAACTGTTAATATCACAAATATAAAAATATATAATATAAAAACCTTTAAGGCCTGTCCCAATTCTATCGCAGCAAAGCGTCCTAAGATTAAGACTAAGGTTGAGTTAAGCTTAAGACTTATTCGTTGAAAGGAGACGTGTAGGCCTAACGTAAACTGAAGTGAAAAAAGTAAGGCTTGAAGACTTAACAAACATTATTCGATGCAACTGCTACACTGTGGCTGCTGCTCTCATTTTACTCTCCATGATGTTGCATTTTGCTGGCAAATGTGGGCGTATCCATGTCGAGTTGCGCCTAATTCCTCTTGACCTTGGGGTAGAGGAGATATAAGCAGTTGTGTTTATTACGTCAACATGAGGTTTTCACGAACATTTGCAATCCAATATACCTTTGTTTGTACTCGACCTGGAAACTCGGACTACGATGTTTTAAATTTGAATAAGATGTTATGTTTAATATATAAACTACCTTCTACACATCATTGAAATTGCTGACTGCTTCTCTCTTTTGTGTTACCAACTTTATTTACTACTTATATATTATTTTTGTTACACATTAATTTGGGAAGCTGTATCGCTTTGCGTGGCCATTAGGAACCACGGCATTTCACGGTAACTCTACTAGTGTGAGATGTAGCCGCAGTGTCGCAAGATTTGTCTCCCCTTCCTCCCCCTGCAAACAAAGACACATTTGGAAGTAACAATCACCAAACACCAAAGGGTCCCACAGCCGTTTATTTCGTTGGTCCATCAAACCGTCAGTACAAGATATGAAATCTCATGTAATGTGATGTTCCCCAAAATGTGAGTAGGTACCCAAGTGTAATATAAAAGGAGTTTGGTGACTTCGTTTGGGTAACCAAGTGTAATATTAAAGGAGTGTTTGGTGACTTCGTTTGGGTGGAAAATTTTACTCGCCATGATTTACTTCTTCCCAATGTCAAAAAGATAAATGAACAGAATTAGAAATGATTTAATTTGTGTATATTTAATGTGTAGTACATTAAAGACGACATCATAGAGTACGGACAATGCCGTCGCCCTTGGTCGTGGCCGAGGTCGCTAGCGCGCCATCGCAGATTAATGACAGAACGGCCTCTCTCCAATGAAGGTCTGCCAGCCACATGCAGATTGAAATGGGTTTCCTCCGGGCTGTGCCCAGTTTCCGTCCACCATAGTGTTGGTCGCCATCGTATAAGTGAACCATTCTTAAACACAGTGCAAAACACCAGTCAAATAAATCAATTTCTGATAGTTACATATATTAGAATAGAATGGTTTGATTAGAATGGCTCACATAAGGTAATGTCACAGACGGCCACCGTTGCCGACGGGTAAGCGTGCAGCGCAATGACCCAGGAGCATTTGAGAAAGTCCAGCTCATGCTACCTTCTTCTCCTGCCTAGCGTGGAAAGGTCAGCCAGCAACCTGCGGTCGTGGGCTGTACCCAATTTCCTTTCACTGTAATGCTGGCCGCAGTCGTATAAGTAAAATATTTTTACTCCCATTACAAAAACAAATGTACAGGTAAATAAAAATAAATAAACATAAATATAAGGAGACACTTTCGTGATATCACCAAACGATCAAATAGTCATACGGCCTAATCATATCAGGCCGTGGACGGGGAATTTCCATGGATTCTCTCTCTCTCAATGCTGATGTGTTTTAGTGGCCAAAATAAAAGAGGCTGACAGTGTTCGTACGGGGCTGTTTGAACAGTGTTAGTTGTGTTACATGAGGATCACTCCTCTTCCACCAATATGGAGTGCCTGTCACACATAAAAATTCATCGGTATCCTACCAAAGGTCGGTGGTTTAATCCAAGGCACGCTGTTTTTTTTCCCCTCCACAAAACTGACCAACAACGCGTACAGGAGATTTCTTCATCATGTTGTTCAACAGTAATCAAATAAATAAACAAAACAAATAAATAAACAAGTGATAATCTTATCATGTCAGAAATCAAGATTATTTTATCACTAATTAACATTCTTGCACGTGGCATTATAAGTTACTGTATGCATTCTACCGGAAGTTCCGAATGTAATGATCAGTGATCTCGCAGGTTCTCTTTTGTTCTGCTGCGTTTTCATGTCAGACTTTGTTGTGACTTCTCACGGGCACTCTCAAATTTGCTCCCGTGGTTTTCGGGGAACAAGGCTTTCGAGGAACTGTTTGAGCGGTTTTTACTCCTGTCAGTTAACGATCACATCGTTTTCCACCTATATGGTGTGATTACCTGTGCCTGTATGATTGGTTTATATACCCGAGTCGCACCAGTTTCCTATACAAATAATTCTAACCTACTTCATAAAAAAAAGAAAAAGCCCTTACTAGGGCGTCAAAGAACAATCAAGTAAATGCTTAAAAAAGCGAGTAAGTAAATCAACGTAGAACAAGATTTTTTTTATGTTTTTTTCATTTGCTGTGTTTATTGTTGTACATGCATACAAGAGAAGCGAACTTTAAAAGACGGAATATATCGGCGAAGACATGCAAAGGTGCTGTCTTTAAAGGTGAACTGTCTCGGTTGATTAATTTCCACCCCCCCCCCTCCAAAATTGGCACAATGAAAAATGAAAAATACAACCGGGACACTTCCCCTTTAACTGAGGAGCTTGCATCAATTTCAAGATACAAATTATGCGCGGTAAATAAGTATGTTACTATCAAGGAAATCAGCAAGGTTGTTCGGGGATCCGGTCAGGGTTGAAGGTTGCCTCATTTTCACAGCGAGCACACTCTTTCGAAGAACGCTGTAACAACACAAAAAACACAAGCTGAATCAACAAGAATAAAGTACGATCTCTTGTTATAGTCAGAAATAAAGGGCATGTTTTTGGTATTAAAATATGCTGATGGTTGTGGGGCGGCGGGAGAGGGAGGTCGGGTTTGCGGGCAAAAGAAACCAAGATGTCCGAATAAAACTTAAAAGACAACACTAGACCAAATGTATGCACGTATCCGTAATGAATCCCAAGGAAAATTCAGAAAACGTCACCTTTTATTTTTGTGATGTATGATCGCCGAGAAATCGCAGTTCAAGATAAGGAAAAAAACCTATGTGGGGAAAATAGAACGGGCCGCCATGCTCTTAATTTTAACCAATCAAGGGCGAGATATTTCTACCACGCGAGAAGACATCTGTTTCTGCTGTGACGTCACCCGTACAGACCAATTCGTCCAAGAGGCAACCCGTACAAGACAACCCGTCCAATTTTCCGTGTCAACTCGCACAATGGCGAGTCAACTCGTACAGCTATTAAAATCATGCAATAATGACCGTGATTGCCATTGCCATATACAGATGGTCACTAATTTTGAGTCCTCGTCGTCTTCTTTCTTTGAAAAGCTTTTATCTGTTTGGAGAAATATTCGGCATAACTTATTTTAGTCCACATACATTGGCATCCATAAACAGTTTTAATGATGTTATGTAAACACCAAAAGAAGCAGGTGCGTTTAGAAACGTTGAATAAATATATACAGCATTTATAAAAATATCTGATAGTGTACATGCCGTCAAATTGACACGAGTTATGGCTGGGGGATTTAAGTACATGTACAAAGAATTTTGACAGAGGAGAACAAAAAAAAAATACATACAATATAAAACATATCTCTACATATATAATTAAAAATACATTCTCACACATATATATATTGTACAATAAATTTAACAAAGAAATGATATATTACGTGGGGAAACGCTTTGTATCATGAACAAAATTACCGCGATTAAAGTTTCATTAAGTTGGTTATTAACGCCAACGCTATCAAATAAAATTAACGTTGACGTAATATCCTTCGTATAACCAGCTAAAAATGTTTTGTCTTAGCCGCTGTCGTTGTTCATTATAAAGGCTACAAGACATCTACGGAAAAGGATCATTAGTTAAGTAGTTATTCAGAAGATCATCATTAAGCGAGTGCATCCATTACGCAAGCGACACAACATGATATTCGGGGGCTTTCGTCAGTCGGTTAGCGCGCTAATGCAGTGCAATGACCCGAAGCCTCTCACCAATGCGGTCGCTGTGAGTTCAAACCCAGCTCATGCTGGCTACCTCTCCGGTCGTACGTGGAAAGGTCTGCCAGCAACCTGCGGAGGGTGGCGGGTTTTCCCCAGGCTCTGCCCGGTTTCCCCCCACCATAATGCTGGCCGCCGTCGTATAAGTGAAATATTCTTGAGTGCGCGTAAAACACCAATCAAACAAGCAAATCAAACAAACAACATGATATTCTATGACGGAGACCCAATGTAATACCACGAACAAGCAAATGCAGGAATTCTAAAATAAATACTGATTTTCTTTTTAAAATTGTTTAAGTCTTCTGTCATGTTAATTTCAGCAGGTAGTAGATTCCAAACATTAATTGTTGCAGGAAAGAATGTTTTTCGAAAGAATTTCGTTCGGCCGCGAAAGGGAGTGATATTATGATTTGGTCTAATTTGATGAGGATTACGGTCGGAGGACAGAGTTAGATGTGGACTGGGAAGAACATGTGATGGTGTCTGATAGAGAATTTTGTGCAGTGTTGTAACTCGATGAATTTGGAGTATCAAACGGAGAGGAGGGAAACCGGACTTCTCATATAACAATCGAGTCGAAACATTACCCGTTAATAATGTTATTGTGCGTAAGCAATCCTTTGGAATCCTTTCCATGCGTTCAACTTGTATTTCTTGTAAGATTATTCCAAACAACATCTACAGACTAGATTAGGTCTAGAAAACTTTTGTATATTATCGCTAAACTTTTTTCTGTCGAACTTATATTTAAGTGCAGAAGAAGAAATGACCTCTTGGCAGCAGCTATGACAATGTCTACATGTTCATTCCATGATCAATTCTGAGACAGACTAACACGAGGTGAGGTAGCGGGGGTGATATTAGCTGATTAAAAAGCAGGGTTTAGGCTGGAATAATTAATTTGTCTTGACACAATCAAAGACTTAGTTTTAGAAGCATTAAAGTTAACCAGCCATTTGTCAGGCCATTTTCTATCGTTTGAAGATCAGATATTAAACTGGCATGTGCATTTTTGCACTGCAGATTATCAGATATAACATAAAGACATATATCGTCTGCAAAAGACGTATATTATTTATATCATTAGGCAGATCGTTATTGTATATTCAAGAATAATAGTGGGCCGAGAACAGAACCTTGGGGAACACCCGCGTGGAGCTGATGTTTCTTCTGATCTGTAGCCGTTTATAACAACGCATGGTTGTCTTTCACTCAGGTAATCTTTAATCCACTGAAATGCACATCCAATTAGGCCCTGTGATTTTAATTTACACAAAAGTCCCTTGCGCCATGCCCTGTCGAAACCTTTCGATATATCAAAGAAAAGACAAAACACTTATGTAATCAGCAGGACATTTTGACAAAATGTCAAATAATAAATGTCAAAAAAATGTCTAATAATTGTGAGGCGTTGGGTCTTCAAGGCAAGAAGCCATACTGGTATGGAGAGATACATTTGAGAAGAAAGTTATGCAAATGCTTGAAGAACAATACGTTTAAAGACTTTGCTTAAACAAAACAATAATGAGATGGGCCGGTAATTTCTAGGGTCATGTATATTATCACCATTACAGGAATAATATTGGACAGGAAAAATCTGGCAATCTTTCATTTCAACGGAAAAATTCCTCAGCTAAGGGTAGGCTAAAGAATTTACATAGAACAGGGACAAGAACTATCTTGCCTTCTTGTGAGAGACGTGGGCTAATTCCGCCCGGACCTAATGCTTTATTTATATCTAAGCTGTCAAGTGCGTCATAAACTTCCTGCTCATTAACTGTGATAATCGCGAAATCTTGTGTTGGTGCCTCAACAGGCGGAAGTGTTCTATTTGTATCATTTACAGAAGAAAAATAATTGTTAAGAATATTGGCTTTAGCTACGGTTTTGTAGTCATAAATATCATTGCCATTTATCATTTATATTTTTAGGATCAAGTGCCCCCTGAAACCTATTTCTTTGACGATAGGACGCTAGTACCTGCATTCCAGCTGATTTATTTGGAGAAAATTGTGAACAACCCCTGATGATATTTGAATATGTTGTAGGCCAGGCATATAGTTATTTTACAGTATGTGTCATTTGAGCCAACAAAAACAAGGGGATTAGGTGCGTGTTCTTTGTGAAATTACTAGATAAATAGTAAGGCTATATTTTAGTGGTTTTATACCTACTGAAGAGCGTAGGGTACGGATGACGTAATATCGTGTTTCCGGTTTCTTCAAAATGCGGTATCACATGGCCTCGTAAGAGTTCCAGAATAAAAGATGATTTACAGAGTTCCCAAGCAGGCCATAAAGATGCACGTCATAAAGATGCCTATTGGCCTGTATTGACACTTCAGAGACAACTTTGATTATGCTTTCTACTGTCTTTTCTTTTAAAGCTTTACCTGTTTGCTGAGGTGCGGGTAGCCTATAGGACTACAGATACCCTTGTCGTATGTGCAGCCAATGGTGGGAGGGGCAGTAGGGCCCTTTCTAATTACCCCCAAATTCAGTTATATTTGGTATGGACCTATATAACACTGACACCAGTGCTACATTATACGGAACGTCGCTCTAAACGTGAATCTGCAACTTAAATTAAACATTTTTGGTGGAGAGGCCACTGATGTATTATTTGATTTTTTGTTTTACGCCGTACTCAAGAATATTTCGCTTATACGACGGCAGCTAGCATTATGGTGGGAGGAAAACGGGCAGAGCCTGGGGGAAACTCACGACCATCCGCTGGTTGCTGGCTGACCTTCCCAAGCTTGAGCTGGACTTGAACTCACAGCGACCGCATTGGTGAGAGACATAGGGGCATAGCGCCGAGTTGACGGGCTAACTCCCTCGGCCACGGAGGCCCTCGAAAGGCCACTGAAGACAAACACTAATTAGGAATTTACGTGACATAAATCCCATAACACTGAAACAGCATGTAAAATGTGGGGCATGGTCTAAATAACAAGAATCACAAAATGATTATGAAGGCAAAAATAAAGGCCAAAAGTCAATCTGTACCGGATGACCTTTGACACGGCTTCAATTGACAAAGAACCTACAGGACTGACAACTTGTGAGAAACGTAGTGTTTGATCTGTTCATCAGTGATTTTCCAACTTAACACTCAACACTGCAGAAAGAAATACTTAGAACACCACATCTGTTCAGCTGAAAGTAGAATTGGAAAGTACCTTAGACGACCATTTGCTGTTGCACAATGCTGTTGACCTGGCTTAGCACTAACTGTCGCGTCGGTATATGGATTTTGCCTACACCCGATTAGACTGTCCGTTAGCAACTCACGGAGGCATTCGTTATGGATTTTGATTATTTTACTTAACTTACAAAGCAACATGGTCCGCCTAGAACATTCCTTGCATTTTTGCGCCATCAATGCAAATTGCTGACTGCTTCCCAGTGCACGAATCCGTGCTAATGTCCCCCTTCACACAATTATGCTTAGTTAGTTTCTTGGCGCTTTGTGTTAAACGTTATTTTGGAAGACGATCTTGTGCTTATTGACCCGGTACTCCCAATGTGGTTTTCGGCTGGTATACGAATGTCTGTTCCGAGGTCTATAGATTCATCTACTGCTGGAGCGAGGTGCCCAGGTGAGTTATGATTAATATATCATAAGTGGATGTTCATCACCCAGGGAATCCCATACAGAGAACGCTATGGTTAAAGTCGAAGTTTTATTAGATCTCCCATCACGGACAGGCTTATCGGTGCAGGAGATCGGAGTAAAACCACCCGAACCTGAAGTTGAGCACATTGGGAAGGTCTTATAATGACTTACAATAAGGATGGCATTGTCAGGGTACTCCGCCAACCACCCTCAAATTAAACCCCCAATGCATGGTCCGAAGAAGTTATGAAAACGGTGTAAATAATTTTGGACAAAGGTTAATACCTCTCAGGGCGTTATTGATTATTTCCTTAGCGGTTGTAGTGAGACGGATGCCCCGGATTCTGTATGAAAACTCATAGATGCAAATCTGGGCCAGGTCTGTATCCTGCGAATAGAGTGGGAAAATTCAAAAGTTACGATTAAGTCCAACTTCATGGCAAAATTTAAAAAGGTATATGCGGCAGATTTTGAAAATTTAGTATTTGCTAATCATATCAATTCGATTTTGTATTTACCAAGAATGGCTAAAATTAGAGTCTTTCAGATAAAATACCCGACTCGTACCAGGACTATTAAATTGATAATGTGATTCGAAAGTTTGCAAAAAGCAATCAAACGAGATGCATTGCAAATTTTAAGAAATTTATTACCGGGTTTAAACGGTAACAAGTGTACATACGAGGTTGATACTCGAAGAAGGATAATTATTTTGGCTATTCTAAAATAATGGCAAAAATTAAATTGAATTTGAATCTCGTTGAACCAACATTCCAATTTGTTCGACCAACGTGAGCTTTAAGTTCTGTTCTTTAGAACAACTATTCCTATTCCTAACAATTCCTATTTGCTCTTATATAAGATAATGTCGAACACTTATTTGGTCCTACAAAGCTTAAGACAGTTTTGCCATCCCTGGGATCGAATTCTATATGGCCGTTATTGACTTCAGCTATTTTCTTTGGCCAGTCATGTAAGATTTAACTTTACTTTTCAATCTCCTCTTAACAATATCTGACGGCAGCTTTTAAATGCCTTAAGTGGAACATTCTCTTTATCCTGCTAAATCTCAGTCATTATCATGAGTCAGAAATGTAAGGTTTAACTTGGCTTTCCAATCTCCTCTGAACAATTTCTATAGCCGGCTTCCAAATACCTTGTGTCTCACCCCTATTTAGCCTTGCTAGGATTAAGCTTGTTTTACCATCTCTAGTTTGGAAATCTGCATTCAGCTGTATTAAACGACATTCAGAATGAGACTATGTAGGGGGACGAAAAGTTCAGCAGCAAACTTGTACTCTGTTGATAGAGGAGATTACAGAAGAGTAGCTATACCCATTTACAAAAGAAGAAAAAATCATACCGTGGAATTAACATTGGATCCAGACGAGATGATTTCCACGGCCTTTGATTTCTCATCCACCTGTGTCGGCAGAGAGAAGATACCGGCCACAAGGAGCAGGACAACACAAGCACAAATCTGCAGCTTCATCATGTCAGGGAGGATGAGGCTATAACCGGAAGACATTAGCATCAGCAAAGTCATGCTCTGAACTTCGCAAACATTAAACATAATCGTTTTTGTAAGCTTTCCTTGTATGTCCAAAAATACCAGTCACATATTTGATTGATTAACTCACTGATAGACTGATGTTCATCAATGATCAACAATTTTCATCCAAACTTCTATGGTGGCCGTTGGTTTAATGGGTGGAGAAATTGCACATTTGATGGAGTCCAAACAAACCAAATATTAAAGTAGATAAATAAATAAATAAACAAAAAAATTAATAAATAAATAAAATGCCTTTCTTTAAGAGTTCTTTCTTCTTAAAGTTTCAATGGTTTAACGTGACGTTTACCCAGTTATTTACAAGTTTTTCTTGGCTTTCGTTAGTTTAAGAGCTATGCTATACATATAATCCTAACTTTCTCTACTAGGCCACAATGTTTATAAGCTAAGAGCAGAGATCTCTCAGAACACATTTATTGATTCTGGTTTAACGCCACACTGAAGAGTGTTTCGCTTATATATATACACGCTCCTTCTTCCAGCCGCCTGGATCATTCCTTGCGAGATTCCGTCATCATTGAAAACTGTTTACTGCCTTTCTTTTATGAATCCGTCCTAATTTCTTACTTTGTATACTTTTTTTGACTTACAAAAACTTTAAGACGCCAACAAGAAAGAAATCTTTATATTATGCTGAGCTCGGACTGGTGCACATGAACCTGACTTTTCGTGAGGCACTCCAGAGTTAGACCTTTTAGTTAACCATACTTTGACTCAGTACGTCCTAGTTTCTCTTTAAAAACTGTTGAAAGGCGGAATCTGTAAGTTGCAATTCGTTAGCCAATAATGAAATTATTCGGATTTTTCTTCACTATGCCGCGAAAAACAGAATTCTTTTTTAGACTAAAAATGAATCACACGGACTGCCCAGGAGCAGTTCGGAATTCCTTTAAATATGAACGGCAGATCTAAGAAATTATACGCTCAGCATATTATTTTCATCATAGATTATAGCTGTGCATTCAATTATTGTGCCCAACACACCGATATCGTTTCTAAAATTGGTAACAATGGCCAGGGGGTCTAATGGGGGTTCTCATGGGGCCCAGAGATTCCGTCTGGGGCATTTCCTATTTAGAAATATTATCTCATAGAATAGGAAAAAATCAAACTATAAGTTCAAAAACGTGCAAAAATATCAACTAGAGAGAAAGCTGTCTTATTATTGGTTTTGATTGTTTTAAAAATAACTTGAATTACTTTTCGATGAAAGAATCGTGTCAAAATTGCCAAATTGCAATGCAAAGTAATGCAAAAATATGACGCCTAATGCAAACAACCTTAGCTGTCTTACCTTGTTGGAAGATGGTGTTTCTTGTCCAGTCTGCTCGATTGACGAATGCGCTACAAAGTCTGCGGCTCTCTCCTTGCTCTTTTATAACCAACTACCTGTGACGTGTCAAAATAACTGCGACGCAAATGCTTCTGCACAAATTGCCATAAACTATGACAGATTTCGCCAGAGGGAAAATGAGTTCTGTATCAGTTCATAAGTTCAAAAAAGAAATGATGTCAAAAGTTAATAAACGCCATAATGAGTAACCATCGCCTTTGCTTTAATGAGCCGTGATAAAAGATATGCCTCTTGCGAAATATATCCCAGTGTTCTTTTGAAATAACTCATCGTGTAACTTCATCTAATTCCCTGATATAAATATGAGATTTCAAGGACATAATGATACTGCCTTAGTACTCAGTATGTTGTTTCACTGGTCAACACGAAATATTCTGCTCTCGACTTTTTTTTCTCTTGAAAGGTAGCTTGCCGTGGATTGGTTTGTAATGACGTTTTCAGACCCAGCGGAGCGATTCACGCATGATATACTTTAAAATTACATATGTACATGTAATATATACACTACATGGAGATAACTATTAAAGGGAGTGGCTAAAATCTTTGACATCGAGTAAGGAAATTAAACACAGCGAGGAGTATCCTATAACGATGTATTAAATCATGTAACTTCTTTAAAACAACGTGTCTAAAGAAAACAAAAGAAACACTAATCATCATTACAATATACAAAGAAAGGAGGTCTATTCATAATGAAAAAAATGACGAATTATAGTGATGGGATAATTATCTGAAAATATAATGATTTATTTATATATTTATCTGATAGGTGTTTTACGCCGTACTCAAGAATATTTCACTTATACGACGGAGGTCAGCATTATGGTGGGAGGAAACCGGGCAGAGCCAGGGGGAAACCCACGACCTTCCGCAGGTTGCTGGCAGACCTACCACGTAGGCCGGGGAGGAAGCCAGCATGAGCTGGTCTTGAACTCAGAGAGACCGCATTGTTGGGAGGCTTCGGGTCATTGTGCTGCGATAGCGCACTAATCGACTAAGCCACGGAGCCCCCAAAATATAATGAAGATTGGTTCCCAAACTTCACTGTGTAGACCTGTATTGATTCTACAACCCTGATAAAAGATGGGCTATAGCTGTCACAATGTAACTCTCATCAAGACTTAACCCCCTTCCACCCATGCTGCAGTCGTTGATATTCGTGAAACTAACTTCCATATGTCCATAACAACTATTGGATTTATGACACAAAACTTAATGCAAAACATGGACAAAGAAATTTTTTTCTTTGTCAGATCTCATCCATTTTGTTTTGCAAATCCTTTCCTATTTGAGATAAAGAACTAAGGACGCGCCATCACCTCTAGCAGTCTGTCCCAGAATAACGTCTGGTCAGACTGTTCGTTGTCCCACAGAAGAAAAGTGATGTGTTTCCACAGATTGAGCAGAGATCTTGGCATTTCTGCCACTGGAATTTCCTCCATCATGATCACGATAATGGCGTTCTCACGACCGTCTCTCACCATGCGCATGCCCGCCATTTGAATTTCAAACTCGCACCAGTCACTGGTCAGAAAGGCTCTGTTGATCACTAGGATGACCCTCCGGCTGTTGTTGACAGCGTCCACGATGTTCTGTTGTATGCTGACACCCACGGCGAAATCACGATCATGGAGGCAGAGGGTGTAATTGTTCTCAGTTTCTAGCACGTTTCTCAGAACAATGCAGGCCCACTGGTAGTTGTGGTAATTATAGGCCACAAAAGCGTCAAACTGATATTGTTCACATTCCACTTCCTCATACACAGGTCCTCTTCTGCATTTGGTTAAAATCCAATATTTAATATTCCATCTGTACCTGTACCCGAATATTCCTAGTACAACGGCGAGAGTGAATAAGCACGATCCAACAACAGAAAAGGTCAACCAAAATTCGCTGACGCAATTGACGTCCATGTTGTTTATCTCCGATTTGTAGCTCCATATATTTGTCACTGTTCCGTTTCTCAGGCTGCAGGACAGGGACCCATTTTCAGTAATGTTAACCGAGGTGTCCAAAATCCAGTGAATAAATGTCAGCGTATTGCAGGTACACAGGAAGGGGTTGTGTGCCAAAGACAGACTAAAAGCCTTACCATTACTTGACGAAGGGAAGTTGTTCAATCGGTTGATTTCCTCAGAGGACAAAGACGAAATCACGTTGAGTGTAAAGTCCAGCTTTCTAAGTGTATCTATTTCTAGTACTGGTAGTGGAATATTTATAAACTTATTGTTGGTGAGTATCAAGGTCTCTAGGGCGACCAGGGGATTGAATAAATTTTTATGTAACGTGGTAAGATCATTGTTAGAGAGATCAACCTGTCGCAGTCGTTTCAACGAAGGAAATGTGATACCGTTAGGAACGGTTTGAAAGCCTATGTTTAGTCTACAGTTTGTGGCAGTGAGAATTTCCAATAAGGGAAAAGATTCAAAAAATTTTGGTGACAGTACGCTGCAGTCAAAGCCTGAAATGTTAAGCTGGGCTAAATTCTCTACACCAGAAATTCGAAACGCACAGTACTGTACTCCGAAGTAAGCCAGATCAAGCACCCGGAGATTTGTAGCATTAGCCACTGTAAAGTCGTTCACATGGATATTACGACCGCCCATGTTTTTCACTATTAGAACCTCTAACAGAGGAGGAATCCGTACCCTGAATGACTGACGCTTTTGTGAACGACCAAATCGCTGTGTAACGACTTGTCTCGAAGTCGACAAAACACTTCTCCTTTTCTTTAACACTGAAAACTGGGAACTGATGTCCACATATTTTAGTTTGCTGAAACGATATAAACCAATTGCGTCGTATATGTCATTTGTGACGTACATAAAATTCTTATTCATGACAAAAGTTTCTACACAATCAGGATGTTTAAAGTCGAACAATACATCACCGTTCACCTTTATGATTTTATTGTCGGAGAAATCCAGGTGTTTTACACACATTGTTGCCAGATGGGCAGTCATCTTGGAAGTGACGATCAAATTTCCAGGATTCCGTCCAGTTCCTCTGTTCGTGTTTGACCTAACTATAGACAAAGATGTCAGATTCCGCCCTCGGAGATCCACCAGGGCCGACAAAGCTCTATTTATTCCATCAGCACGAATGGTCAATGTTTTTAAAAATGTGAAATGTTTCAAGGTTCCTGGTCCCATGCCTTTACACTGGACCGCTAAGTTTTCAATGGGCATGTGGGCAAACACAGCAAACGTGTTTGCATTGAGTGTGGCCTGTGTGAGACTGTAAAGCACATACATAGACTTCAGTGATGATAAGTGTCGAAAACCCGGGTCAAAATTGACATTTTTTAAGCCGTCTATGCTCAGTCCCCGCAGAGAGATTAGAGCGCTAAATATTTCGTCCGGATATTTACCGAGTTTTGCAGTTCTATGATTGCCTTCCATGGCCAAAACTTCTAGCTTCCTCAGTGGTTGGAATACACCAGGAGCATAGGCTTCGTAAGTAAGAAACAGGTTATTTGATTTCAAATCGAGAGTCGAGAGCTGGGACAATCCACTGAAAGCTGATGGCTCTAACCTCTCCAGTTGGTTGCGTGACAGGTCCATGCTGGTCAAGGAGCTCAGGTTGATGAAGGAGTCATTGGGTATGATTTTCAGGAGATTCTGACTCAAGTCCAAGCTCCCTGTCGTTGACGGAATGTTGGTTGGTACTGCCCTCAGCCCTTTCCTATGAAGATCAACATGGAGCCCTTGACCTCTGGTCTGCATGAAGACGACCGTGGCCATGATGAGTTGACGGATCATATCTACAGAAGCTCGCAACGGTAACTCGACTTTAAAAATGCACGAAAAAGGTATAAACAAGCCGTTTACTTCACTGTATAGTGGCTGTTTAACGCAGCAGTATGGACTCTTATGTCGGTTGACGGCACAAAGAAACCTTTATTCAATCCAACAAAACTTCCCTATTTATTGTCCGTTAGCTGGTGCTAATGACCAGTGTTTCTTGCCGTGTATAGCTGCTACTGAATAAGATAACCTATATTTAAATAGAAGGTGTTAAGTTACAATCTCTCTCAGGTCGCTGGGAACTTAGGGAAGTCCCGTGGGAATTTTTTTTTATTAAAGGCATCGTCCACGTTTCGCGATTTCTGTACAGCCAGCCCTGACAATTCCGCTGCTTCATTAGCTGAATCTCTCGACTCGTGATTCCTCAAATATCGAGTCATTGATTTATTCATCAAAATAACAAGGGTTTGTGTTGAACTTTGTTCTGGAAATCAGTCCCGGACTGACTATTGTCCCGGAACGGACCTGTCTATGTCACGAATAGTCTTGGGGATGTAAGCCATGTCCTGACGCCGGTATATGACCATGGTTGGTTGAATGGATGGAGAAAAACGACATAACCTGACGTATTCTCATCACACTCATTCAGGTATAGCGGAAAAACTCAATAGCGCTAAACACGCAGTTTCTGCTTGGTAATAAACTTTCGCTTACATTATATACGTTGATGAATTTTCTAAGATGAAATGTACAAATACTTAGTACCAGTTGGACACCTGCTGACGAAGCTGTTCGATAAGTTTTCTTGTATTTTGCTGGAATACGAGTTTTTCATATTCATCAGAGGATGAGGCTTCTCCAGTGTTCTTTGATCTGTTGAAAGAGAGATGTAAAATTCCGGTCTTGGGGACATCACAAAGCTAAGAAAAGTATAGAAAGTTAACAAATGAGGAGGAATTAATGCATAGAGAGGCGATGAGTTATTTTCAATGGTAACAGAAAGATGCAAGGAATGTTCAGTATCATGTACCATGTTAGATCATATGATGTCATTAATCACATATGAATCTCAGTTGCCCTTTATTGGGAGCTGTTCATATATTCAACATGGCAAACTCATGAACATACAGCACCCGGTCACAAGTTAAGCGAAATTAGGCACAATTACATTTTCTGGACAACACGTCCGTATTTACTAACAAGACAGGTGTGCTCGTTCGCAAAAATACCTATGAAACTTAGGATGAAGGAGTATAGTGGAATATTCTTGACACACTAGTATTTGCAGTATTTCATATGCAGGAGCCTTCGGCCTATAAGTAAGGGTAATTCACACTATCCGTCTTGTTGTAAAGTCGGCGTGGCAGGATACCATTGTGCTCTAAGCACAGGTACAAGTGCAGGTAATGTATACCATCCGGAGAGTCTATAGTTTCTTTGAACTCCGATCACACTGGTGGATATGTATCCACCACAACCAGGTTGTTCAGATCTAGCCAGTCATCAGCATATATCATAACCCAGAGCAAAGAATGACCGCTAAATATAGATCCGTGTCTGATTGAAATATTTATCGAAATATGTGGATATTATCCGAGCTGTGAGATTCTGTTCCAAGGTAGAAAAGCACTAGCAAAAGTAGCTTTGTATGTAATAAGTAGGTTATTTACATTAAGATTCGACAGCTGTGACAATCCCTAATGAAGCTGTGATAATCCCTACTGAGGGCCTACAGACAAGAGAATCTCAACTGAGAGTTGACAGATAAAATACCCCCCCCCCCCCCCCCGCGAGAGTCGACAAATGAGACAATCCCTACTTAGAGTCGACAGGTATGACAATCTTATAAAATAATCATAAATATATTCTGTAAGTCCTGCACAATAAAACCCCACACAATAAAAGATCCCATTCAAGTTACCCGTACCACACTTATGAAAAAAAAAAACAGGCAAAAAGACAGATTGAGCCCATAGACATTTCTCCCCTAGTACTTGAGATGCCAGGGCTACTTCCTCATAACAACTGCCTACTTTCTGAAGATGGGGTTTAAGCTATTCAAATTTCCTGTTACGATGACAGATTTATGGACTGGAAAAACCGGACAGAGCCGGTGTGAGAAAAGCAGGCACTTTCGTGCATTCCCGCATATATATTGGGCAAGCCTCTAGGATTTTATATGCGTATTTATGACAGAGAGGGCCTTGCTTGGTGATCGTTGAAAAAAAAAAAAACAAAAAAAAAAAACAGGTCTTCAAAAGAGAAGTAATAAATTCTTAATCAGTTTTGGAAATAATAATGAATGAGTATGGCTTATTCCCACCTAGGAAATATTTTCAGCCCTATCTCTTGATGAATGGAAAATAATAAGCATATGATAGACAAGAAAGCGCTACTGTAGCGCTAGCTCCAGCTAGCTCCGAAGCTCTTGCACTCTTGCACTTTAGAGTGCTCTAAACGTAATGAGTAGAAGAGCTTCGGAGCATATGTCTCTCCCCCAAATTCCCGCCTTCATGCCACAACTAACCTTTTAGCCTGCATATAACTGCAATCACACATCTGCCCACATATTTCGATTCAACATGAAAAAATAAGTACGGTAGGCCCTACTTAAATTTCTTGACGTTGCCGATAGCGAAATTTTGTCACATGTGCATCATAATGTAAATATGTTTCAAGACAAATTTCATTAGATAGAAATTATAATTACATATAAAAACAAATTCTTAAACAGAAAAGCACTGTTGTAATTGTATTTATCTACCCTATGCTACCTAACACGTATGACTGCCCTATAGCTAACTACATTTTTCCAAAGCGTACTCCACCGAAATATTTTCCACGCAATGACCACAGGATAGTCATGCCTACAAGTTCACACGTGTTCCTGTTGACCTCCCAGCAAATAATCGAAAGTTGTGCAAGATGAAATCTGAATTTGTTTCTTTTTTCCTTATGCCTGTTATCCACAGAAGCAAATACTTCGTCCGATAGGTGTGCATATAGTTACATAATATACTTATTCATTTATGGATATCTGGACATGATGGTCTAAATACATGTATACATTTATCTCAATTGAGATATATAAAGCAACTAAATCTGTAACGATTAAAGAATGTCCATTATTCGTGTTAAGGATGTTTATGTGGAGCAATTTGACGAACACTTTGCACTACATAAAACATGGCGGGACTGCACACACTGTAGGTATAAAAACACTAATTGAAGTTTGCATCCAAGATTCAGGCGCACAGATAAGGCTTGGGGCGGGTAGAGATTGGCTGTATCTCTGAAGAGTGTTGAAGTATTGCCAGGTAATTTTGCAGGTATAAACTATGACAAATAATGGTTGGAAAAAAAAACATTACTTGTGGCTACAATTAAACAGAGAAGTATATCATCCAATGAGCAAGTGCCCCCTACACCCTGTTTCTATGGCGAAAGAACTCTAGTACCCGCATTCCAGCTTATTTATTTTGAGAAAATGGTGGTCAACCCCTGATGATATATGGACATGTTGTAGGCCAGGCATCTAGTTATTTGACAGTATCTGTCATTTGGGACAAGGGAAATTAGGGAATACAGTTTTAGGAGGGTGTTCTTTGTAAAATTATTACATTAATAGTAAGGCTATTTTTTAGTGTTTTATACCTGTAGTGGCACTCTGGCGTGTATACATATAGAGTTGATATGAAAACATGCATCGCGTCAAACATACGAAAGATTTTGGAACTCTATCATTACAAAATCCACCTGGACGTTAATCCCACCTGTATGGTCACTTATCTACTTCTTGTCCTTTTTATATGTCTATTCCTATCATCTTTATTGCATTTCCAAACAATGAAACAAACAAAAGAAACACAATTTCATTGATATTAGGCAAATTATTACACTCATTTCAAGTCATTCTCATAGATCCAACAACACTTTCTCAGCACGTGGCCGAGTGGTTAGCTTGTTAGCGGAGCGCAAAGACTCATCAATTTGTCACGTCGATGTTCAAGTTTCTTTTCCATCCATACGTGGCAAGGTTTCCCTGTGAATGGTCGTGGGTTTCTCCTTGAGCTACAGGGTCAGAAGATGGAGTTGATTGTCTACAGAGCAATGAAATGTATGCCAAGCTGTTGGCAAAGTTTTGCAGCAAAGCAAACAAACAAACACAGGCGAACTTTATTATTATTGTGATTAGAGTGAGGACACTTCATACGTGATATTAATTTTTTATGGTCGGTGCTTTCCGCCCAGTTCTTCCTTTGTGTTCACGGAATAAATTTTTTCTTGTTGTTTTGAATTCACAAAGGTACAGCCCTTAAGCCTTCATGCCACGTTGACGATGACATCTTGGATACTTATCAAGAAATATGAAATTATGACCGGAAGGCAAATGTTTTATCTGCTCTTGATATATTTACCACAAAGCTTTATGCGTCCTGTAAGACAAATTGTTTTGCCTCTCAGGAAACTGGAGGGGAATACCCCCTTTTCTCCATTTCTACCACATCATAAAACTAGATAATTGCCGTGCCAGTCAGAACGCCTGTATATGTATTATGTCCATTTGCAGCAGTATGGCAACAGGTTTAACGTACTATCGTAGCACAATAACCCATGGGACCCTCACCGGTTGCTGTGGGTTCAAGTTCAGCGCATTAATGCTGGCTAATGATTAAATAAATAAATTTGCAGATGTTTTACCGAGTAGGTTTGAACACACAGATATATCTAGTGTTTTAGCTGGATCAGTTAGAAGTTACAAATCTAGGTGTCGTAACTTACATTCGTTAAACTGTCGTTGATTATAATGGACGCTTAAACGCGGGACCAATGTCCAAAATATTATTAAAACAAATCAACAAAGAACTAAACGAGTCTAGAAGAGATGATGCCGAAATCTAGTAAAAGGAAACAGCCAATATTTTCTCAACCATTCTCAACACGCATGCAACACATACAGCCTTGTTTTTTCTCTCTTCTTTTTTTTAACAGAGAAAAGAGTTAATGAAGATAATTTCGAAATTTAATTAAATATTATTCGTTAACATAATTTTGTAACATGAATGTCTGTCTTGATTTTGTATTTTTTAAATGTATATAGGACAATTTGGTTTCTTTAATACCAGTTTAGCTCCTCATAGTGCCATGTATATTTAGAATCATGATTGCGGGACCAAAAGTATTTATAGAACTTAATCTATTTCTGGTGACAAAATTCGATTGTCGCCTGTTGTCCTCTTTTGATAAACTTCTGTTGGCTTCCTCTCTGAGGGCACGTGGGAAAGTCTAGCTTGATTTTAGCTAAACTGCTGATGCCGGGGCTGACTCAACTGAAGCTAAACCGCTAATGTCGAGGTTGACTTAACTGCCTTAAGCCAGGATCGAAACTAAGCTTTCACATTTTTTTTTCGTTGTTGTTTAAGAACGTGCTCAAGAATTCTTCAATAAATAGTATATATTATGGCGGTCAGGTATATGCGTGGAGAATACGGGAATGCTCCGAATAAACTACCCATCTCAGTCCCTTCACCAGCAAGATTTCCGGCCTAAGTGGCGACAGCAGACCGCTAAATTTGTTGGAACAGTGATTAGACTGAGTAATAAGTCTGGTCTACCATAAGCTGGAGCCATGGCTACTGTGACAAGACAGTCCAAAGTCAGTTCGGAGGCAACAAGTATAGACGCCCGGTACAGATTATTTGTGTAAGTCGGATCGGGTCTTTTGACTGGCATAAAATTGTGTGTTGTCTATACCATCGTTACATTACCATAAGGAGAAAATGTATACTTTATAGGGTGCCATTTTTTCCTGAGACTGGTACTTTTTTTTCATGAATGACGTAATAGCAGCCAAGGCAACAGAGAAAAGAAAACTTCCTTTCCCTCTGAGGATTGGGTGCCAGGTTTTAACGCATTGCTCGCCGATCACCGTGAATTGTTTTAAAAAGTTTAGCCGAATATTCCATTCCTAGAAAACACTAACACTCCATGAATGCGTCATAGTTATCAACAACATTCAGTTGAAATGTCAGATCAGATCAAACTTAGTTTCTGAGATAATGGTTTATTAGTGTATCTAGAGGAAACGTAAAAAAAAATAGTGTATAAAAAAGAAGGAATAAGTTATTGCTGTACTTATTTTCCACACTTTCATCCAGTTGTATAAGAGTGTATAATAGTATATTCAAAATATAAAATTCCAACGCGATTTTACCCCTAAACAACTCTTGCTTTTCTAGCATAGGCTCTAAATCATGAATTGTATTTGTTGAGCTCGTTCACCGTCCTCTTTACTTAGATATTTATTTGACTGGTGTGTCACGCCGTCCTCAAGAATAGTTCACCCACACCACGGCGGACAGCCTTATGCTGGGAGGAAACCATACATGGTGTACCCCTAGGTCTTTTTACGGTGTTAACACCGGGGAATTCCCCGTTCAAACCACGTGGGTATTTTTAAATCTCCAGATATGAGACCACCTGCTGAGATACTTAGTGTAGCACAAGGGCTCGCATTATAAAACACAGACAAAAAATCATACACAAATGTTAATTTTTCTGGATATGTCAACATTCTGAAAAAAAAAAACGTTCTGAGGTAAAGAAAATCCTGTCTTGGACAAAGATTTCTGTCCTTAGAAATGTAAAGGAACAGAATATATTGTTTCTTTGTATGCATGTATAAAAAAAACTAAAGAGACGTCAACTGTACCAAGAAAACATTGATAAGAATGTCATATACTAAATCTAGACTGCAACCTGTGGATGGTCGTGGGTTTCCCCGAGGCTCTGCCCGCATTCCTCCCACCATTATGCTAGGCTCTATTGTATACACGTAAGTGAGATATTCTTGAATACGGCGTAAAACACCAATCAAATAAATGAATAAGGAAATAAATCTTAACAATTGCACATTCAGGTGGTTTGAAAACACTGTTTGAGGCGTCAAGCATTCAGAATCAAGGATATCAAGAATACTGGAATGCAAGAGGAAGTGTGAACACTGAAGATGGTATGAAATGTTTCATAAAGTATAGTATAATACCTTGTTACCTCAAACTTTGTAACGTTTTTCTTTTGCTTATTTATTTATCTCACTTGTCTAACAAGGGTCGGGCTTATGGACAGAGGCAAGCGGGCTGACCAGGTTAAATTTCCAGTCTAAAAATGCAGGTCTGAATAATTATTACAAATTACCATTCGAATAATTCGTTAACAGAAATCACCTATGAAAGTGTATTAGAGTGGCAATTTGTGATACGTTATTACAATTCGAATTTTTCTCTATAAACCTACAGCATTCGGCAACATGAAACAATACCTTACAGTAATTCAAAAAGTAGTTTTTTCCCCGAGCCACATAACTTTATGTAAAATGAAAGAGATATGATTTCAATGCTGATTACTACTAAGATACAGCTTTTGTGAGGTGTATATAGAACTTGAAAATGGTACTTGTTGCTGCCTCGCTTTGCCCCCAGTTTTGAGAGGTTAGAGCAAGGAAACAGGATTGGTTGGCCCGGTGTCAGTATAGTGTGAATGGATTGTGTATCATGTCAGGTGTCTTCGGCATGATCTTCCAGTGGCGGCAGCACTTTGTCGGCATGAACTCGCCCTGCCAAAAGAAGACACACACACATACATATATATACAATCTAAGGATTCCTCGTCGTCATATTGCGCACACACACACACACACGCATGCACGCACACACACGCGAGCATGCACGCACGCACACACACACACACAAGATAAAAAGCAACAACAAAGAAACAAAACAAAACCAAAAAAGAGAGAACCATAAGCAAATCTACCTCCTCAACCGCCAGAAAATAATTAAGGTGAGACCGGACCCAACAGGAGAGTGGTTATCCTCAGTTTGCCTCGTTTGACATCGCTTATAATTTCCTGCAGGCACAGTAAATCTGACATGAAACGAAGTACATTTGTAACTGGTCCATTATGTCACTGGAACTCTGAAAGTGTAAAAACGTAGAACTGCTACGGGATTGAATGAAGCCCTTGATATTTTGGCCGAGGTTCGGCTCAGAAATCTAACAGCGGTTGCCATTACGCACCCCAATGTAGGTGTTGACCAGAGCAGTTTCGTCCTTTCAATACCCAACATTTGGAGACATTGTGTGTAAAACATTTGGAAATGAGTGATAATAACATTATTCGAATCAGCAAAGATGTTTTTTAAGGATTTAAATATCCAAGATGTGTAGAAACACTTAACATTGCACGAAATAACATAAAAGTTGCAAGCCACTAGATGACATTGTGACTATGATTCGTTTTACCAGCCTCAAACATCTGGACATTTCATGCCGAAAAAAATTTATCAGAAGGAAAAGGAACACTTCTTTGTCCAGTGTCAGATTTAAAACTGCGTCATCGGTGCGCCATAAGCGTGAGTTAATGGTTACAATTCCATTTCCTCCTCCTTTAGGGGTATTAAAAGCTCAGTTCATAAACGGCAGAAATAATCTCCTACAAATTTGGTCTTTGGCAATGCTGAAAATCTACATGTGCTGGACCTGGCATACTCTGGAATTCAGACCTGTGCCATTAAAGTTTCTGGCGTCCCTGAGCTCACTTGCTCCCCTGAGCTAGATATATCAGGATTCGACTGCAGTGGGTTGTCACCCGAGTTCTTCCCATCACTGGACATTCTAATCGCCGAAGAGTGCAGACTGAACACAGGATTTCAAAATGACCCTAAAGGTGTTGCATTCCGTTCAGCCAAACATCTACGACGCTTTGATCTGTCCAACAACGACCTTACCCGCCTCCACCCGCAACTATTTAAGTTAATCTGGAAACCTTGAATCTCTCAAATAATAAGTTTGCTCAAATTCCAGAATCCGTCTTTGTGCTAATTTCACTGAAGAACATCAATTTGTCGTTCATCGTGATTTCGTCTTCTGAGGTAATCCACCGACTGAACAACTTCCCTTCGTCAGGTCATGGTAAGGCTTTTAGTCTGTCTTTGGCACACAACCTTTTCCTGTGTACCTGCAATACGCTGACATTTATTCACTGGATTTTGGACACCTCGGTTAACATTACTGAAAATGGTTCTCTGGCCTGCAGCCTGAGAAACGGAACAGTGACAAATATATGGAGCTACAAATCGGAGATAAAAAACATGGACGTCAATTGCGTCAGCGAATTTTGGTTGACCTTTTTCTGTTGTTGGATCCTGTTTATTCAATCTCGCCGTAGTACTAGGAATATTCGGATACAGGTACAGAGGGAATATTAAACACTGGGTTTTAACCAAATGCCGTATGAGGAAGTGGAATGTGAACAATATCAGTTTGATTCTTTTGTAGCCTATAATTACCACAACTACCAGTGGGCCTGCATTGTTCTGAGAAACGTGCTAGAAACTGAGAACGATTACACCCTTACTGAACTTTTACTACTTTCTTGTGACCCACATTCATATTTGTCCTGATATTCTTTATCTCCAAAAGCACCAGTCCAAGATCATACATGAGTTCACTGGAGAGCTTCCCAGACGATAATGGTCGACACAAATGACCCTTTAACCTAGATATCTGATCCAAATCCTAACTTCGAATAGAGCTCCATTTAGATTAGAATCAGGAGATCATATTTTAAAACATAAAACAAGGTATAAAGATGAAGATTTACTGCATTAGTTTGTTTACACATGAACACTAACTTTTGACAACCTGTATGATTATATTTTCATTTTTGATATAACAATACATTTACTAGCATCAGTAACATTGTAAGACTGGGTAATATTTTTCTATTGAGTTTAAATATAACATATATACATCAGTGTTAGTTTAAAACCACTAACACATAGCGAAATTCTGTGTAACCTATTTGAATAAGTTTCAGGCTGGGGCCCAATTTTCTCAACTGAAAGCAACAGTATCATATTTAAATCAACAATTGCATATTATAAAATGCATATGTTTTAAAGACAATAAAGGTCCTAATACATGCATATTGTTTAGGTGTAAAAGCGTGTTTTTTAATGTTGAAAATCTCCAAAGCACATGTAACACAGTATAAAATTATAAAAACTCATGAAGTGAAATGTGTAACATCTTCAGTTTTACTGTTAATGTTTAGTTAATGCTAATAGCAAGGTCATAGTAAAGATAAGATGATGAAATGTTCAATGTACAGTATGCCTTACTTGATCAAAAATAACTTTCATCTGCATCTGCATTTCATTTGCAGTATATCTTAAGTTTGGAATTACCATAAATAAGTTAATTGACAGGGAATTTAAGGATCTACAGGTATAACATAGTAGCAGTGTCCTAATATGTAGCCTTTCTTCAAAGTAAAAGACAGCTGAGGCACTGTTCAGTAATAAGATTATAAAATTCTCTCCCGAATGTAAAACTTGTTTGAAATTGTATGAATTCGTTATTGAATTATCTTCGTTTGAATGAATGCTTATCGTTTAACGCCCTACTCAAGAATATTTCACTTATACGAAGGCGGTGTCTCCTTGGTGCAGGACAGATTTCCACCGTCTCTTTTATCTGGTGCTGCCTCACCGAGACGACTTGCTGAAGACACCCAACAAGCCCCCTCACCCAGTCACATTATACTGACACCGGGCCGACCAGTCCACACTCTATCCTCTTATTACTGAGCGCCTAGCGAGGAAGCAGCATGTACTATTTTTTAAAGTCTTTTGTATGACCCGACCAAGGTTTGAACCAATATCTCCCCGTCAGAAAGCGGACGCTCTAGCAACTACGCTATTCGAGCGGGTATCTTCGTTTGAAGTGTGGAGTACTAGTATTGTGCTGGAGACTGGAGATTTGAAGGTGCCCATGCTTTTAAGCTTATAGGGGATTGGCCAGTCAGATAGCTAGGAGATATCGGCTGTTTACAATCTGTGGCGTAAATGTTCTGAGTTGTCTGTCAATGTAACATGTAATAACATAGGAACAGGACACTCTCTTAATGTCATATGTTTTAATGATAACAAGTACATGGGTGAGCAACACTGCAAAGTATTTCTAGGGCATTGTTTTGTGGTAGAAGTAAGTTTCTTGATAATTTCAGGTCATAAATTGACATATATACTTAAGCTATAAAGACAATCCTACAAGCTTACTACAGTCTCAGGTGACCCTAATCCGTCGAAAAATGCTTTCTAAAATAAGCAATATTAGCAGTCAATGTCTTTGTGTTCTGTACATGTAACTATACTAGTCTATATGTATAGGACAAATAGAAAAAACAAAACAGACAACACTTGGACATATATATATATATATGTTTTGTTGTATTTAAAAGAGTATATAAGTGTTTAGGTATGTCTGTATTACGTGCATGTAGTATATTTTCAGGTTGAAGTTTATGAATGAATTGGAGAGAATACCATATCGTAGTACTGAAAAAAAAAGAAAGACCTAAAACAAAAAAAAGTAGGGAATCCCCTGCTGGGTTTGTCATGCGACGCCACGTCGGGCGTCTATCGTCTGCCATATGTAGCCGTTTGACTGACAGGCTCATGTATGCATTATGTGAGCGTTCGTGGAGGTTATGTTATACATGTAGGCCTATGTACTTTCATACAGAGAGGAAGCTACACCATTCTGAATAATCTTATGCAGTCCAAAATGCTGGAACATATGGCTCCCCTTATTAGCGAAGTCATGGAAAAGCAGTGTGAAGGTTGTCGTGTTAACCATTCCAGCCAAACTCGCCATACGGTTTGGCTGGAATGGTTAATGGTTTACTCTAGGAGTGGTGGGGGTTAAAAAGGAGCCGGGGCCGATGAAGTACTGGAGACGAAGAGGGCCAATACAGCTTGGCCCAAGTTCGGGGAGATTAACGGCCAGATGAAAAGTTATGAAGCAGGGTATCGGGCTGGACAGCAGGACAGCGCCGTCGCGGAAGTAACAGTAAACCCGGGCGATGGAGAATGGGTAATGGCGACCGAACCATCATCGTCGTCGATACATCAGTGATTTTTTTACTCTGGGGAGAAAAAAAAACCTTCCAAAAGTCCTTTTTTCGGGACTAGCAAACCTTGCGAAAGTATCTTTCAAGATGTGAGCACAACCTATGTTTTATGTACGTATGTTCCGTCATTCTTTTTTCTACTTTGTGATTGTCTGAGCCCGAAAAGTGAATATTCTACCGAAAGTGATCTGTCAAGTCTGAGCACAAACCTGTTTTATGTAATATCTCGTTATTTTGTTTTTCTGTGATTGTCTGTGATTTTTCCATGCATGTATAACAAGGAAAAAAATCAGGCCTTCCATTTATTCTTAAAACAACCTTTTTAATGCCAACACAAGCCTCACTCCACCCCAACCATCCGATTAATTCACAATGAAACAAAACTTCAATCTATAATTTAATATAATTTAATTGAATCTCTCAGTTCTGTATATACTGCAGCACTGGCACCTTGCCAAACTCCTTACATCACACAACCACGCGACCACAAGACTTTTATGACGTGATACCGGTACCTCCGATACCTCCCAGGTTAAAAGATAGAAATACTACCTGTGAGTAACATTATCTACTACTTACAGCGTATTCAGGCATATTTCACGAAGGTCAACATTAAATGTGTTGAAAGAAACCGGGCATAGTCCAGAGGAAACACATCCAGAGATTGCAGGGAAACTTTGTTGGATAGTTGTAAAAGTAACTGCAAGAAAGGTTTACTATAATGTTAAGATTTAGTCATTAAAAACTCCTGGAATTTCGTACTATTGTCTCATTATGTCTAACTATTATTTTGGAGGGGGGAGGGGGCGTGAAATACATAGATGCTGCATCCATTATTATACTTGTTCATATAGCCTAGCCCAGCTATGGTCCCCAAATGATCCTCTTCAGTCTCAACAGACTGAATATTTCTGACAGCTGCCAATCAACAATCTTTTCCTTTTAAGCCAAACACTTTTGTAGCGGTTTATTATTCCAAGGGGCAGTTTTGTGAAAATAAATTCATATAATTTGTCAATGCTCAATTCTTTTAAGTTATCAGATACCTATATGACACCGGGGAATTCTTGAGCTGTTTCATCCATTTCCATATTTGGTAACCTTTTGAACTTTGACAGTTTACCTGACTTTTCAGATGCATATGCATGTTTGATATGCTGTTTTGTTCTGGTATAGATTGGACCCAGCTATCCTGTCAGCTCAAAGAAACGCGCCTTGCTTTCACGATTTAATGCTTCCAGAATGCTTCTTTCCAGATGCAATAGTTTCTTGAAGCCCCGTGTTGAAGTCGGCGTAAACATTCCCACATTCCATTCAGTATCTAAATTACGATGTTTGCATAACGGATAATTTTCAGATTATTCGGAGTAAACCTAGAATTTACATAAATGTCTCCAGCTGGAGTTGAAAACCACGTCGTTTTTTTTTTCTTTCTTGGAGTAACATGTACACATATAATTTAGATATATATGTTTACATGTGGTTATGATTTATGTGTACCCATATGATTAACATTTAAGTGTAGATATGTGGAAGCATTGATGACCATTTTACCGTCGACACTTCACAACTTAGATAACATGGTTTTAATTAAGAGAATATTTAAAAACAGACGCCTAATTTTTTTCCACTTAGATAACATGGTTTTAATTCAGAGAATATTTAAAAACAGACGCCTAATAGATTTTATGCTGATGTTTTATGAGTCCCGATAACTTACTCTCTTCCCATTGATTGAATGATTTTTGTTGTGTGAAATGTCTTTATACTTTACGTTCGCAATTGTGAGGTATGCATATGCACCTGGTGTGTTAGTGGAGTATAGCTGATGAGCTGATTGCAAGAGGTGCACATATTATAGTTAATGGGGATTGTCTACTTAAGTAAGAGGTGGGACAAAATCATAGCATGATTCACAACTCACAGGAACATTTTAGTTTTAAGACTTTATTTAACTCTGTTGTTTTTAATTTTCCGGAGTTGTCATCTTTGCACATGCTCTGGGTGAAAACCCATGTGCAATTCGTATGTTGTTTTCATGATTTATCCGGTAAGCTTGTCTTGCGGTGGGGTCGCCCGTGAAATCTTTATCCACCCATGGGTTTCCGTGGTAACCTGATGACCATAGACCATTGTTAGTGTCCTCGCTGAAGTCTTCTGACTGAGTTTCTAACTCACTTAACCCTTACACGTAATCTGTTAATCCACGGATTATTGAGATAACAACCATGCCTCATTTGACACACCGGCTGTTTCACCTGATCATCCAGATCAAGTGAATGTGCAAAATGTTTAACATAGAAGTGTTATTTTGTAATTTATTCAGTATTTTAAACATGGGTATATTAATAAAATCACGCATATTGCATGTATGACTATTGTGAAAAATCAAGGCGGTTATAAAATAAATTGTGTCACATATAAGTAATGCTTGATCAGTTGGTGACCATACGTAACAACGTTCTTGGTTTAAAATACTGTCTTGCAGAAACGTAGAGAATTCGTAACGTAAATGTCTCTACCCCCCCCCCTCCGCCTTCCCGTCACAAGTGCCTTGTATTCAGCATATGTATCCTGTCTTCTCAGAACTAAAAAGACCGCAGAACCCCAGAACGCAGCAAAGTGGCATGGCTGCCAAGTGTATATTAAAGTACAAAATAACGGTGACTGCTTGGCGTGTATCCGAGTGGCAAAGACATTACTCCCGTTTAAAATGACCACAGTTTGAAAACTGTAGGCGTAAGAGTTGCACGCCATCTATGGCGATAACGGCGATATATCAATTCCTATTTTCACTGGTGTCTCCTTCATTTTGTCGACCCGCCCGGATAGCGCAGTTGGTTGGGCGTCCGCTTTCGGACGGGGAGATCTGGGTTCAAACCTGGGTCGGGTCATACCAAAGACTTTAAAAAATGGTACATTCTGCTTCCTCGCTAGGCGCTCAGCAATAAGAGGATAGAGGGTGGACTGGTCGGCCCGGTGTCAGTATAATGTGACTGGGTGAGGGGGCTTGTTGGGTGTCTTCGGCAAGTCGTCTCGGTGAGGCAGCACCAGATAAAAGATACGGTGGAAATCCGTCCTGCACCAAGGAGACACCGCCTTCGTATAAGTGAAATATTCTTGAGTAGGGCGTTAAACAATAAGCATTCATTCATTCATTTTGTCAATGGTGAAACTGGTGCAACGATTTGCACCATTCGTGAACTCAATGTCTTAAGCACCCCTGTGAGGGCCAGATTATATGTCGGCCCATAGGACAGTAATGAAATGACAAAGTAACGCAATAACCAAGTATACTTGTCGGCGGGACTCATCTTGAAGGCGATATCTAAGCGGAAAATAAGGTGAAGTGTGGTGTTGCCTCTGGGCACTATCGGCCTTCCTTGACCACCTTAATTTATTTGATTGATATTTTACGCCGCCCTCAAGAATATTTCCCTTATACAACGACGAAAAAGGAGGAAACCCACGAAGAAACCTATATTAAGTAAAAGCAGTGTGAGTATAGCGTTAAAACAATAGCGACATATATAAATTTATCAGCAAGTCTAACTCCTTCACCAGCGGACTTCGTAACCGGGGAACAGAACATACACATTCGGATGGGATTCACAGGCAAAATCTGACGAAAGTACCGATATTAAAATGTTAGATAAAACTCCATTCTGAACTGCTTGATCTTTCGACTGATTAAATGTAAATTATATAGCGCCCAACTCAAAAAAGACTCACTGGCGTTGATTGCTGAGAGTGGTAAGAGAAAGCCGGAGTCTCCGTAGTAAATCACCTGCAATTTGCAGGTTAGTGACAACCTTAACAAGAGCCGATCCTGGTTGATCCCGGATTAAGCTGTGTTGACCGCTTATTGTCAGGGAGGTCACACGGACAGTAATAACTAGGGACCCTGAATTCAGCTCTGTTGACGGTTCATTCTCACCAGGCCACCTGAACAGCAATAAACAGGGACGATTAATTCAGCTCCCTTGACCTCTTATTGTCACCAGGCCGTGTGATAAGCAGGGACCCTGAATTCACCTCCGTTTACTGCTTATTGTCACCAGGCCCTGCAAACAGTAATAACCAGGGACGATGAATTCAGCTCCGTTGACCTACGCCCATAGACAGTAAGAACTGACCACTTATGGTCACGAACACCCTGTGAACAGTAAAACCCTATGTTCCCGGATTCAGCTTCATTGATCGCTTATAAACTTATTTTATTTCATTGTTGTTTTACGCAGTACTCAAGAATATTTCACTGATATGGCGGCGGCCAGCTTTACCTAGACAACACGAAGACGGCAAAGCCGCTGTCGATCCGCGGTCGGCTGTACGTCGTTGGCCTAACTTCATGTTGATCATCGGTCCGACGTGCTCCTCCCTACGGTTGGCCTATATACCATAGCCGATGTCGGGTCTACATCCCATAAGGACGATCCCGCCAACGTCCGTAACATAAAATTGGCCAAACGTGGTGTTATTCATCGACCCGACGTACTCCACCCGACGTTGGGCCAAACAGCTCTTTTTCTCAAAAGGGAATAAAAGCATGAAAAGTGTGGTTAATTTTATAAGGGTGGTTAGTCACTGATTGATTTGCAGGGTTGTCAATGGTTGTTTCTAAAATGCCGTTTTTCGTCTTTGTCTCCCAATATCTAAGTTCTGGAAGATATCTTCGATATCCTAATTAACTCGAAAAGTGTTTTCTTTAGACTTCAGTGTATGCAGTCCGGGCCAATTGATCCACATATAATAGTAGATGGAGGAATGGCTATCTGTAACAAAAAGAAGGTAAACTGAATGCTTATGGATGAATTTTATATTCTAAAACTGATATTGGAGCGGTTTATCCTGACGCATACAAAAGCAATATCCTGTGATTGTCCGAAAGCGTGTATTCGTGCACTTTATTGCTGTATAATGTCATATACTAAGATAAACAAATTGTACGGTTTAAGTGGTTCTTTAGTATATTATATGACCTTTTTTCTCTACTATATCCCGAAACCTGTTCGGTTGGTTCTATCCCTGCTGCAATCCTAAAAAGTTTACTTTACAGCTCCAGTGGAAAGTTTACACGGGCTTAAATATCTTGGATATATAATCTGCAGGTCCTTTCCGCTTCTAAGCTAATTTAATGAACACCTCACTCGTGCTCTCCGTTCTCAGCTCTTCGCAGCGTGTGATTGTGTTCTAATTATACAATTACATTACATATCAAGGGTCGGCCAACCTATGCTCATCAGGTTCCGCCATAAAGTCTGACCAGACCAAAGTGGTGAATAAATGGACAATGTATACCTCTTTACATATCATACACCGGAGAATGAGGGGGGAGGGGAGAAGGTATGTATACAAAGCTAATTACAAGGATGGCTATAAACACATGGTCTCGTCATAACAGCGGTACGCCTGTTTTAGGTTTTTTTTTTCAAGAATGAGGGCTATTTGTGCAAGGGAAAGACTATGATGACACCTCTCAACTCTCGACACTAAAGCCTTGGCATAATGGTGTACTATCTGTACATTTAGTTAATGATGTTAAGTTAAACGGCCATCGTTGTAGCATATCATGCGTTCCATTAGAAAGTATCTTAAAAGACCAGAAAAAAAGTAAGAAAAATACATTTACCTATTTTCCAGGCGGTATAAATATATGTCGCTCAGCTGAAAGAGACATACGATACGTAAGTTATACTGCACTTAGAAAGCATTTACGAATGGAGAATATAATGATAGCGTCGCACAAGGAGAAATTTCATGTCATGTGGTTCCGCTTGAGGGAATAATGATGGGAATGTTTCAGTTGGGAACAATTGTTGAACAGACGTTGGCAATAATTTTAGCCTGCTTGCCTGTTCCTGGAATTCGAGAAAATTAAGCCTTGTTTCAGGAAGATTTACAAGATTCATCCGGTTGTCTACGACGTATGCTTAGTTCATATACTCATATCCATCAGGATCCATGATGTGATTGAACACATGACTGAATTAATAAATAAATATATTTGATATATGTTACAAGGTGCAAGCCATTCATTTGAAATCACTTCGATAAATAATACAGCAGGAACAATAGTGTTGTGCTTTACAAAACAGGACTATTGCAATGCTTCCATTTTTAAAATTATTTACTTGTTTATTTGATTGGTGTTTCACGCCGTATCCAAGAATATTTCACGCATTCTGGCAGGCCTTCCCACGTACGGCCGGAGAGAAAGCCAGCATGAGCCTTGGACTTGAACTCACAGCGACCACATTGGTGGACCGCGTCCAGGTCATTGCGCTGCACTTGAGCCACGACTGAGCCACGGAGGGCCTCCATTTTTAAATACACAATTCCAGCTTCACTATAAAACGGTTTGTTATATTATAAAATAATTATGCAAGCATGTTCTGTAAAATTATCTAACTGTAACATTTAATTGTCCTGTAAATAGTTGCAGAGCAATGCCAAAATTCTTTCACAAAAATAAGTTTTAAAATGAAGTTAAGCTGACGGTAAGTTGCGAAGGGCCGCTTGGATTGGCTTGGTGTTGTTGTTGTATATCGATGAGTATTAAGCCCGTAAATTCGGTTTTCCAGAATACGATACACAACACAGAGTCGGCTAAAATTAAACACCGACATACGTGATACTATGTACCTAGCTTACAAACCATGACTTCAAACTGTGTAACATCGTTTTCGCCACGCTTTTCCTGTTTTCCTGATTACGTGCGCGACAGCTCTAGAAATACCACGGCCATGTTTCTTTGCATTGTGTATTATTTCTTGGCGGGAATTGCCCAGTACATCGAACAAGGTCAGCATTGTGGAACACAAAGCATGGATCACACGGTAACAACCAGCTGCGGTGTTGTAACACTCCACATACCGATGGGGGAGTTCACTGGCTTGATCAGTCAACCCTACGGAGGTGATCGGCGGGTTTTAACGCTCTTGCTCGCCGATTTCAACCCGTTATGCTGGCTCACTGTTCATAAAAACTTCCAATAAACCGCAGGCTATCATATATACTATCTGAAATTTTTCTTTCAACAATCCATTCACTAACAAGTATCCTTTAATATATCCATCATTGGCGTCGACTGGAAGTCATTCTTGGGGCAGTCCAAGTTTGTCCCTTTACTGTAATACGCCTCTATGGCCGTCGACTGGACGTCTTATATGCATGCCTACTTTTAATTAATAATTTGCCATAAGCTGGAAGTCTTGATATTGGGGGGAAAGAGATATCCATTTCTGTCATGTATTGGCCGTCCACTGGGCGTCATAGTAGGGGCTAAACACGGATGCCCATGTTTGATCATTAATTTGACGTCTATAAAGATGTCCTGGTAGGTGTAGTACATGGACGTCCATCTTTGGACATTAATTTTTCGTTGGTTGGACGTCTTGATACCGGTAGTAAATGGATGTCCATTTTTTGTCATCAATCGGCTGGATGGTCTTGAAAGGGAAAGTGCACAGATGTCCATTTCTAAACTTTAATTTGCAGTCAACCGGACGTCCTGATTTGGGCAGTATAGCAGTATGCCCATAGCAGTATGGGGAAGTCCACATTTGGCCCTGAACTTGCCGCTGATTGGACTTTGCGGGTAGTAAAGTGATGTCTAACTTTTGTAATTTATTGGCCATCGGCTGGATGTCGTGAGAATCACAGTATATGGATGTACAGTTTCGGTCAATCTTTGGCCGCTGACAGGACATTCTGGAAAGGGCTGTCTCCGGACATTCTTCTTTGGTCATTGTCACTGGCTAGGCGTCCTGGTAAGGGTAGAAAATGGATGTCCGTATTTTGCCATGTTTTGAATGTCGGCTGGATATCTATCTTGACACGGTATATAACTGTCCATATATTATCATCCTTTGACCGGCGGCTGGACGTCGTAGAAGGTACAAAAATCGGATATCCCGTAAGGGTCAGTAATATGATGTCGCCTGGTCATCGGCGTGGGGACCATTCAGTCGCTAAACTGACTGCATGGACAAAATTTGGATGTCGGTCCGACATCAGTGTGTTATCTGGGTATGGTGGGAGGAAACCGGACAGAGCCCAGGGGAAACCCACGACCATCCGTGAGATGTTGGCAGATCTTTGTGCATAAGATGCTCCCCGAGCACGGAGGATCCTTTGAACGCTTATCACCAAGGCCTCATGGACAGTGAGAACCGGAATCGGCTCCGGGCCTTCTTCAACTCGGTCATTGCTATCTGGGGACATCTTTGCGCATGTACTTGTTAAAACTCGAGTTATCTCAGCTCGCAGTGACGCAGTCAGAGCTTCTGCTTTGTATTCTTGTACTAGCACACCCTTCTCCCCAACATCTCCCCACACAAACTGATAGGCAGACAATCGCGTTAGTTTTTGTTCTTCTTCCGTTACTTTCCTGAGATGAGATGCTTTTGGTTTGTTTTTTTCCAAATGTCGGCTCTAATCTTGCTACTATTGATTAAACACTGGATTGTCAATCCATGAATGTAAAAAAAAATGGCTGAAGAAGTAAAAACTATCAAATAATGAAATCAATAGGCACCAACAGCACAAGAAAAAATCGTGGTTTCGTGGTTTTCACAAGGCCTTTATTTTACCATACCTCACGAAATCACAACTTCTCTAAACTTCATTCTGCCTTATGTTTATCGTACTGGTTTATTTGTCTAAGTGTAACGCGATAGTTATGGATATCCCACTATTTCCAAGAATAAATACATCAAGTTACATGAAATTTCACAGTGCTACCAGAATGTAAAATTAAGCGATATAATGTTACAACGTGTACATACTACACACAACAATACTGTAGCCGTTTGCCCCCAAACATTTACGTTATTCCCTCACAATGTTTAACCCAGGGCAGTAAAAAAGTAAATTTCATCACGTTCTCTTATTTTGATACTTATAAAGAATAATAAAAGCAAATCAGTTAAGACGCTGTAAAAGCTCACAAACGCTTGAAACCACATAAATAAGGTGTTTTGTGTTGCTTTTTGATTTTGTTTAGCTTCATTCAAAACTTAATATATTGTACAAAATGTGAAAAATAGTAACAAAAGATCATGTTAAAAACACACACACATACAAAAAAAGAAGATGAGATATCATTTGTCTTATTAAGCATAAATAATACTTAATGACTGTGTTCAAATAACGTGGGAAGATCTGCCAGCAACCTGCGGATGCTTGTAGGTTTCCCAGGCCTCTGTCCGGCTTCCTCCCACCATAATACTGGCCTCCATCGTATAAGTTAAATATTCTTGAGTACAGCGTAAAACACCAATCAAATAAACAAATAAACAAATCAAAGTTCTTGAAGTCCTGTCGGACGCTTAACAGAGAAAGCTTTTCATAAAAGTACACATTATAAAAAATACGCACTATAAATATAAACCTTACAATCACACACGCACACACAAACACGACTTCGACACTGTGACAGAAATGCCCCAAAAAGGGAATGTTTTTATCGGTGATAATATACAAATAATATAATTTCATAAATGGAAAGTTGACAAGGAGCATTTTAATGTGCTCTTTAAGCGAAGCGCTTTTCCTGATTTGCCCAAGAATCTTTCGTAGATATAACACACCACAATAATCTCCGATAAACTGAAGCTTTAAGTGTATACGCCACTATTTCATTAGCCATCCATTATAAATTACAATAGATCATAAACAGATCATTAGTGACCGAAAACCCTAATGCATAACATCACTCAAAACACGGTATCTTAATGAGGGTAAGTCCTACTGATTTGTCTTTCCTTGAAGTGCTCTTTGTACATCTGGGTTAATCTGCCACGCAAACAGAGCGCTCAGTTTACGTATCTGGTGATTATAATGTGTTGACGTGAAGCAAATATAAACAACCATTAAATCTTTTGTGAAGTAATCTTCGTCAATATATCCCTGCCCACGTGTACGTCAGAGTTAGGGGCAGGGGGAAATAAACACCGGCTCTAACGAGTTTTGGATCACTTTGTGTCGGCGGCGTCACAAGTCACAAGACATTCTCAAGACACCCCCGTTGTCTTTCCACAAACTTCGATTCTCCGCGATAATCACAGCTTAGGTTTTCGCTCCTTGTGGTCCAGTAAAGGGTGAGTAATTTCAATATAAAACCGTACTAAACTCTATAATGGAAGATATCTTCATGGATTCAGCAGAGAAATTGGAAAATTGGAAATTGGAAACCTTTAAAGATTAAAGTGAATCTGAGCCAAGCCGTGTAGCCATCTGTTCAGTTCTGTTACGTACTGGAAATAGGTGATGTAATGCAGAGATCCGTTTTACGGAGAGGGCGTAACGTTTTCGTAACTATCATACATGGCAACGTATCTCTACAATATGTGGTTGTCATAGCAATTATGCTTGACATAACATACACCATGTTTGTGAAACGGAACCCTGCTAAAAACAGTGGTCGACCCGGCTTGATCCTTAGCCTCTAGTGCACGGGAAAAGGTGCCCCGTTACAAGGCAGCGAGTTGCCTCTCGGCTTTACGCCACCTATTCTGCAGGTCCAACAACTCATCCCGACGACCGGCGATGTCTTCCCTCTCCTTGAACAGGTCGTTAATGGCCGATGGGTTGGAGGCGATGGATAGCACATACTCCTTTATATCAGCGGAGAGCACCTTGAGAGTGTGATAGTAAACCGACTGTGGGATAGTGTCCATGATTCGACGACAAGCAACCTAATAACAGGAAAAAAGGGACATTACAGTGTTTGTGAAGAAGATAATAGCACAGAGAGTAAAACCAGAACTGCGACGACAGTATGACACTTGGGAAATGGTCACAGGTTACAGGTGAAATCCGGCCTCTTGTCTACCGCTGTTAGGGTTTTATTCTAACTGTTCATGTAAGTGCTTAAAAAGTAACGACTAACACCCTGCCTAGCATCATGGCTTAAGTAGAATCGGGTAAAAGCTTACAGAGGTATTAAGTGCAATTTATTACACGTCACTGGTCTAGAATTGCTCAATGTGCTGTGTGGTCATCATATTTAACACATGTGTACACAATAACATAAAACACAGACTGACGTCGTATCTTGCTCATAACAGCACTTTTGTGAGTACCATTTACGCGTTGAGATATTCGGTACTGCTATGTGACCAATCGATTTGGCGTGATCTTTATGTCACTCTGGCGAACACTTAGTATACTACACGATTGCTGTTAGGTTTATGGGCGAAGAAAAATGATCTATTTGTTTTATTTCACTGGCGTTTAGCGTCGTACTCAGAAATGTGTCACTTTTACGACGGCGGCCAGTATTGTGCTGGGAGGAAACCTAGCAGAGTAAATGGGGGGGGGGGGAACCCACGACCATCCGCAGGTTGCTGGCGGACCTTCCCACGTACGACGGGACAGGGAGCCAGCGTGGACAGGATTTGAACTTACAGCGACCACTAACTCTCTCGGCCATGGAGGCGCCGAAGAAAAATGAAGACGCCCACTCAATTCCTGGA
Organism: Acanthopleura granulata; assembly: GCA_016165875.1. NCBI lineage: Eukaryota > Metazoa > Mollusca > Polyplacophora > Chitonida > Chitonidae > Acanthopleura > Acanthopleura granulata. The sequence goes on along the minus strand of JABBOT010000009.1, from coordinate 18,263,355 downwards.
ATGAAGTTGCAGTTTAGTCTGCAAATGGCGGGATTCGGTCTCAGCCCCTCGAAGGTCATGAATTTATCAACTTTCGGATGAATCATCGAGGGCTTGAATGTACAGCTGTTACCATACTTTCAAATACTGTACACTAGATATGACCGGCCAGGTCATGCTCTGGTCACTAATACTTATGGTGATGATTTTGCATGAACAAGGGTAGGTAGTTACTTTTGACTGACATTTAATTCTTTACACCAGTTTGCATACTGTGCTTTAAAAGGTGCGTAGTGCCTCTAGACCCTTAACTTGTCCATTTCAGACTGCTACCCTTACTTCCCTTGCGGAAATTCCTTCCGGAACAATTTCAGCATTTTGGTTTGGCCATAGATCAGAGTTGAAAATTTGTCCATTAAATCAAAAGAGGGACGAACCTGCATGTAAGCCGACACGCCATCCATGATTCCCTCAACATAGTCGTTCCAGCCAATCAACTTGTCTTCCTCCTCAGCAGCCTTGGGCTTCATTTTATCAGCGTTTGCCTTCACCGTTTCTGTATAATCGAAAATGTGACCTTTTTCTTAAAAATGTATATTTATTTACTTATTCCATTGTTGCATTGGCAACAAATAACAAAGCGGACCGTACAAAAGAGCACACCATATGGGCACCAGACCGACCTGTACTGACAAATAGTCACATATAACAGGTGAAATCCCATGTCTTGACAGTTTATCTTAGTTATGCTTTTATGTTTCGTTATTCGTGTAAATGCATAAATAATGTAGCAACTTTTACCCCTATAAGATCATGTTTTAAAAAGAATTAATTTAAGCAAATGCAGTAAATAATTCACTGAACGCCACTCGCCCAGTGTTATTCAAATGCTATAATGACTTTTCTCTGGCCTGAAAGCAGAACTTATATGTCATATTACCTTTCCACACACAGGCACACTTTGCAGGCGTATGATTTACAGTGACTTTATGCAGAACTGACCACAAAGGTGTACAAAAAGTTTTCTGACGTCATTGGTGAACCACATCAGCAATATGGTCAATAAACCCCACCACATAATTCACTGCATTTAATTCAGTGGAAAATAAATCTTTAAAAATCAGTAATTGTATTTTCAGAGACAGTCTTATTTGGTCTTTTATCTATTAGTATGCAGATCGTGTGCTATGGTGGTGCATAATTTGTTGCTAATCAAGACGTGTAACACAGTTTAACAGCTTAATTAAACCTGTTCATACATCAAACGTGGTGATCCTGCTCATCACGGCGAATCTACTGTCTGACCTAGTTATGACCTAAATCTGACCTAGTTGTTGCAAGTAGGTTGTATCCTGGGTCCACACAGTGGATTCTTGTAGAAATATTTTCTTAATATCACCTTCCGTGGACTGAATTGACATCTGGAGGAGGTCGTCCACGATTTCCTGGAAAATGAAAATAAAACAATAATCCTGGCACAAAACTGGCAGATTTGAGCACAAATTCGTGCAACGTTTCAGACATCACCCCGCTACATATTACTTGGTTTTACTGGGAAAACAATTTAAAATTGGGAGAAAAGACAGATTTCCACTTCATCTGAGTGCATATAAAGGAAGCCAGTTTTTGTACAATGTAGACGTGACTTGGGCGATAATGTTGAGTTTGTCTTCAATGTGAAGTCAAGATCGGATTTTTTGTTGTTGTACATTTGCATTTTCGGAAGCACATGTAATATTGGAAAAGAATACAAGAGTCTCGGACCTACCTTGACCCGTGTGGCCAGATTTGGGTACTTGTCGAAGGTCACAGTGGCCATGTCCCGGAGGACTGTTTCCACGTGATTTCGGACCTCAGCCACGTACTCCATGGCGGGCCTGTTCCATTCCACCAACAGGTAGGAAATAATACTCTCACAAACCGGGAAGCTGTTCACAAAACCAGGCAGTTCGCAGCCTCTCTGCATTTTTAATTTCTGCAAGATTCCATCATCGCGTTCCAGGCTATCTCTCACTCCTGAAATCAACCAGAGCATGATTGTCTGATTCAATTGTCCTTGAAATCAAGGACACATATGATAGTCTAATTCTGCCATCGTTTATCAGTGATATCGAGGAATACAACACTGTGACTCATTTGTCATTTACCCCTGACATCAACGCAAACGGATGCTGTGTTCCTATGTCCCTGAAATCAAGGAGTAAAAAAGTCTGATTCTGTTGTGCTTTAAAACCGAAATCAAGGAAAACATAATATCAGCATAATGTGATGGGTGGAGAAGCGGATGGGGGGGGGGGAGGAGGAGGTGGATTTGATCGAATGGCGTTTTTAATGCTAATGGTCGATACACGCCGCCGATGTGAGTAGGTTGGGTGTCATATCTGTTGTCTTTGCATGGTATGAGCTCACTGAGTGAAATGACCCATATAACACTATGTATTAGTATGCATACTTGGGTTTTGCATCGTAATGAACAATTTTCAATTATTTGACGACGAGGGGTCTTTAGAATATATGTATTATTATTATTATTTGTTTTATATATATATATATATGAAAACATTTCACCACTAACATTTTCACCATGGTTTAAACATGCGGCTTAGATCTGATATTTTGGTTAGCGGTGTCTTCATCCAACACACTGTCCTCATCACAGATGTTTAATATCCTTGGAGAACACACATATAACAAGTAAAGTAATAGATAAACAATTTTATATTTAGTGTTGTTGTTTGGTTGTATGATGAGCCACTTACTTCATATGCAATATCTGTGCCCACTATGGGCAAAACTTCGTAGATCAGTTCCTCGTGTCTTTTTCTCGTAAATAACGTCCTCTCATGGCGTTATAACCATGAAAACCATATTTATAACCATAAAAGTTACGAAAAACGTGATTTACGAAGTTTCGTGAATGTGGCCACAGACCTTCAGCCAAGCATTTGTGCTGAAATGTGTATTTACCTATAAACAGATGTAGTTAGTCAGAAAACTTGTTACGCACCTGTTTCGGTTACCTGCCGAATATTGATGGCAAACTTGTGAGTTTCCTCCCGCCACATACTGTGTAGCTTCACTTTGTGTTCCTGGTGCCTGTAAAGCCCGATGGAAACTTTTTCAACTTTATCCGTGTACTCAGTCAGCAGCTGTAAGGTAATTAGTCAGATCTTACTAAAAAAACATCAAACAATAAAGTCAAATGTTTTGATTGTCAGGTGGGGTTGTTTTTGGCCAAGTCTTCCAGCAACCTGTGGATGGTCGTAAGTTTCTCTGTCCATTATAGAGCTGGCCACCGTCGTATAACTGAAATATTCTTGACTACGGCGTAAAACACCAATGGAACCAATGAATGAAATAAAAGAATTCTGATTATATTTGACACTATTTCTTCCCAGCCATGTTAAAACTGCAGAGTAAAATGAAAACATTCCATTCAGTGAAAATAAATAGAAAAAGTTAGCATGGTATTCTCACATAAAGCTTGTAAGTGGCTCTTCGTCATTTCGGTTTTTATTTGGGTATCTTTTAGCTCTTTAAATGAATACTGACTTACAGACAGAAATTCTCTCCTTCTCTCTTCGTCATCCGTGGATGGTCCCTTGCCCAGTTCCGAGATGTCTTTCTTAATGCTGCTAATTCTGTAACTTACCACCCGGTTCATTTGTGGTAAACAATTCTGAAAGGCACAGAAATCTTCTTAATGAATAATGGGGCATCCGTGGCCGAGACGGTTGGTGCTCTATATAGAGCAATAGAGTGCAATGACACAGGGGCCGCTCACCAATGCGTCCGCTTTGAGCTCAAGTCCAGCTCATGCTGGCTTCCTGTCAGGTCGTACGTCGGAAGGTTTAACGTGCAGCAATTCGCTGTGCCCGGCTCACACCATAACGCTGGCCACCGACGTATGTGAAATATTCCTGAGTACGTTGTAAAACCCCAATCAAATAAATAAACGAATGAATAAGAAAAGGGCGTCAACATTTGCAACGAATATGAAATGTTCACTCGTTAACTGGCTACTTTAGCTAATCGCATATATGCTATATCTAACACTCACCGAGGAAAGCTCAAGTGTAGTGTGTTAATCTATTGCTGTCAAGATGACTTCAACGATTAAGTTTTATTAAAGGTGTGATTATCTCCCACCCTACAGTTAATTTGACTTATCCATATTTATTTATCTGATTCATGTTTTATGCCGTATTCAAGAATATTTCACTTATACGACAGCGGCTAGCATTAAACAAATCAAAACATGACATATTATCATAATATGTTTTGAGAGTAAAATGCAATTTCTTGAACAGTGAAGACACATCCTAATATAAAAGGTATATAAACTTATTGACTGACCTTAATCCGGGTGGTCAACTCTTTGACCATTTTTTCGGACAGTCTTCTTACTCCGAACATAGAAGAGTTGAGATTTCTGCAGAATACAGTAGACGTTGCGTTTTGTATAGATAGGAAGTCTAAATTTAGCATCTTTGGAGTTAGTAGATCCGCTTTTAACGCAGTGAAATAATTTACCAAGAAATTAGTACTTTGAGTTCTGTCGCGCATAAAATGATAGGTTTGACCGGACATAGTGTCAGTGTAGTGAAACAGAATCGACTTTACAAATTCAAGCTTATAAGATCGGATCTGGTTTTCCTCTCGCTGCAGTTGTCTTTTATATCTCTTATGTATGAGCATACCCAAAATGAGAACGATTGTGACAAATTGTCTTCAATGCCTTAAACTGTACCTTAAAATGATTCCGGAAAATCTTCTCCATAATTTATCACCTTATGAGAATGTCACCTTGTATAAAGAATTAGGACTGACAATGTTTGGCAATATTTGTGTGAAGTCGCCTTGAATACTCGAGCATATCCCACATTAAGAAGTCTCTAAAATCTGACCATAACCAACATGAAGAGGAACGCAGAAAACCTTCTACAATATTTGAGCCTACTGAAAATGAGGATGGTTGCGGGCAATCTCTTCTAATATCTGGGCCTACTCAAAATGAGGAATGTGGATGGGATATCCTCTTTAATATCTAAGCCTGTCGAAACCGAGAATGGTGGTGAGAAATCTTTTCTAATATCTGGGCCTACTTGAAATGAATATGGTGGCAGAAAATCGTCTCTAATATCTGAGTCTACCCAAAATGAGGATTGTGCGTGGGAAATCCTCTCTAATATCTCAGCCCACCCACTATGAGGATGATGGCAGGAAATCCTCTTTAAAATCTGAGCCTACCCAACATCAGGACGACTGCAGAAAATCTTCTCTAATATCTGAGCCTACCCGAAATGAGGATGGTGGCGGAAAAAATCCTCTTCTTTCTGGGAGGCCTCCTGCAAGGGGATCCCCCGCTCGACTTCCTCCTGGTTCCGACACCGCACGGCGAACATGCCCAGGTTGAGCTTCACTTTCTTGTTGTTCAGTGTGTCAATGACAAACTTTTCAGACCCTGGTCCCACCAGATCCATCTTCGTGATCACACCTGTAAATACCAACGTCATCACATTTTAAGGACTCCTCGTCGTTATATGATTGAAAAATGGTCAAGTACGTCCTGAGGCTTAAGAATGTATACGTACAACTTAATATTAAAATTAAAATGTATTAAAACCACAGTAACGAAGACAGTACGACAGTTATAGCAAATGGTCACACGTAACCTGAGAAATGCGGCCTCTTGTCAGTCTACCTCAGTTAGTCTTACTTAATGTGTTCACGCAAATGATTAAATAATAGCAACTCTCCCCCCATCACCATGGTTTATGCAGAATTGGGTAAAAGAAAGTACAAAGGTGTTGACCGTCGAGTTTTTATTTATTTATTTCTTATTGTTTATTTTAGCCGATTTACAAAGCGTTTGTGCTGATTTTCGATATTATCATTCGAATTTCGAGTGGCAACACTTTCCCAGTTGTAATATGTTATCGCCTTGATACCGCTTAAGGTGGAGACCACTGAAAAAGGAAGTTATAGTGAGTGATAGGAGCATAAAATCTGTATCTAAAGATATCTTCATTGATTTTTTTTAGATTTTGCTTTCCACCAAATTAAACGCAGCGAAATGTTTGAATTGTATTGTGGATTTTCTCGACCATATTTAACATACTGAGGAACAGTGACGTCACACATTCCTTTTTAGCTAATTAGCAGCCTCTGGTTGTTATAATTCCACATTAAATACAGATACAGATGTAGTACTCCATGTATATCTATACACAAGGTGATACACCAATCAGAGGCTGTTTAGCAGATTAAAGGAAATTATGACGTCACTGTTCCTCGGCCTGCTGAACATGGTCCCTAAAGCCCACCATACAATCCAAACACTTCCCTGCGTTTAATCGGGTGGAACAAAGTAAAAAGAAAACGTAAAGGTATTTTAAAATACAGTCTTTTATGCTCCTTTTACTGACCACAGCTTCATTTCACTGGTCTTACACTTTAAATGCTGCCAATGCGGAGATCATTCATTCATTCACTCAATCAGTAAACAAGTGGGAAGATTTGAATAAGTTAAAGTAAAAGAGAAGAGTCAGAATGGGGCAAAGAATGTCTAAATGATTACCCATCGTCCTCTTCAGATCGGGGTCCACGTCTCTGGCCAATCGGAAGGCAGCGACCGTGTCGACGTCGGTTCCGGCGGGGAATACGGCAAGTATGATGGTATTATCCGATTTGATGAACTTTTTTATCAGCTGAATAATCTGTAATCAATCAGCAGTTATTAAACATTACCAGTTGCATATATCTGACAGGCAATTAATACTTCATTATTCATTTTGTGAAATCGTTCTCTATATAAAGGGAGTTCCTGTCATATCAGTTAAGTGTCATTTAGAATGTGGCTTAAGTGACACATTCTGGCTATAGCATAGGTTGTAGTGATGAATCTTGATTGAGACCACTCCTCATTTCGTAGAGCTTTTGGCTGACTCGTACAAAAGGTTGGAAGGTACAACCGGGTTGCTTATGACTAAGAGTCTGGCTCTGAGCCCGCTGGTTCGAAACTCGGTGTGGTACCAGCAAGTTTTCAGCTTCCTCATTATCATATTCGCTTATGTTATGAGAATGTTACCTTGTATAAGGAAATTCCTATCATTATAGCGCTATCTCGGAGAAATATATTTCGACACACACGCATCCTTCAAATCACTGTATACAGACACCGATACAGTATACGGTGTCAGCATGGAATTCCAGTGAGGCAGCACCATACATACGTCGGCATTGGTTGCAGCCAGCTCCAAGAAGACACCGTCATGGTATGACCGAAAAAATGTTGAAAGCGGTGTTAAAACAAACCGGGCCAACCCAGTCCCCGGGCCTTCACTCTAAATCCTGCAGCTAAAGTTTCAGTTTACAAAATTCTTTATGTGACACTGTTTGGAATCGAAACTGGGTGTGGAAACCCTGTTTCTTTGGTGATCGAACAGAAAATGTGACTTTTGTCTTACGCTACCCAGCTTTGCATAAATGTATTTAAAATAGCCCTAATATGGTTGATTGTGGTTTATGCATCTTTTTTCTCATCAACAGCAAATTTCTGTGAACCACAATGAGAATAATGGAAGTAAACGGAAACTATAAGAAGGAACATGCTTATTACTTAATTATGATGACCCCAACGCTATCTTTGTAGGAGTCTTTCCCTTCAAGGAAAAGAAAAAGAAGAAGAGCATACCTCAGAATGCGCCAATGCTGATTCATTCGCATTTGACCCAAACGCTGCATGACTTTAACATCTAGCACACGCAACATACAATGAACATAAAACTTGAGTGGCGAAAATTCAGGAGAAATGGCCGGACAGTTGCATGGACTAAAAGAATTAAAAGATTGAAGCAGAACCATTGTGAAAGACGTGGTTAGGACATTAGGAAATTTTACCAGATTCAGAATATCCGTACCAGAGAGAAGAACATCCATGTTTGTGTTAGAACAGACCGGAAATTTAGCGGATGCGGACTGAATTTAATCGATGGTTTGCGATGCATAGGGGAACAAGGAGTCTGGGGAGAAGCGATGTTGTATGACATGCGCATTCACGGTGAGTCACGGGATATGTTTCCATGCAGGTAGGCAACAGATGCTGAGGTCTGAAAAGGCCATCTCGGTTCCCTGCCACCTGACAACATGTCACATTTCAAGACTGCATTTTGCGGCCCTACGCTTCAATTTGGTTGGATTAAAACTAGGAAAATAAAATAACTTAAAAAAAAAACAAAACCTGTGATATTTGACGTATAGCGATTTTCCGTAAAATTTCCTTTTTTTCCGAAGCAAAACTTACAAATGAATACTGTGTTATAGACTTAAAGGGAAAGATCCTACAAAAAAAGGAGTTATTGCAAGTAAAACGACCGTTAAAAACTGTATTTGGAAATACTTTCACTGATATCTTTCAGATTCCCCCCCCCCCCCACAATTTAAATGCAGTCAAATGTTTTGATAGTATTTGCTGGATTTATGTACCATATTGATTACATGTGTCAGCCATGACGTGACAAGGCTTTTTGTATATCTTTATGTTCAGTTCTGAATAAAGCTCTTGTGAACTGTATTCCTGTAACATGTGCCTTTGTGCAGAAAAACTAATATGGCATTGAATTTCTGCTTTAGGGCCAGAGAAAAGTGGGCGTGATGTCAGTGTTGACACACATTATCAATATGGTCCACAAAACCCACCATACAATCAAAACATTAGCGTTTGATTTGGTGAAAAAAGAATATGTATGTATGAAAAATATGTGCAGGTCGTTTTACTCACCATAGCTTTATTTATGTGGATTCTTTGCCTTTAAGTAATCGGTACATGTCTGGGATCGAGTAACAATTAGAATCTTTTACAGGAATAAGACTTGTCTTTTTGCACCCGACCAGCCGAATTTTTATGTTAGCTTAAAAGTTTACGTAAAAAAGAAATCTATTTAACTTCATCACTTCACATGGGGGAAAAACTGCTCTATATTTCCAGTCTGACGATGAGTAAGGGAGTCTAGGCCGTTTCGAACTTTTATATCGGGTCGTTTTGTTTTCATAATCACCAACCCCGAGGGACTCACACCACACACATGTATGTTAACCACGATAAAAATGCAATCAACGAGGCGCCGTCAGAAATGACGTAATTTATAAGAAATTTTTAGCCGAGTGCGTGTTCGGTTATATTATTCACCTATATCTTGGTTATTTGAGAGTAACATAAAACATACGTGTTATCAAATTTACCCAGAAGGTTTTGAGTATAGAGACCTATACTAGAATGCTATAATCTCCAAGTGTTTAATATCTGATACATAAAAGTCTTTATGTGTTACATTTTAATATATATATATTTATAATTTACAGTGTAATTACGTTTGACGCAACAGTTACAACCTCTTCGTAAAACGCGCACCTGGCTACAAATTGCCTGATGTTCATGTATGACTGGATCGCTGTCGCCCCTCCAACCCCAGCGTCCCCCCCCCCCCCAACTCCGACAACCACTCTACCACCACCACAATGATGGTTTAGGCCAATGGATGTTTGTATAACATAGCATGCCTTTCAACAAATATCTAAGTAACACCATCTTAATCTGAAAATAACACCATTGTACACTCAAAATAATATCATTTTACACCCTTGGTCTGTTCTGTACATCCTAAGGCTACAAAACTTCCAAAGTAACTGTTGTCAAGCCATAATCATTCACTCCAAGTGACCAGAGTGTACTTTCGTTCGGTATTAGGCGTGCAACTTTTATGTGCTATTATTTCTTTGACTTTGCACATTATGTATGTCAGAGGCTAATAGAATGCTTAATAAAGAACAACCATGTGGGACACTGAATTGTCATGACATTACACATGTTCTTGAACTTGAAGACTGCCATCTGTACATTTAAGAAGCCTTTAGCATGTGGATGCTTTTAATTTCGCCTTATTATATTTATATATATATATATTTTCCTGATTCTAGTTATCTTTTCTGTGCTCTCTGTGGCACATAATTTATCAACTGTAATTAATTTATGGGACAAAACAAGCCCTTAATCCCTCCAAAAATTGGACTGCCATGTTAGTTATAATGTCATACTAAATATGCACACATACATAAACACCCCACCGACCCGCACCTCAGACATGTGTAGGGAATGTAGGACAACATTGTTTATCATATATTTTGGTCAAATAAGGGAAATGAAATGAAATCAGAGTAGGCTACACGTAGTTAAGATATAGTCAAGTCATTCAATCGCCCTAACAGTCATTTCGATCAATTTTGGCGTGCAGCTTTTAAGTACGATTTTTTCCTCGAATCTGCACAACATTTGTGCTACAGGCTGATAGAATGTTTAAAAAAGAACAATCTTATAGGACATTGGATTTTCATGGCATGACACACATTCATGAGCTTGAGGCTACACGAGCACATTGATTTTTATTACTATTTACGAAGTAAATCTGTCACCTTCACCCCCCCCCCCAAATATATATCCCGCGTGGTGGTATGCCATACCACACACACACACACACCCACAACTTAGCACGAAAAAGTGTCCATAGCAGACAAATTCTGCTATATTTTAACTGTAGGTGTAAAATTACAGTAAAGAAATTTATAGTGTATCAACGACTTAGACAATCTGTGTGACAGTTTTATCCAATCACTGCTGCAGCTGTATCACTCTTTAATCATGGACTCATTTGCTTGAAGTGCGCATGTGTAACTTTAAGGACTGCCAACTGTACTGTGCGACAGCATGCATGGCTGCCTGAACTGCACAAGATTCTGATGCGCCTTGGATGGATGTTCTGAGGTCGCAAGGAAGTGAGATGGTCTTTTTACCATGAAATTCCCACTCACCGACCGGTCATAGCTTTTGTCTAAACCACAATACTCTGACGCCGCCTGGCGTTGCTTTGCGCGAGAAGCTGCGATATTCTCACGTTCTTTCACGCGACAGAAATTGCACCTACACTGAGAATTTGCCCTTGTCCAAGGCTGCACTGGCACCTCAGGCTGAACAACCTATGTACATAAGTCAGGAAAATGTTGCTTTGAGGTCCTGAGCTCGTGAAGGCAACATCACGACTTCTTTAATGGTTTATTTTTGTTTATATAAATATCTAATGAGGTAAGTAATTCGTGATTTCTCTTGGGATGGTATTATATGATTTAATAAAAGTACCCTGAAGATAAGAAAAGAAACATAAACAAAGTATAAGGTTGGTTGAGTGAATTAACACCTCCATATTTACAAATACATGTATACCGTGAGCTGCAAGTGGAATCGCCAATAATTAACCATAATGCCATAAATACTGTTACTATTACGTTTTAACACGTGTCATTGTGACTAAAGTTTTCGTTGTTTTGACAAATTCCGGCAGGTACGTTCTTGTAGGTATTGCTGATGTAGCAAAATTGGATAAGCTTTCGCATTTTGGCATTGTTCATCGATTTGATGCCTAGAAGTTTTTTTGGATACTACCGTTGACTGATAGAGAGAGACGCATTTCAGGGCTTAAATAAAACCCTCAACTCTCACCGCTAACAACAGAAGAGTGATGTAGGTAAGATGTACAAATGACACTGGCTTCCCTCAGAAAATTAATCACGAAATACAACCGGCTTCTTTTTCTCTTCTTGTTATAATACAGAGCGAATTAAGTTGTATCATGAAATGTAACCGACTTCACACTGTATTATTACGAGTTGCAAGAGTAGCCTTCCCTTCTTTGCAAATGGCGGCTCTTCTTTAGAAGCGTAAAATGTCATCAGGCTTTTTCGACAGACTAAGTTATCGCTAGAGCCTTACTCCAACTGATGAACGTGTACCGCTTTTCCAAAATTAGTAGATGCTATGCATGTAGGGCAGATAACGGAATGTCACATTTGTTCAGTGTGTGTATCAAACACTGCATACCACGTTGGTAGTTATTGTAGGGGGCCTGCAATTCGGTTGAATATTTAAATGACTCCCAAGGCGCTAAATTTTATATTGGAACAGACAATAACACACATATTTTTGTCAAACGTACGGAATCCGGAGCCTTCAGTAACGTCACAACATAAGGGTTAATACGGAGCTATCTTCAATATTATTACGTAAAACGGACAAAGATACATATTGTTCGGTTTGAAATGTAGGCCTACGCGAAACAAAAAATTGTAACAGTTGAAAACTTATTGTGATCCGTCCTACACAAAAGTACAACCACAGTTTACTTGAACAAAATCCAAACAGATTATAGGCCTATATCCAGAGAAAGCATGCAGTGATCACAAAATGGCCCGTTAGACCAATGGAATAAGTGGGGACGTAAGTCCGAGCACGAATTCACAGACTGAAGTTTGAACTCCTACTACCCTCCTCACAATTTTCGGCTCTATTTTTTAGTTTTGATTAATATTACTTAGAAGCCTACCATTACCGACAGTAAAAAAGTAAATCATTGTCCGAGCAAAGTGGAGGGGAATATTGGTTATATTATGCCTGACATGTTGCTCAAGTACATTGGCCATGAAAGCACATAATACTCATTTTATACTGAACCATACTCAATTTTCCAAAAATAGCCAACTGTATGTAACCGTTAGTAAGTATTGGGATATAAAACATGTTTAGCATAATCTAGGGAAGACAACTCACCTGCTGCTCTATCTGTGCGTTAGCCTCTGAGTATCGTGCGATTCCTGGCAAGTCAATTAAGGTCAGATCAGGCACATCCGGTGATTCAACATCCAATGTAATCAGACTGTCACTTATACCGGCAGCGTCTCCCGTAATCCTGGTTTGTGCTGAAAAGTAAGATATCTGATTAGCCCAATTGGAGGTGTGAATAAATCTCGTAGTCAATGACGTTCAAATACCTGTAAATGGATAAGGGGTGGTTGATGTTCTTAAGGCATACGCCCAGCTGTAAGAAACAAATTTTTAAAATTAAAATAAAACAGTATATTATTTTGTTTTACAACATGGGGGTGGAGGGATGGGCTCCGTGGCCCAGTCGGTTAGCCTCCCACCAATGCGGTGGCTGTGAATTCAAGTCCAGTCCTCTCCGGCCATACGAGGGAAAGTCTGCCAGCAAACCACGGATGGTCGTGGGTTTCCCCTTTACTCTGCCCGGTTTCCTCTCACCATAATGCTGGCCTTCGTCGTATATGTGAAATATTCTTGAGTACGGCGTAAAACACCAATCAAATAAATAAATAAATAAAAAATGGGGTAGGTTTAGCTTGACAAAACCTACATTTGTGTCTTACAGTTCCACGAAGAAACGCAAGTTATTGTTCACGGACAGTTAAAGTTTCCACATGAAAGGAGCAGGGGAGGGGCACCCCTCTTGCTTCTTAAGAAGCCAACTACACAGACGTGAGGCGACGTAAGCTATCAACATGCTTTGATAGTAGCAACTTACAAGCCCGAACCTCTAGTGACATGGCTTCTTTAGAAGCCAGTAGACCATGACTCAATAGAATTACTCTGCGTGCTGTGTTGTTATTATGCATGTATTTAATAAACAAGAACATGAAAAGGATTATTGTTTTCACCGCTTCGTTGACAAGGTGCGTGAATCATACATACTTCTTTAAGTGTGTAGTTCTTCTGAATTTATAACAGTTTTCGGAAAGAGAAGAAGAAATGTTCTTAGGTCTTCACATCAAGCCTGCCAAAAAGTGCCAGACGTTTTTGAAAACGAAGTTGTATGACCATGTTGTCCAAGTTATATATTACTGAACTAAGGTCTCTTGAGTCCATCCACTTCCACCAAAGGGGTATTTTCAAAAATACCAGACACATATTTGCAGGCTTGCCTATCTGTAAGTAAACGGGATAAACATCTATGTTAAAGTTACCTTCTTTAACAGCATCGCCAACATCGACTGGGTTATTAATCTCCATGTCAACTGAATTGCCTTTGTGGTCCTTGTACCGGATACGACATCGCCAGCCAGTGCCATTTCTTGCTGTGCGCATGCGCTTCTCGAGCGGAGTCCGGGTGACGATTCCTACAAAAAATTTACGCATAATTAGCTTATATGTTACATTGGAACCGTCAACTGTTTCATTTCATAAGTGTTTCCGATATTTCACTTTTTACGTATCGCCATGGAGCAACCCACTGGCCCATTCGCCTAAAATGTTGATCGCTATCCGCCAACCAGTCCATAGCTGGAACACAACTTCTGAAATTAGGACTGGTAATAAGGGTATGGTTTACTCCGAAAATTCCGATTTCCTTCACCCAGATATCAAAGAAAAAATATATGGCACCGGTAAACGGGCGCAATATACGCTCACAGCAAGTTGCCGGTTTGTACCTCTAATGGAGCAGCAAGTGACGGGGTAAAGGTCATGATACAGGCCCTATGCATAAGGAACATTCGTCGTGTTTGTGGAAGGCATAATTTCCTCAGAAGACATGGCCTGGAGAACATGATGGGGACAAGTTAACAGAAAGAGAAATGGGAAGACCTTTGGGTGGAGCTAATAACATAACAAGTAGACATAAATGACCTTAGATCAAGATCAAGACACACCCTCCAGTTCTAAGGATCATTTGTGCAAAGCATAAACTTCTGTAAAGTTATCGTTTTTGAGTTATGGCCCGGCCAAAATTTTAGCATAAAGTGCTGTAGTGACCTTGACCTTGAAGTAATGATCTTGGCTCGAGGTCATGACACACCCTTCTGGCCTAAGGAACATTTATGCAAAGTATAAGCGGTGAGGATTATGTGCCATGGTGACCTTGACGTTGAGCTAATGACCTTGGGTCAAGGTCATGACCCATCCTCAAGACGTAAGAAACACTTGTGCAAAGCTGAGCTTCTGCAAAGTTACCGTTTGGAAGTTATGGCCCGGACCAAAATTTTAGGATTATGTTCGATGATGACACTGACCTTGAGCTAATGGCCTTGCCTCAAGGTCAAGACACACCCTCCAGGCCTAAGGAACATTTGTACAATGCATAAGCTTGTGTAAAGTTGTCGTTAAAAAGTTATGGCACGGGCAAGACGGTGAGAATTATGTGCTATGGTAACCTTGACCTTGAGCTAATGACCTTAGCTCAAGTTCATGACACACCATCCTGGCCTACCTAACATTTATGCAAAGTAAAACCTTACAACAGAATCGTTGTTAAAAAGTGATGGCCCGGACAATGCGGTGCGGACAGACGGGAAGAAAGACAGACAGACAGACGGACGGACGGACAGACGGAGGGACAAGGCCATAACATAACACGTGTACTATAACCAGTGTGTTGGACGATGCATCATTCTTGCAGTTGTGAAATAAGCAGTTGTATGTGCACATATTCTAACCCCAGAAAACACTGGAATGTACTGACACTTACCATCTCCTCTGGGTAACTGGATTCCAGACAAAGCCTCCAAACAGGACGATTTCCCCACACTCTGGTCACCTATAACAACGATCTTTGGAAGCTGGAAATCCTGTCCTTCTAATCCAAGGGAGCGAATTAAGTCAATAGTGTCCAGTAGAGGGCGCGCGTGTAGTTCAAATGACGTTTTCAGCGATGTGGTGACGTTACTCTTCCCGAACGTATCCCAACTGAAAACGGGAATAAAATATGGAACAATGTACTGGTGTATTCATTAAATGGGGCACGTACAGTATTTATTTTATTTCAGTTTTGTTGGCAGTTGAACTCAGAACAGTTATTATTTAGGGCTCACTCAAGGATGTCATATCATGCACGCTATATTATCTGTACTGATTGATGTTACGTGCAATACATGTTTGGAGTTTCGCATCTTAATATAAAATGCATCTAATCCAGGTCTCGTCTAAGCGATAAGAGTAAAAAGTAAGGTGGAGAAAGCTGCATATTATCACATATAAAACAAGTGCAAAAATCACATACATTCAACATGGCATGGTTAGCCTAGCATTGTACATGTACCATACAGTTTGCCTGATATTTTGTCACAGTGTTAATTTCCAGCAGAGATGGAGAAATAATTAGAGAACACGGTAATTACCTGGAAGAGGATGCTAAGTAGCTCTTTGGTATCGTCTGTTCACCGAAGCTATTAAATCAAAAAAGTTTCAGATGTTACATATTTTCCTTTTTCGCGCTACCCACTATATATATATATATATATATATATATATATATACACACACACACACACACATATATATATATATATATATATATATATATATATATATATATATATATATACCTTGGATTACATGGGACTATATATATGTATATACGCACATATTTTTTATCCACCTTTTCATAATACTGATCCGATGTGCTCATATATATGTATAGTCCGAGGAATTCCACCCAGAAGTTAGCAAAAGTACACGATTTCTTTTTTATAAATTATGATTTATCTGAAGGGTGTTTTACGCCGCAATCAAAAATATTTCACTTATACGACGGCGGCCAGGATTACGGTGGGAGAAACCGGGCAGAACTCCCCCGAAAACCCACGAAAAATCACCGATCAATCCACATTACCGTACATTCATTTATTACAAAGACTATAAGAGAGATAGCATCTCTAAGTGATCAACATCTTAAGACACGCGTGCACATGTGCAAATGCCACACATGCTTTTCTTACACACATGAACTGTTTTTAGGTGTTTTTCATTTTTTTCCTCCAAAATTGATTTTGATATTTAAAAAAAATGATGTATTCAGATAAAAAAAAAATGTTGACATTTAGGCTGATCGTATGTTTAAAAGCTATAGTTTCTACACAGAAATAGACGCCGTTGCTCATGGATGCTTAAAGCAAGGTGCGCAACTCTTGCTGTGAAGAAGCCTGTAATGCAGGAGTGTCAAGGGGGAGAACACACCTGGATGGCCCGGTAGATGGTGCCTTAGGTGTCGTGTCTTCACTAGTCGAATAGAAGGTCGGGGTGCTGGTGGCCATAGTTTGTCTGAAATTAAAAACACATCCAATTCATAACTCTAGGGGAGGCGGGTGTGTGGTGTGTTTTGAAGATTTACGCTGGTAAAAAATATACGGTACCCTTATACCGTCATCAAAGTATTTAAATCCGCATTGAGGATAAAATACACCTTTTCAATCAACTTCACTGAACATGACATTATCGTTCCCTATTTCTACTCGTTCTTCTACCGGTTGTGCAGTGTAATTTAGGTTGGTGTTTGACAGCTCGGTTATCTATCCGGGGGTGCACCACGAACGAAGTAACCACATCGGTTATCTCCCCTGCATTATACAATATCGTCAACTCGTGGGGAATTGCTGCTGCTTAAAAATTTGAAGCGAACATTGGTTTTCCTTACTATTTGGGTTATAAATTTGTTAACTTCAATTCCAAAGGTATATGTCCCCTAAATTGAACATACTATTACATGAAGCTTGTGCTTTTCTCTGCAACATACGTAGAAATCAACCCGGGCAGATTTATTTTTTTCATTTGGCCGATGTTTTACGCCGTACGCATATTTCACTTATACGACGACAGCCATCATTATGGCTGGAGGAAACACCCGGCAGAACCGGGAGGCAACCCACGGCCATGCGCAGGTTGGTGGCAGGCTTTCTCACGTATGACCGGAGCGGAAGCCAGCATGAACTGGGCTTGAACTCACAGCGACCACATTAGCGAGAGGCCCCTTAATCGTTGTACTGCGCTAGCAACCCATAATTTCTTGTTGATATAAGTTAGGTCATAGCAAATTTGTTACTTTGACAACCAAGATCGTGCGCAGCAACCTGGACAATGTTTATATTTTTATTTCTACAGATAAAATTTTGATATATTTTAAATAGGTGTAAAGTGTCTGTGTAAAAATTTTTAGTGGACCGAAAACCTGTAATGTCTATGTTGCAGGCTCATCCGATCAGTGATCCAATTTGGAGTCAAACTTTGGGCCCAACTTCACCTATACCACATGTACAAACTAAGTATTCAAATGACTAAATTACTCAAACCTAGTTACTTTCAGCGGACCATTTTAATTATCCATCGCTATTGGTTTGTCAGAGTGTCAGGATTGTGACAGGTGGCATGAAGAGAAGGGTCCAGACTGTCATCCAGGCACCTGGCGGATACACCCGATATTGAAGTAAAACGCTTTACGGGATACCAAATGACGTTTTCATTGAGTAATTTCAACCACTGTTTCAACACTGCTCACTCAAGAACCATACTTGTAAGCCATTGTTTCACATCAAAAACAGTGATGATAGAAATGCGTGTATGTTATCATTTTAACAGTTTAAACATTTTTTAAAACATTTTACACTCTTTTGATACAGAAGAAAATTAATCGCACTTGTACAAAATTGTCACCGTGAAAACCGGGGTGGCGAGGGGGAGGGGGGGTTGAAGGGCTTAATTAACTTCCTTGTGTATACTTTCACACAACCACAAACCGGAACTATTACATATACTAGATGGGAACACAATATGCAATACTTTACATGCTTGAATTGTTATATACCATACTCTACAAGGTGGAATTGTAATATAGCGTATTGTACAAGATGGAATTCTGATATACACCACACTGTACAAACTCGGACTGTAATATACCATACGGTACAAAATGGAATTGTAATATACCATACGATACAAGTTGTATCTGTAATCTACCATAATTTACAAGCTGGAATGGTAATATACCGTACGGCACAAGCTGAACCTGTAATCTACCATAACACAGAGGCTGAGACTATTATCTACTATACTATTTAAGCTGGAACTGCTATCGCCCATACTGTTCAAGCTGAAAATGTAATCTACCATATGGTGCAAACTGGAACTGTAATCTACCACAATGGACAAACTGGATCTGTAACCTAGCATACTGGACAAGCTGGAACAGCAATCTACCAGTTGTTGCAAGCTAGAACTGTAATCTACCATACGGCAAAGTTGGAAATGTATTCTACCATAATGCAAAGCTGGACTTGAAATCTACCATACGGCAGAAGGGACTGTAATCTATGTGTTGCAAGCTGGAACTGCAATCTACCACACTGTGCAAGCTGGAACTGCAGTATGCAATGCCGTGCATGTTGTAAATATGTCATACCATGTTGTGCAAGATGAAACTGTAATATAGTATAAAGCACAAGATGACACTGTAATATAGTATAAAGCACAAGATGAAACTGTAATATAGTATAAAGCACAAGATGAAACTGTAATATAGTATAAAGCACAAGATGAAACTGTAATATAGTATAAAGCACAAGATGAAACTGTAATATAGTATAAAGCACAAGGTGAAACTGTAATATAGTATAAAGCACAAGATGAAACTGTAATATAGTATAAAACACAAGATGAAACTGTAATATAGTATAAAGCACAAGCTGGAACTGTAATCTCTCATACTGCACAGATATATAACAGCCCCAGTCACCAGTCAATACTCTATGTGATGAAATAAATGTGTTTTTTACATGGTATGATCGCTTTCGTCACTCAGTGTGTATAGTAGAGTTGAGAAGTTTTCATGTGTTTGATTTAGCATTTAAATAATAAAAAAGCATAACAGAAATAAAAACAACATAGTTATATGCCGTGGCCACCAGTGTATTATTCCAACGGATCACAAGAACAATGACAAAATAAAGACAATTTTGATAACTCTGGTTTTTTTGTGACGTGTTAACATCCAGGCTACCATATGCTAATGCTTTGTATATGAACGGTGTGCACAAATATTCGGGAAAAGTGCGCACAATGCAGGCCTACGCATGCGGTCACTGTAATGAGGTGGTTAATTGGTATAGCAATTAAGAAAATAGTTGTGAAATGCTGAAAACAATGGCAATTTCAAAGGAGATCATAAGCACATTTGATATACCGTCGGATTTTAATTGGCACTCTTATATACCAGAAAAGCAGGAAAGTTAAGAGCTATGCGGAAACATATATTGAGCTGTGGGGCAGGCCATGCTAGTCAGAAAAGTAGCTACTGTATACAAGTGCTTGCGATCTGTTCCCACAGATGCCTTAATTATAACCATTCATGCACCACTGGGTAATGCTGGGTCTGTAACACACAGATCCATTGACATCAGCGCTGGTCTGTGGAAAGGCCGTTGAATGCTGTCTAGCTAAAGCCTGGGGCTAATATAACAGTTATCCTAGTCCCTTCTAAAGCTGCTTTTGACTCGTGTTTTTAATAAATCAGTAACTTTATACAGACTACATGAATGTTGTTATCATTGATCGATTCATTTCATAAATGTTTTACTTATTTAAAAATGATAGGGCCTCCGTGGCTCAGTCGGTTAGCGCGCTAACGTAGGCGCAATGACCGAATCCTCCCATCAATGCGGTCGCTGTGAGTTCAAGCCAAGCTCATGCTGGCTTCCTCTCCGGCCGTACGTGAGAAGGTGTACCAGCAACCAGAGGATGGTCGTGGGTTTCCGCTGGGCTCTGCCCGGTTTCCTCCCACAATAATGCTGGCCGTCGTCGTATAAGTGAAATATTCTTGAGTACGACGTAAAACGCCAATCAAATAAATAAATAAATAAATATTTAAAATTGATTCTCCTAGACCAAGGGGTAGAGCCCGGAGGAATCCATACTCATACTGCTGGCAGACGGA